>CM070519.1:43912720-44307568 GCA_036346375.1 Guadua angustifolia
TCGGATTTTGGGGGATTAAAGGCCATGAATGGCAAGAGGAGATCGTGAAGAATCCAAATATGATTTTTGTCAAATTTTTGGCGCTCAATCGGAGGAGATTTTGAAGCTTTTTTTGTGCTCTAATGGAGGATAGAGAAACGAACGAAAGTTTCTAGCTTTGAACTGAGCTTGAAGACAGATCGACAGTAAAAATAGATACAAAATCTAAAAATCTTGAAAAAATTCTCAAAAATAATTTAGAATATTTGGAACTCAATAATATTATTTTTGGAATTTTTTCAATTTTAAATTTTATGCAAAAAATCTTTTTGTTAAAACAGAAATTACAACAAAAAGAATTTATAAAATCAATAAGGCTCCAAATAAATTTCAAATTAAATAAATTAAATGAAGAAGCAAAATTTTGGATGTCACAAGTTTCTTCAGAGTTATTGGTATGCATGTCTTGTCTTAATCTAAGCAACTCCTTCTCTAAGTTTAATGTGGATAAACTTGTTCGACTTGCTGAGATTTACGATGTTGTTTTCACCATAGCTGACCATTTGTTATTAAGAAATCAGCTTAAACCTTCATTATTAATGTTAGGAGAAGTGTTGAATTTAATGGCTGTCGTGATCTTGTAAAGTTTGCTGAAAAGATGGTTAAAACCGGAAAGAATAGAACTTTTCCATTGGTCTATCGCCTCATTGAGGTTACATTGGTCCTTCCAATGGCAACATCTCTACTACTTCTAATTTGCAGTTGGTGGTGATTGGTCCGTTCTCCACCACGGAATTTTACAGAAACACCCACCGCTCTGTCGCGATTCACGCACCACTCCACCCGGTTCTGGCTTGCACCGGTGCATCCTCGCCCCGCATCCCCTCCGCGCATCCCTCGCCCCGCATCCCCTCCGCTCCCTCTCGATGCCCCCCCTCCGCGCATCCTCGCCCGCATCCTCCGCTCCTCTCGATGACCCCAAGCATCCCTCGTCCCAGCTTCCTCCGATCCCACCCCACGCATCCCTCCACCCGGCGCCATGACCACCTTTCGCGATCCCCCCCCCACGGCGCAATCCTCGATCCGCCATTCCTCTCGCGATCCGGAGATCCCCCACCGACGTGTCCCTCCCGATCTGGAGTTCTACCGCAAGCCCTCCCCTCCCGGCCGTCACATTTCCCGGACGCCGTTCCAGACGCCTCCCATGTCGTCTTCATTGCAAGGCGCATGCATGGCGGCTCCTTCTCGGCGCCCTCTTGGCGGCTCTCCGTGGAGCGCCGCCTCACTGCGGCGGCATTCACCCCACCCTCGTGTGGCTTCTGGAGGTGGCGTCGCTGCTAGGGCCGGGCCAGAAAAAGCCGAGGTCGGCTCCGATCGGCCGAGACGACAGCGGCTTTGCGTCGATGGCGGGAGGCGATCCTTCGGCCTTGAGCGACGATAGCCACAAGAGGACGCCAGCGGATGAGCAGCGATAAGCGCGATTTAAGCAGCGGCGGCGGATGGGAACCCCAAATATGCTCTCTGATAATGCCGTGCGGGTGATCTGCAAAACGGTTAGTTCCTACTCCTTGTTTGTTTCAAAATTTTTGTTACAGATATATTTGTTACAGATATATTTGTTAGAGATATATTTGTTACAGATATATTTGTTACAAATATCTTTGTTACAGATTTCTATATAAGGAAGTCTTTTCTTTTCTTTGCAGATGGTCAAAGGGTCCTTGGGTTGCTAGAGAGTTCATTGGCAATGGGTCGAAAGCTCCCAAAAGAGGGTGAGTCCTTTGGTTTAGTTCCTCTGTTCTTCTGATTTTGCGAAAAATAAATCTTCTGGTGCATAGTTAGATTGGATTTCTTTTCTTCTGGTGCTTGAAGTAAGTTTATTTGTTGATTGGTTTTGTTTTCCGTTTGTTCGCATGTGGTTAGGGGTTGCGAAGTCATTGGCGTGAAGATTCGTGAATTTGCGGGCGCCTTAGGGTAATAAATACTAATCATTGAATCCTTCTCGCTTTAGTGCATTGTTATTTTAGCTCAAACACATCGGCAATCCTTGGGTTGCTAGAGAGTTCATTGGCACTGGGTCGAAAGCTCCCAAAAGAGGGTGAGTCGTTTGGTTTAGTTCCTCTGTTCTTCTGATTTTGCGAAAAATAAATCTTCTGGTGCATAGTTAGATTGGATTTCTTTTCTTCTGGTGCTTGAAGTTAGTTTATTTGTTGATTGTTTTTGTTTTCCCATTTGTTCTGCATGTGCTTAGGGGTTGCAGAAGTCATTGGCCGTGAAGATTCCAGGAAATTGCCGGAGCGCCTTAGGGTAATAAATACTAATCATTCGAATCCCTTCTCGCTTTCGTGCATTGTTATTTTAGCTCAAACACATCAGCAATAGAATGTTACCTTGCACTGTATACCACAACTGAATATGAACTTAGTGGTGGAATCTTCTGGGCAAGTTATGCATATAGCGCTTGGACCATTCGCCTAACTGTTTTGTTTGTACATCAAACACATACACCTCGTTACAAGATATAGAAACTGGGTATTGACATGTGAATAAGATGAAAATACCAACTGGTTCAAGATGGCATGCTGCAGTGGTGGGCGACTTCTCCATCGTTGCCTAATTTGAAGAATGTTCTATTAAAAAAGACCACAATGTTGTTGAGTTGTTGAATATGCTACAAATTCCATGTTAAGAATTATCCATGTTAAGAATTAACAGGTTAACTGCTGATTTGGCTGTGCTTTTTGAAATTGTCAAGAAGAATAAGAGGACTAAATTTCTGATGTTTGCAAGCAATTCTCAATTTATTTACCTGTTTAAACACAAAATATAGAGTGCACTGTTAGTTTGGAGAAAAGACAGTATATGCTCCAACAATCTTAATCTTCTATGTTTTTCTTTTGATTTAGCACATCTTGTTAATTATTGTTTTGCTTTGGTAAACTACCTGTTATGTGGCCATGTATCATGTGCCTTACCATCATTGCAATGACGATTCAAGAATATCCTTAAAGCTCACATGTCCTCCCACTTTAAGAAGCCCCATGGTTCTCATGACATCAATGGTCAATACAAGTGGCAGCTTGCTAAACAAACGTGTTTGAATTGCAAGTCCACTCCTATCTTTCTGCTCATTTTGGTTTTCCTGTGCTTTATATGCATTCTGATCCAGCTTTACTTGCTCCCCCCCCCTCGGCGCCTTGATTTATTGTGCTGGCATTTTGAATATGTAATAATGCCATCAAGCATGTTACCCACATTCTTATTGCTCATCCTATGTTTTAATTTTCCAGGGTTGATTGGATTTCTTTTAACGTATTCAGTCTTCTGAACTCCAACACCACCTAGGAAAAGCTTTGTTATTTTCCCCACCTGAAGGTAAGCTCATTTGTTTACTAGCTATCAATTTTCAGCGAGTACTTCCTTGGCACAATCTTTGCATGGCCACAGATTACATGCCAATGCAGTGAACCCTGGGTTAGGCATTTAAATGATGAAATTTGTCAGTCATTTCTTGAAACTGGACTGTTTTCCATTAGTTGCTGTTGGTTATTACTGATAAACATGTGTATTTTGTGCCGTGGTGATGAATATTATCTTAATATAAATCATGTCTCCAATTGTAAATATGCCAGATATGTATCAGATATTCTTGCTTCCTTTTCTGCTTAACTGTATCCCTTTTAATACTACTTGCATGAATTTAGATAGTTTTTATGCCCTACAGTCCAACCCTACTTCTTGGTTCTTTCCTATGCTCTTGTGGGCTCATCTAAAAATAGAACTATCAAATATGGTATAACAGAAGTTTGTACTCTAAGCTATCAAAATAACACATATTGTATAACAGGAACTATCAAATAGCTGTACAACTATAGAGCTCATCTAACCCATAGCTACGATACATTTATACAGAAAGCCATAAGTTGTAACTTGCAAGTCAATTAATGTGCCAAAAACCAAGCTGTCAGATTTAATGAGATCATACATCCATATGAAGGAATATAGAAACAGAACATCCATAACACATAAGATTAAGCTAACAAAGAGTAGTTACCTGTCTGAGATGTAATGTAGGTGCTCATCCTTCATGAACAAATTGTAATGGAATATCATGCAATTAACATTTCTACGGCTAATTGCCATAGCCACCTGTAGTATTCTTGTAAGCCTCTTGTCAGATCTATCATCAACCCAAATATATGGAGATGCTCTTGTTTGAATAAAATTGGATTTTAGCAGCCCAAAGTCAAGAGTGCCCCATATAAGTGGATCTGAACAGGCCAAACGCCACAAATGGCAAACTTGAGATACTGGCGACAACTCAACCAAGTTTAACTCCTTGAATATCTTCACGAGGACATCAGTGTCCATGTCCTCCCATCTTTTTCCCATCCATTTGTTATCTCCCATTACTAACAAATCCTGCAAACCAACAAAAACACATCAATTAGTGAAAATCAAACTATCTCACAGGGCTGCTGCCATTTACAAGGTGGTAGTAAAAATGCATGCGCCCAACCATGAGAGTGCCTATAAACGCATATAAATGAGAACACTTGTGATACAATGAAACGATGAAAGTTCACAAAACCAATATAAGAGGAAACCAGTTCAACCACCACAAATTCTACTTCTAAGATCAATGTGATAACCAGTGAGCTGAAATATGGAGACCCTCTACATCAATAATAATATGGTAGGTAGTCAAAACATCATAAATAAATGGCACACATTGTATCTTCAAATATTGAATCCCTTTTAAATCTATGGATTACAATTTTCTAAAATGATGATAATATTTCTATGAAAAAGGCTCAAATTATTTTCAAGAAAACTCGGATAATAAGGTGCTAACAGCCAGGTGTTAGCATTTCAGCCAAACCAAGCGCATACCCAAGCCACTGCCACAACCAATTGTTTTAATCCCAGGAATGAGGCAATTAGCACTGCCACAAACCAAAAGAAAGTTAACCTATAACCTATCTTGCTGATAACAAAAATAACATATCAAGCCCTAACATGCCATCAATCTCAAAAAAGGAAGTCCTAATTCCTAAAAGACCACCTACAGAGCTATCAGCCAACAAGAGAAAATGTGCTACTAACGCACCTAAGTAAACAATAATCAAATTTGACAGCATAAACTAAAGGTTACATGCAAAACTCTAGGAGTTGCCTATTGAAGAAAGGTAGGGACAATGGAGATTATTCTGTTGTGCTCCTCAGGTACAATCTTTTTTTATACTGAATGACTTTTTTTGTACAGTCTTTTTTTATACTGAATGACTTTTTTTGTAGTGACTGATAAACAAATTGAAGACGTTAAGATCTGACAAGTGTTTGGATGAGAGTGAAGGTAAGAAGAATATGTTGCAAGATTGTAAATTTTAATATACACATACATTCGATTTCTACCACAATTCTCCAGAAAAACTTTTGTAATCGGAAAAGATAGATGTTTGATCTTGTAAAATAATTTTCTTTTATTGCTTACTTTTATGTTTCGTTATCAATTTTATTTTTCGTAGCAACGCACGGGCATTGAACTAGTCATCAATAGAAAGAATCTTCTTAGCAATGAAGATTATTAAGATATATTTGCACAACAAGATAGCAAATGATTGGTTTAATGACTTGATAGTATGTTACACTGAGAAAGAGATATTTATAAACTTCAATAATAAAGAAATCATTCGACGCTTTCAAGAGATGAAAAATCGTAGAGTGAAATTGCGTCGTATTCAGTACTAGTGCCTTTGTAAGTTTTATTTCAATTTATATTTTTTATAACTATTCATAAATTGAAATTGCAAGTTTTATATTTTTATCTACAGGTCAAATGGCTGATGATCCGTCCTTACATATTTATGTCATTTTATCCATTAGTAAGGTACCACACTTGTTATATTTTGATTATTCACTTTGTTTCCTTTCTATTTATGTATGAATTTGGAATTTAGTTGGTAATAGATCGGTAGATGTATCATTAGTATGCTTGTCTTAAATTAGAATTTCGACATAGGAGCATCTCCCCTATTTTCATTCTGGATTCGCCACTGGTAGTGTGGAAGCGACGTACCACGATAGGGCATGCAACTTCGCGATTGATCGAGTTCTACTGGTTTCTATGTTTCTCATACGTGATCGAGAAAATATATCCTTTGTCGTGCCTTCTACGGTAATAAAAGAGTTTAAATTTGCAAATGCCTGAGCTTGAGGCGGAGACCTCGGCCGAGACGTGCAGCGAATTAGTACGGATCAATTCAATTGATTGATTGGACAGTACGTACTGCATGCAACGTATCCGTCGTCCATAGATGAATGAAGGGAAGGGAGGAAACAATTAAACGCGGCGAGCCAGGCGAGGCCAGCGAAGAACGTGTGGATGAAGTTGGATCGTGTGCTGGAGATGGATACCCTCACTGATCACTGAGGTCGATCGAGCAGCGGCATGCGAGGTCGGTCGCTGTGGCAACGGGATGAGGTGACATGCTATTGCTGCCTCGTTAGGACACACATGTGCACGGACCAACGTGAAGCCCACCTGGCTGCACGTGCGCGCCTATACACATGTGCACGGACCAACATGAAGCCCACCTGGCTGCACGTGCGCGCCTATACTTCGGTTTCTAAATATATATTGTTTTAGGTTTTAAATTTTACTCTAAATTACATGCTTCTTCCCTCTCTAAGTTTATATGTCGTATTTCTTTTTGCTACGCAGATCAAGAACATATTAAAAATAACTAGATTATCCCTAATTATTATCACTAAGCACTATATTCGATGCATGTAGAAATTATAAAATAAAGCTAGATATTTATTAAGGGATTGGAGTAAATATCACACTAATTAAGTATTCAAATATGAAATTCGTCTTATATTTATGAACAAAACCATTAAAAAATACACCATATATATAAACTTAGGAGGAGGGGAGAGGATACATATTATTCTAGCTTTCAAGTTTCAAGTCTATTCTAAATTACCGCATTATTCTATAATTTTGATATAATTTTAAACTATTTTTTCTTTGCATGTTTCTATCATTCATTATTCTCAATATTAGTTATCGTTGTAGATTGGAATAACACACGTAATCTAAAAGCTATAAATACGCTAGATCATTTCTATATATATAGTATGATTGAAATATAAGATCTTAAAACATCGTCAACCAGGAAGTAGGGTAGGGAGTGTTTATGTCCGTTCCTTCCTGATCTCTTCTCCTACACTTCTAGGTAGTAGGTACCACCAAACCAATAAAATAAGGCCAACCGGCCGGCAACATAAACGTCAGGACAGGAGCAGTCCCCGACCTCGAGTCCCTTGGCTCACAAATTACGGACGGCCAGGCACAAAAACATCACAGTCTATTCTAGTATTTCTATTTACGATGAAAAGTGACAACTTAACGACAAACTAAATTATAATATCATAAATGTCGAGGAAATCCTAAGATATCCCTAACTAGGGCTATTCTCTGTTCCGCGGTGTAAATGAAGATACTGGTATCCCCTAGAGCACTCCATCCCATACCCAATAATAGAGTGCAAGGTGAGATTCCTTGTCCCATCGGTTACTTGGCCAAGTGTCCAGACTCTAGTGTTAGAGAAACCTCATCATCTCGGGTAGTGTCTGGGAAACCTCATTACCTTCTGTATAGGTGATCATATATTCTATTATCCCTTTAAGAAGAGTGCATGTTGAGTGTTGGGGAATGGAAGATTCCATACTCCACGGTCCCTCGTATGGTGTGGTGGCTAACCCTTTGGGCATTATACCTTGTTCCCATCTATTGGATATGAAACTCAACTCCCAGTCTATGAGCACGCCCCTATAAGCGCACATTGAGATAGAGGGGCACCCCTATCTCGTTTGGTATCAACTGATGAGTGGGGCCGCCAAGTCCCGTGACGCCCTAGGGCACCTCACCTCCTACCTGGAGAAGGACACATGACGGAAGTACCCTAACCTACTGGGAGTCTGGTGAATTTCCCTTCCTTCTAGAGCACTTCGCCTTGTACCCTCTAGAGCGCTTCGCCTTGTACCCATCTACAAGGTATATGGCTTATTAATGCACAATCCACTAGGGTGCTTACTAGGAGCCTATAGAGATGGATGGACACTCTCATCTCGCTTGGAATTGCTGATGTGTGGGTCACAGGTCTCATGGTCCCCACGAGGTCGGCTCTGAAGGAGGGCCTAAGCTTGAGACCCTTGGAACCTCGGAGTCTAGAGGCCTACCCTTAGGAAGTGATGGCATGTGATGATCCACTACCATCTCCGAAAATGATGAAGATACCCATGCTAAATCACCCTACTAGGGCATAATAGCATTTATGTACCAGCAGAGTACCTATAAAATTTATTATAACCCTAACTTATGATGAGAACTCTAATAGAATACAAAATATACACAAACTAGTGTGCCCTCAGGATCATTCCTAAGTAAGGAGACACCCCCTTTATCGTGAACCCAGGGGCACACTGGCAAAGAGTAAAGCGTCTTTATTGGCGTCCGAACCTTTATAAATGATCATGTCTCCATTACTCTTGCGAACACCGGGCAGTCAGATGGCTGTCATTTACCGCCTTCTTATGTCATGTTTTCTAACATACGATACTAAATTTAAAAAAAAAGCAAATGTAATGATACATTTTTCATATATCACAATCTGGATAGTTGTAAACATACCGGTAGTAAAATTTTCACAGATTCTAAGACATGAAATAAAAATAACGGAACGAGTACTAGAAATAATTAAATGTGGAGAGTAGCCCGGACTTGCCAGCCGACTGGTTAATATTCTACTACACTCTTTATTTTTCAAATACAATTCAAGCTTTCAAATTTTGTTCTTAAATAATATTTATCATTCTACAATTTTAAGGTTATGTTTTATCATTTTTTTAGTTATATACACTTCTACTTTGGCTATTATATATATATATATATATATATCATTTACTATCATGTATTAAAGTAAGACATACCATCCAAAGGTATAATGAAGAAGAGTTCTGCATCTTTATGTAGATGTGCTTTGTTGAAAGTGCAAGAACTTAGAAGGACATCTGTTCATGAACAAGGAAGTAGTAGCTAGTAATTTTGAGCAATTAATTAATTATTAAGGCCTGCCCCAAATTAAATCCCTATCATGCGTGAATTGCATATTGGAACCTGGCCAGATATCATCAGGCTGGCAATGTCACGTAATGCTGCACCACATGAACGCAGCTAGCATGGAACCAGCTGCATGTCCAAGCTAGAGATAGGTTGGCCGATAGATGGATGGATCAGTGTGTGTACTTGAGCATGCATGGGACCTAGGGGTGGCAATGGGGATCCGTTCCCCGATCCTCGGTGGGGAATTCCTCTATTAGGAGACGGGTATGGGAAGAAATCGTCCACCTCGATTTTCCATCTCGATCTCTAATATTTTTTAAAGCATGTATTATTACTCCACGGACGCGTCGGTCTCTGATATTTTTTAAAACATGACGTAACATTCAGGTCTTTACTCTTTACGTTTAGGTCCTTTCTCCGTTTTTCTCAGGAAAAAATGTTTTTGTCACTAGAAATATATGTGCAGCTCTATCTCTAGACTTTTTTCCCACCTCGATTTCCCATCTCGATCTCTAATATTTTTTAAAGCATGTATTATTACTCCACGGACGCGTCGGTTTCTGATATGTTTTAAAACATGTATTATTACTTCGTGAACGCGTAGAGTATTAAGCTTGACAAAAGAAGGTTGTCATCTCTAATAATTTTTCGCCCTTTTCCCTCTAGACTTTTTTCCCACATCGGTTTTCTACCTCGGTCTCTAATATTTTCCAAATAGTTCATCGAAAGAGATATTTCAACAGCTCTATCCCCCTACTTTTTTCCCCATTTCGCTCATTATTTCGACGACTTAAAGAATAAACATTGTAAAAAAAAAAATCCCTCTGAAAAACGACGACGCTTGGCGATGTTCGCCTCGAGTTTCTAATATTTTTTAAAACATGTCCTTTCTCCATTTTCCCGAAAAAAAAAATTTTGTCGTCAGAAATATTTGTGCAGCTCTATCTCTAGACTTTTTTCCCATCTCGATTTCCCATCTCGATCTCTGATTTTTTTTAAAACATGTATTATTACTTTGCGAACGCGTCGATCTCTAATATTTTTTAAAACATGTATTATTACTCCGCGAACGCGTAGAGTGTTAAGCTCGACAGAAGAAGGTTGTCATCTCTAATAATTTTTCGCCCTTTTCCCTCTAGACTTTTTTTCCACCTCGGCTTTCTACCTCGGTCTCTAATATTTTCCAAATAGTTCGTCGAAAGAGATATTTCTACAGCTCCATCTATCTATTTTTTCCCCATTTCGACGATTTAAAAAATAAAACGTCGCCGAGAAAAAAATAAAATTTTCCTACGGAAAAACGACACGCGCGGCGTGTTACGCCGCAAGTTTTTAATATTTTTAAAAACATGTATTATTACTCGGCGAACGCATAGAGTATTAAACTTGACAAAAAGAAGGTTGACATCTCTAATAATTTTCGCCCTTTTCCGTCTAGACTTTTTCCCGCTCGGTTTTTCATTTCGGTCTCAATATTTTCCAAATAATTAAATCAAAGAGATATTTCTACAACTCTATCTCTCTTTTTTTCCCGTTTCGCTCATTATTTCGATGATTTAGAAAACTAAACGTCACCGAAAAAAATATTTTTTCTTCGAAAAAACGACACACGCCACGGAAAATTTCCTAGTAGATACATACGCGTGCAAAAGTAGAGAGTGCAAAGAGCTCGTAGGGAATATACTCGATGCCACTAGAGGGAATGTAATGGGTATTCCATATAGGGTTCGACATTGATTGCACATGTATAAATGTTTGAAGTTGTAACGGTCGCATTAATTAATAATTGAATTGAAGAGAAGTAGATGATAACTATGTGGTAGAGTTTTGCATTGATCGAGAATTGAGCTTGCTATTAATTGGTAGCTGAAATAGAAAAGCTATGATGGTGAGTAGATATAGAAGACATACGGTTCGGTATGGTAACGAGCATGCGAGAGAAGATAAGTTTAAGGTAGGTTGTTCGTGGTGCATCGATGTACACATAAGCAAAGTATTATAATATCTTTTAATTCTTATTTAGAATTTCTATTTTTAATTTATTTGGTATGGACTTTTTAAAGTAATCTAAACCGTTATAACTCAGTCCACTAGATAGAAAGTGATTCTCTAAAAGTTTGGAATCCAAAAGCACATATAAAATGGATTGTGGATTCTAGTATATATAAAGTAAATTTGGATTGTGAGAATCGATTCTAAGGGCTGTTTGATAGAGCTCCAGATTCCAACTTCTCCGAAATCGAAACTTGTAGGCTAAAATGAAGTGAATTAAGTTTATATTTTTAGTCTAAAATGTAAACAAGATGATCTATCTAAACACTCTTAGAGCCTGTTTGGTAGAGCTCTAGATTCCAGCTTCACCTGAGATCTGAAACTTATGGGCTAAAGTAAAGTGAATTAAGTTTATATTTTTAGTCTAAAATGTAAACAAGATGATCCATCTAAACACTCTTAATGTACTCACAGCTCCAGCTTTATAAATCTGGTGAAATTAAAATTTTCAGCTTCACCAGATTCTGGAGAAACTGAATCTCTGCCAAACAGGCTCTTAATGTACTCATAGCTTCAGCTTCATGAATCTGGTGAAGCTAAAATTTTCAGCTTCACCAGATTCTCAGAATCTAGAGAAGCTGAATCTCTGCCAAACAGACCCTAAAATTATACTGTTTATTTTTTATTCTACTTTTAAGACCAAAATCCAAAATCAAAATCTAAAACTAACAGACCTAAGAAGTTAAGTGAGCAGTAGGCACGTAGGGCATCCCTGGATCAGAAGCTGTTGCTGCTCTCACGATCGATATAAATAAGCGGAAGGAATCGATGATCGAGTCCTGAGGGCAACGAAGCAAAAACCCACGAAAAGAAAAGAAGAAATGCTGCAAGTGTGAGAGACAAGGCTGAGGCAGAGGCAGAGGCAGAGCCGTGGCGGATGCGGTCGAGGACTTGCACCCGATCTGCTGCCTCCCGCCGACTGTCCCGGCGGATGGTGCGCCGCCGGGGTTGTTCCCCCCTCCGCCCCAGCCCCAGCCCCAGCCTGTGCCGGCGGTCGCGGGGTGCTCTACAAGTGGACCAACATCGGCAGGGCTGGCGCCCGCGCTGGTTCGCCATCCGCGGCGGCGTCCTCGCTTACTCCAAGATCCGCCGCCGCGCGCCGAGCCCGCGCCAACGCCGGACGCCGTCAGGCTGATTGGGGCGGCGGACGGCGCCGAGGGCCGCCCCATTGGGTTCGTGCATCTCAAGGTCTCGTCGTTTGGCGGCCCTTCGTTTGATCGATTGTGCTGTGCTCTGCTTTGCCATAATTGAATTATTTTAGGCTAGTTTCTTTCTTGATTTTCAGTATGCTCGCTTCATTTTCAGTTGGCTACGGCCGTTTCTTTCTCTCAGCACAATTTTGGGTTTAAGTTTGGCTCCTCCTCATCCTTGGCCCTTCTTCTTCAACTAGCCAATTGCGATAATTTAGTTAATTATGATAGTTCGATCCAGGTTTCAGCCGTGATTTCGGATTCTGACAGGTCCGAGATTCCAAATCTCGGTCAAATTAAATATTTTAAAATTTTCGGAAATTACTTTCGGTAAAAACGCCAAGATTTTGCTTTTTAAAACAGAAATTTCGGTTTCAAATTTGACGGATTTCAAATTTATTTTTTAAGTTTTGTTCGAATTTCAGAAACATCATCAAATTTTTAGATTTTGATGGCCTTCGAGACATGATCCGAAACCGTAATTTAAAACCTTGTTTTTTTTCTGAACTTGGGAAATGATCCTTATTTTTTTTTCTGTCTAATTCGATCCGCTTCCGGCGGATCGCATCGAATCGGGACAGGTGTAGGAGCTGTAAAGCTTGTTAACCCGGTCACATCACAAGCATCGAGAGCTGCACTTACCAGATATTTACAAGAAGCTAGAGTTGCGACATTTACAAAGCTTATAAGCTAATAATGATATGATCGATAGTGCCATTTGTTTGACGGATCGAATGCTTAACAAGTGCCTGCGTTTTTTCCTGAAAGCAACTAACTGCCTTTTAAGTAGCAAGAGCCCCCGTATAGTAAGTAAGCAAACGTGATGTTGCCTTCCTGCAAATGTTGTGGGACCAACCTCCGGATCAGCGATTCTCTGGTTATCAGTCAACCCCCACAAACACAAACACAAGCACAAGCCTGCAATGCTGCTTGGCGGTGAACACTACAGTTTTCAAGGTGGATTTTTTTTAACCGTCCCATGCGGTGAAAAATATCTCCATCAAGATAGGCAGTACAGTCGCGCCCCTGTTACCTATTCACTGGGCTGGCTCGGTTGTGGTTGTGGGCATGGAAAGGAACCAACCAGCTTCCAGCTGGATTTGTTCTCTTCACTTCGGGGTCAGCAGTAATGGGATTGGGGCCTCGGCATTGCATCTTCTTCAGCTGTTGGGATTGTGAGATGGTACGTGTCTTTCTGTCCGTGATTATTTGCGGCTGGGAGGGAGGGACCTTGAAAGTCCTTACTTTCCGAGTGTGACTACTGCCAGTCTGTGCTGTGAGTCGAGTCATCCACATTCATACCTTGAACAGCGTAAAGCGAAACCATACCATAAGTGGGGTTTGTTGAATCGCTGATTTCCATTTCTTGCAGATTTTATTGATAAATTTTGTCTTTTTCCCTCTTCATAGTTCATCTAATTCCAAAAACTGAGGGCTACCTTCATTCCTGATTATTTTGATAAGGTTCATCCGATGGCATACCGTATAAAGAGAGAAAAATCTGTAGTTTCGCTAAATGCATAGGTTTTTGTTGCTAACGTTATCATATTTAACTATTTCTAGATCTCATCATTCCGTGAAAGTAAATCAGATGATCGGCGCTTCTATATAATTACTCCAACCAAGACGCTTCAGCTGAGAACCGACTCCGCCAAAGATCGTGTGGCTTGGATTGAAGCCCTTGTTTCTGCCAGAAGTGAACCTTCTCCCAATGGAGGTGTACTGTATGACCAGAATGATGCATCCTTTTCTACAGAAAAGCTTAGAAATCGCATGCATGCTGAAGGCCTTGGTGAGGAGGTTATTAAAGACTGTGAACAAATTGTCCATTCAGAATTCGCGCAGTATTATACACAGATGAAACAACGTTGTCAAGAGTATTTGAGCTTTCTTGGCAGTCTTCCACGACAGCTTGAGGTAATATTTTCTCAGGATGTGCTGATTGGTACCGTATTAGTGAACTCATGTTATCCCCACTAATTTGATGATTCTTCAACTCATGGGTTTAATGTGGATTGCAAAGAAAACATTTCGTGTGCAATTAACCGTTTTTGTTATTTTTATTTTTAAATGGGCTACATTTACCCTCACCCTTAGTATGATATATTCTGGTGGCTTTTTCGAGGCTTGCAAAAGAAAAGCTATATTTGTAGATTCATTTAGAATAATAGATTCCCGCATTCCTCACATGTTATAAGATAAACCAATGGCCCTGTCTGACATTGTTTTTCATTGATATTACTAGTACAGAAGTTAAACATGCCAACTATGAGCCAAAAAGTTCACTGCATGTCCAACAATTAAGGACAGAGAATATACCGGTGATCTTAAGTATCCCTTGACCCTTTTGCAAGGTATCGCAGTGACTTACTGTTAAACAGTACAAAGAACCTTGTTTCTATTGAGATTATTTGGTACCATAACCATGTCGGTTTTCTTTTGGCCATGGTCTCCATGATAGAACATGCAGCTATGTCCTATCCCCAATTGGAAACTGAACGCTATAGAAACTGTTTTGCTAACATATTCACCTCGTTGACTATGCATTTATGCAATAAGCTTTCTCTTTATGCTGCTGTGCTTTGCAGGTACTTAATGCAGAAGTTACTACGCACTTGATAAAACCTGAATATTCATGCTCTGGACATGGAAAATGTAGTGGTACTTGAATTTTTTTAGTTTTTTATGTTGTTGTCTGTTGATTATGCTAGCTTTATCATTCTATTTTGCATTCAGATGCATGAGTTTCCAGGACACTATCCTTTTGGCATTTCTATCCATCGTTTCATCGGTACTTTTCTTTTCTTTTTAAGTCTTCAATGCACAAGTTTACCATTGCCTTGCTCAACTACCATCTCAAGGTTTGATGTTTGATTATTTTTTATTTGTGACTAAACCATTATTATCATATAATATCAAGATTTGCAAAATGCAGAATTCCATGTTTACCCATTGAGCATTAATACTGAATAACATGTGCTGTCAAAGAAAAGGCATAGGAGGAATTCTAGCACATTCAAATTGTTGCCTCCTGCTATTATTTTTGCTGTGTCTCGCGTAAGGGACCATCTTTTATTTTTACTATTGTTTTTTCATCAGAAAGCAGCAATACAGAGTCTTCCGATGATGTTGGGAGACAGGAGTTAGATGAATTGTCAGACGAAGATGACTACAATTTCTATGATACAAGGCAAAGTTTCAGCGATTCTGCTGCAAGTCCTGACATGAGGAGTAAAGGTTCAAATTCTGGCAATGATGCCCATCGATATGACCATAAATTTGTAGAATCAAGAGCCGGTGAGGGAAACAATGAACTTTTATTGTTGTCTTCAAAACATCGCACAAAGTTGCCCGAACCAGTTGAAAAGGAGAAGGGTGTTAGTCTTTGGTCAATGATCAAGGACAATGTTGGAAAAGATCTGACACGAGTCTGTCTGCCTGTTTACTTTAATGAGCCATTATCATCTCTTCAAAAATGCTTTGAAGACTTGGAATATTCTCATTTGTTGGACCGTGCATACGAATGCGGCCTAAAGGTATGAATGTATGATCTTTTGTACAGATTTCTTGTGATCCACGTATATTCTGATAAGATAAGGTGTATGTTTTTATTCTTATCATTGATGTTTGAAATCACTGGTAACTTTTAAATTTTAATGAACAATAAAGGATCTCTTTCCACCCGTGAATCATTTCAAATGGGCCTTATCTGGTTAATATGCATTTTGATTGTTCCATTAAAGATGAAGAGTGAATTTCACAAATCTACACCTATTTTGGTATAACTTTCATAAAACTACACAATTCAGTTTGCCTTTTGCAAAACTCAACATGCTTTTGCATAACGTTTCAGCAAAATACATATTGTTGATTCCCGTTAAATCCAACAGGATTTGACACATGGAACCCACCTTCAAGTGTAATTGACATATGGGACCCACCTTGTAGTGGTAGACAAATATGTGTAATTTTTTGTAATGTGTCTTTTTCATTTTCTGATAGTTTTGACAAGATATGTGTAGTTTTGTAAATTATACTAAAAATAATTAAGGAAGTACCAACTATTTAGTTAAAAATTTTAAATTACCCAAATAAACTTAGGGAATATATAATCCAAATTAACCACCACTTAACAAACTTTACCTATTTTGTTTTCTAACCAAATCAACATGAAAATTTCAGGGGGAAAAAACCTTGTGAAGGTGCATACATACATTTACGGAGTAATAATCTAGAAAACTTTTTTTAAGGAAAACAATGGACAAGAACCATAAAATGCATTTACGCTAATAGGAATAAATTGTGAAAAAAACTACACTTATTATTTAAGATTTATCGGAAAACTACACATTTTGCGTAATTACAAATTTTTTGCCAATGAGACACATATCAGGTTCCGTTGCACTTAACTGTAATCAACAATTGTGTAGTTTGTTGAAACGTAAGGCCAATGTATTTGTAGTTTTGTGGAATGCAAACTGGAATGTGTAGTTTTGTGATAGTTGTATCACAATAGGTGTAGTTTTGCGAAATTTACTCAAAGATCAAACATGTCACTATTATGTCTCTACCTACTCTGTTCAAAAGAACAAAGAAAGAGTTTGAAACTTGAAGTTGAAATACTTACCCAGTTCTGGCTATTTGTCCTGAATCAAGTTGGCAATAAATTTTCTGGCTTTTCACTATGCTTTTTAATCCAGGGAAACAGTTTGATGAGGATCCTATGTGTTGCTGCATTTGCTGTCTCTGGGTATGCTTCCTCAGATGGCCGCCCCTGCAAACCCTTCAATCCATTGTTAGGGGAAACTTACGAAGCTGATTACCCTGAAAATGGAATCCGTTTCATCTCTGAAAAGGTCAGTTATTGGTAACGATTACAACTAAATTGGCAAGTTTTTCGGAGGTTTCTGTTAAAACATAAGTGATGCTTTGTTCCTGTTTGTTATCCCAGTGCAAAGAAATGAACTGGCAATATTTGAAATGGGTTATACTGATTTGGCAACTAGTAAGAGGTCAGAATAACATTCTGAAAACAACTTAATTAAACATGTAAATCCTATGACTTGTTTGGTAAACATTTCTACTCAAAAATTGATAAATCTAACACATGGTTTCATCCGATGATAATTGGCATGGAACGTTCCTATTATGGTCGACTAACTGTTGTAATTACATTGTGGTGTTACCTGATGTTAGACCCTTTGATAGTGTTGGTACAAACTATACCTGGAGTTATTAATCATTATGTACCCTTCTTGGCACCAGGTTAGTCATCATTCAATGGTCATGGCCTGTCATTGTGAAGGAAAAGGTTGGAAGTTCTGGGGAGAGAGCAATGTAAAGAGCAAATTCTGGGGACAGACAATTCAGCTAGATCCTGTTGGCGTGTTAACACTAGAATTTGACGATGGGGAAACTTTCAAATGGAGCAAGGTAAAAGTCCTGCCTAGAGGCTTGCCTTTACTCACTGGTTGATAGCATGACTAGCAGACTGCCTCAGATCCACCCATTTCCAATATACAATGCTTGCGTAGCTGGTCTTTTAGTAGTGAACCTTTTTAGAAAATTCTTAAATTCTTACTCTCTATACCAGGTTACAACCACCATTAATAACCTTATCATCGGTAGAGTTTATTGCCATCACCATGGCACGATGACAATAAGTGGGAACAGACGATATTCATGCAAGCTGACGTTTAAACAGCAATCTTTTCTTGACCGCAACCGCCGCCAGGTAAGACATAATATAATTGACAGTTTCTGTAATTTGTCCATTTTTTCCCCTTCCGTGTCGTCTCCATAGATCTTACTAAGATATAGTTCTATGCAAGGTTCATGGATTTGTTAAGGATGTTGATGGTACCAAGGTTGCCACACTGACGGGAAAGTGGGACGAGTGCCTGTACTGCACAGTTACTAATGACGCCTCCAGAGTAAATTTCAGTGCTCCAGGTCCCAGTGCTGAAGCCACTCTGTTGTGGGAGAAAAATGAACCTCCAGCTGATCCCACACGATATAATTTGTCATCATTTGCAATAACCCTAAATGAGCTGACTCCAAATCTCAAGGTAGACTGGCAGATTCAGCTCATTATTAGTACTTCTCTTAGCTCTGATACTAAAGAGTGATTTTGTCTGTTGTTTAATTAGGAGAAACTTCCACCAACAGATTCAAGGCTTCGACCAGATCAGCGACATCTAGAGAATGGGGAATATGATAAGGCCAATGCTGAGAAGCTGCGGTTGGAGACAAGGCAAAGAAAGGTACATCCTTCTTCTCGTTTTCCTACATGTTCATGAAGAATATCTTTTCATTCCTTAGTTTCGTTATCATTTCTAGAGGAGATACAGTTTCCACCTAAATTCTCTTAGCTGAACTCTGCCCTCCACTCTGCAATCATTGGAAACATTGAATTGGAGCAACAAGTCTTGCTAGTCTTAGTCATGCCGTAGGCGTGGTTTTGGATTGTTGGGAGTGAATTGTTGGAAATATCACATGAGTGCATGACAAAGTAGCTCACTGCAGGCGATTGGTCTCTAACTGGAGTTATTTTGTCTGCCTTTGCAGGCACGGAAGATGCAGGAGAGTGGCTGGAAACCAAGATGGTTTGAAACCGTTACCGAGGATGGAACATTCCGCTACACGGGAGGTTACTGGGAGGCAAGAGAGCAGGGGCAATGGGATGGCTGTCACGATATATTTGGTGAATTATCCGGCAACCCAAAGCTGCAACCTTCAAGTCAGTGTGGTTAGCTCAAGTATGTCAAGCCATTCCAGTAGGTGTTAACATGAACCAGCTACCGAAAATATGTCTTACCATTACCAGCTTTCCTCGTTGTACAAAGAAGAGCTTACTCAGGCTCTCCTTTTCATATATAAACCACGTGATATAAGATTATGGATACTAAAGAGTAAATTTAACAAAACCACATCATTACTATACAAACTATCGTAAAACTATAGGTTTTAGTGATTTTTCATAAAACCGTTGTTGTAAAAGCTATCGAAAACAATATGTTTTAGCAACTATTTCATAACATTCCGAATTTAAGGGTCATATGTATAGCAAAACTGAAGGTTTTAGAAATCTCATCACACGATGACAAACCTGGGCCACTTGGCAGCCACTATACCGTTCTTACGCCCGGTTATGGCCTATCAACCTCATGCAGCACATGTCATGTTTAGCTGTGGACTGCCCTGATAAACGTGGACATGGCATCGTGCCTCCTTCCCGAGCAAAATAAAGTCTCCCGTCAGTGGCGTGCCTCTACCCCAGCCTCTGTCGCAAAATGTGCCTCTCTCAAATAGAAGACGCGTGAAACCCTAAACCTACAAGGGAAAGAGGAGCATGGCGTGGACAGTCTGCAAAGTGGTGTCAGGATGGTATAGTGTCGGGACCGGATTTTCAAATTCGAACCCTCTGTATAACCATGCTAGTTTAAAAAAACTAGCACACACAGTGGAAACCGTGATGATAACACAATCATATCAAAAATCAAATAACATTAACTAAGCAGAAAGTATTAGCCTTACGGTCAAATTATTACAAATAAGCAGCCTCATAGCTTGAGTTCAATAAGAAGCGGCGGAAACAAAATAACAGCATCAGAATGAGCCAATCCATATGCCCAATAGGCAATCGACTGGGGTACGTGTCCTAGTAGTCCAGATCGTCTTCATCATAACCGCAAGCATAGAATTCATAGTCACCTTCAGCTTCTGCGCACTCCTCTGTGAAAAGTGGGGATGTTGCAAGGGTGAGCACAAAATATACTCCGTAGGTCTTGGAAACATAACGCATGATAACTATATGCATGGTGAATAATTGAAGGCGTAATATGGTTCCTTTAGCATAAAAGCAATTTAACTTTAAATACCAATAGTAATTTTACAAAGCATTATTTTAACCAAAGCGTAATTGAATAAATAATTGAATTTGATTTAACAACTAAACAGATTCCAACCATTTGACTGGCTCCAACCACCATACCATGATCTATAAGTTCCAACCACTCACGGATTCTCAAACCATCATTTTCAGTTAAAACAAAACCAAAAGATCTATAATGTGCTAGCATACCTCACATGCCCTTGACCGTGGGCACGGCTACTTAAGCAGTTTTAACTCTGCAGAGTGTGTACAACTTTACCCACAAGACATGATCGACTCTTATTGCTATGCAATTAACACACTTCTTTTGGTGTGTCGGAGGAGAGATCATGACAAGACCTTTACAATGCGACCCGCTACTAACCCGCTCGCTAAAGTTTCACCATTGTTATGGTTCTAACCACCCAAGATCTGAAGCCCCTCTTGCGCCTTTGCAGTGTCTACATCCAAGCACCCACATTCTACCAAATGGCGAAGCCAATAACGAAATGTACAAATTAATTAGCCAGGTCGTACCCATATAGACTTGTGGTTATACGGTAGTGCTTGGTCCATAGTAACACATGCTTCAATTTTTAATTGACTAGGGCAAAACATTCACTTTACAAGGTTTCGTGTATCCAACACCCACCAAACATCCATCCGCCCTGTCTAAGCCATTTCCACTTGATTTTATTTAAATAATGGCAGCAATACCAATTATTGCAACTTCAAAAATACGTTTAAACAATGTTTGAAAAGTTTTCCGTAATGGCATAGCAACGAAACGATTAAGCTAGACTAAGCAAATCTACCGTCCCAAGCTATACTATGGGATATTACCGAGATAAGGTAACTAGTATCATCTAGGGTGACAAAGGTTGTCATGATTAAAGTCAATGAGGGTATACCACAACTGGAATTTAGCTAAACCTTAACACTACATTTAAAGTACATTGCGAAAAATAATAAGTATGCATAATTTAAAACAACATAAGGTTTTCATAAAATTTAGGATCAACATGTCCGAGGAAAACTTGCCTTCGTTGACTCCTGCTAGTTCTATCTCTGCCTGATGACTCGCTTGAGTTTCGACTGCGTCGTCTACATGTGAAACGAGAACAAATAAATAAAATAAATTCAAACAAAATTCAAAAATTGAAAATAATGGTACTGGAAGATATCTTGAATTTAGAAATTTAAATCACTCGAACCGGACCTCGAACGAAGAAGAACGGGCTCTTGGAAGTTTCTCGGATTAGAAAATCAGAAAAATCAAAAGGGGTGACACGTGGCGCAATCTGATTGGCTAGAATTTCAGATTTTTGGGAAAACCAGAAAATAAAAAGGATCTTTGGCTAACAAGTGGGACCCACGAGAGTCAGAGACTCGGTCCACGGTAGATCGAGTTCATCGAGGCAACCGAGGGGCGACGCGGCAGACCAGCCTACGTGGAAGGCCACGCGGCTTTAGGGTTGAGGTGGCGCCGACGCGACGGCCACGCAGTGGCAAACGTGGAGTGGGCGCGGAAACTGAAGCGACACTAACTGGGTGGCCACGGGGCGAGCGGGGGCTGACACGGCGTGGACGTGGCGGCGACGCAGATGCTAGTGAGGCTCGGCCGGCGACGGCGTGGCGCTGGAGGCGAGGAAGATGAAGCGAGCGCACGCAAATCCACGACGAAACGGCACGGGACAAAGGGCAAAACGGAGAGGGCTTCAAGGCAAACTCGACGGAACCGAAATCGGCGGTGGTGACTCACTGGCGATGGAAGGGTTCTCGTGACGGCGGTGCAAAAGAAAAGCTCGTGGCGGCAGGTCCAAGCAGTGGATCTTGGAAAACAGGAGAGGGGCGATGCGGCGGCCTTAAATAGGCGCGAATCCCGAGGAGTCCGGCCTAGATACGATGGCAACGACACGGAAAACGTGGCGGCAAGTCTTGAGCGAACAAGCAACGAGAGTCCGTGGCGAGCGAGACGAAGACCCACCACGACAAAGTGAGGCTCAGACGTCGTGAAGTGTGGCGCGAGATCGGCCAGGCGAGCTGGGTCCCACGGCGGGCCGGGAGGCCGGTAGGGAGAAAGCGGTAGGCAAGCAAGGATGGACCAGTAGAAGCAGGAATAGGAGTGGGCCGAAAGCGCAATAGGAACAGGCCGAGGAGAAAGATTCGGCCCGAGAGGAAATAGAAGAAATTAAAACATTTTCCAAATTTAGAAAATCCCAGAAATTCGAATAAAAGCCAATAAATTCAAATAAGTAGCAAATAAATTCAGAAAAATTTCTAAGAATATAGAAAAATTCCTCAAGCACAATGAACCCAAATAAAATTGGAAATCTTTTGTTTGATGGATAGATTAGTCAAATTAAATCTTTTTATTATTGGAAAATTCAAATTAAGCTTTAATTAATTCTAAGAAAATGCGAATGGTTCATTTTTGAATTTAAATATTTCAAGACTCAAATTTTTGGATGTTACATATAGCGACTGCTAGATGGGCTTAGTGTGTTAGATACGGTTCGTGCGACGAGATTTTTAAACTTGTAGCTCTGTGGTATATACATCACTTAAATACATAGTTTTGTGAAATAGTTGCTAAAATCGATAGTTTTTTGACAGTTTGTACAACAAACATGTAGTTTTTCGAAGTTTACTCGATATTAAATTGTGTGCATATATTTGTCGGAGGTTCTAACATCGGCTAGATATTACAACATATTATATTTATCATATAACTCTATTGCCTGTTGGAATAGAGTGGGCTTGGCTCATGTAAAGACTAACTAATTCCTAAAGAAAATCTCAAAGGCCCATGTGGGAGCAAAAGGATAGTGGAATCCTTTAGTCCCACCTTGCTAGTGGAAGGGGAAGAACACCTACTTAAAAGTGGAGGTTCTCCTCTCCCACCAAGTCATGGGTGTGGGGTGAGAAGAAGGAGTCCACACGCGCTCGCCTCGTCGGACCGGGGCAATGGGCGCGGCCGCGTGGCAACTGCGTGAATGGTCCGTCGAAATCCGGTCCCTATCCTTGCGGAGGCGCAGCTTCCTTTTGCTGTTTTATTTTTTGGTGACTTGGCCTTTAAGTTAGGTTTTTGAGTTCTTATCGGTTTGAGATCATGATCACGACACGAGATCGTGCGGATCGTGATCGCGACAAGAGATCGTGCGGCTCTCTATATAAACGACCTATCGGCCGCCACCAGAATCATCTCGATTGGAGCTAGGGTTTTACCACCTCTCGCTGCTGCGCCGCCATCGTAGTCTCATCCATCTCGAGCGTCGGCGTGCACCTGCGATGGGGAGAGCAGATCTTCGGAACCCTTCGCCTTCGAGATCCTGCACCGGGAGAGGACGAATAAGGATTTTGGGAAGCGCTCCGCGCGACTGCTCAAGATCTTCACCACAGGTTGTCTTCCTGTTCCTGCTGCTGGACGTCATCGCCAGCGGCTCCTGCGACGCACCATCAACAACATCGTCCACATCAATGTCGCGACTGCACCAGCTACGACATCTGCATCTTCTTCCGCTCAGTACATTCGATCTGTCCTAATCTCGTGGTTAATCATGTTTATCAAGATGATCATGATGTTCGTGCTGTCTAGTATGTTAGAGAGATACATGCTAGTTTCTGTGATGTTGTTCATGATTTATATTCGGAATTTAATCTAGAAACTGTGTAATTAATTACTCAACATTGCCTTTCAAAAATATAATAGTGTTTGTTACACAATTGTAATATTTCTAATATATATATATATACGTGATTGATTTACACCATTATAATGTGGCCCCACCAAAATAAGTTTATAGATCTCTTTTTCTCTCGATTAGTGATATAATTTATTATCTATACATGACTAATAATTTAATGGGTTTTGATAAATATCATCCGGATGTTTTGTTGCTAAAAATCATCCAAATATTGGAACGTTGGATCTTCTCCGAGATTCGTGTGATTTATGAAACGGAGATATCACGACAGAAGAACAGACCAAAACGAGGCCAACCTGATTTGCATCTCGTGATATCAGTCATTGATTTAACCTGAATTGCATATTGTGATATTGTTAGAGCTTTGATCTAACGGTTGGGCTATTAGATCTAATGGTGCAAAATTTGGATGTTACTTTACAAAAAAACATCCGGAAGATTGCTATACACTCCCTAATTTAATATGTACCGTTATAATCCGGCTCCGGCGAGATAAGCGGTGTAGATACCCTTCTTTTGTTATGTTAAAACCCCCTGGTGTGCTTACTGTGTGCAATAAAGCAAAACTCGATGCTTTGAGCGCTTCTACCGTGAACCAAATCCCAACAATTCTGCGCAGGCTCGTTCTGGGGCAGTGGACTAATTTGATCTCAACGGGGGTTTACTATTCAGTTTATTTTTTGAGAGTAACTCAGTGTTATTAATTGGATCAAGAGCTGACATTTCTTGCGATACTGTGCTGATCTACTCAGCTGCATACTGATAGATTTCGTTTGCTTATACCCTCGCTGTTCTTTTTTAAATGATATTCTCGAGTCAATGTCCATATGCTGTAACCAGAGCTTAATTACTATAGTATAATCCAATGCATCATCACGATCTGGGCATGCTTCAGTGCAATTCTCGATACAGAATTAATCAAGCCTTTTATTGTTCATGTGAGGTGCCTTAACAAGCCACCAGTAGTAGTAAGTAGTAACTGATAGGTACCGTACCCTAGCACAATTTGCAGCATGCATTCAGAGCCATCTCATCTAATAAATACCCATTTTGGGTAATAAGCCCAACCTCTAATTATTCCTTCCTACAATTTTCATCACCATCGATCACACGCACCGAAATACATGCGGAATAAACTGTCCTCCGGCCAAAACGCAATAAACTGGTAAAACTAAGATATTGGAGCTAATTAACCTCCACCTCAATTCATGATCAGCTGGATCGATCAGATTCAGGCGTGGACCACGACTTCGTCGTCGGCGAGCTCGATGCCGGCGTCGCTTAGGCGCTTCTCCTTGTACACGTACCCCTTGGCCGCGGCGACGAAGACCACCAGGTTGACAGCGCTGACCACGGTGAGCAACCAGTAGAAGTTGTAGAGCCTGCCCTCGTCCAGGTTGTCGGCGAGCCACGCTCTCCGGCCGCCGGAGGACGTCACCTTGTGCACGACGCTGACGAGCGCGGTGCTGAGGAAGAAGCCCAGCGAGAGCGTGCTGAGGAAGAGGCCCGTGCTCATGGTCTTCATGCCCTTGGGGCACTCGCGCAGGAAGAAGTCGAGCTGGCCGATGTAGGTGAAGGCCTCGCCAGCGCCGACGAGGAAGAACTGCGGCACGAGCTGGAAGACGGAGAGCTTGGCGCCGGTGGCTGCGGCGGCGAGGCGCCTGTGCTCGGTGAGCGCGGCGGCGACCATGGCGAGGACGGAGAGGAGGAGGCCGACGAAGATGCGCTGGAGCGGGGAGAGGCCGTGGGGGTTGCCTGTGTGGCGGCGGGCGAGGGGGACGAGGAGGCTGTCGTAGACTGGGACGGTGAGGAGGATGGAGCCGACGAAGAAGACGGTGAGGGAGCCGGCGGGGATGACGAAGGAGCGGCCGAGGCGGCGGTCCATGGCGCTGGCCTGGGAGACGGAGAAGGTGGTCATCTGCGCGTACACCGTCCAGAAGAGGATGGTGGTCGCCCAGGTCGGCAGCATGCGCACCACCTGCTTCACTTCCTCCACATCAGTCAGCGTGCACAGCGCCCCCGCGCTCGCCGCCGGCTCCACGATCGCCGCCCGGTCAAGGAACCTGCATGCACGTATATATGCATACATGGCTGCGTGCATCAGATCGATGAAGCTCAATTCTCGATCAGGTCGATCAGGTACTTCTATATATGCAATGGTGCGTGCACGCATTATATTTATATATATTGTGGTTCGCCGGTGTAATTTCAAAATAATTTACCACAGTTAATTGCTGCATGCATCCTATCCTATCCTATCCTAATTGGCTAATTTGCGTTCACTGCGGGGTAAAGTAACAAGCTACCGCTAGTTACCGTTCCAAAGTGTCTCACACACACAACTCACGGCTTCCGATAGAGCAAACCGCAAGCTGAAAGAATGCTCAAGTTACTGAGAAAGAGGTCCCTATGCATATTGCCAGACGTACGCATGATACTAATAACAGTGAATGGCGAAAAGCCAGCCGCTTTTTACGATTTCTTCTTAAAAGTGTGATATCTTACCATGAGCAACGGTGAGTGAGATGCTTGTATGGTACCAAATCTCTGAAACGATATCGTCATAGGCTAGCTAAAGGTTCAGGTTTACGAGCTACGTACTCCATTCCATAGCAACAGCTTGCGCATAAAGTCGCGCCATTGCCTTGCCCTGTTTGTGGATTCACGTGTTCAGGGAAGCACGCAGCACACGTGAAGTTATTACAGACAGGGCTTTTGCCTCACTTTCGATGCCAAGGCCGGCAGATGCATGCAACAAAGAAAAGCTAGCTCACTACAAGATCCAAAGTTACAAATTAAACTCCAACACTATCTAGTACTCCATCTAGAGAACATGGAATATATATATATATATATATATATATATATATATATATATATATATAGTGGCGGCCACTGGGCATGGCAGAGGCAGGCATATCTATCTCGACTAAACTCCAAACAAACTTTAGCAAGCAACAGATGCAGATGAGAACTGCCTGCAAATTAAATTAAGCTGCAAACTACAGGAGCTAGCTAGCTCATGTGACTGGGGGCAGTTTGGGCACTGGCTCAAAAGCAACCCAAGAGCTAGTAGCTCTTCGATTTTGTTTGTTTCCATGCAGCAAAGTATTTTTTGGGCGACTAGTTTAGTTTATACTAACTATGCAGTACTACATTATGCACAGCATGATGGACGATATCTCCTGACTTAATTAGTCATATTTGTTTTTGCCGCGCGTGAGTTCTAGATTGTAGCCCTAAAGCTAAATAAAAAGCCCTAGAGCCACCTGCTCCGATCCTCCTCCTTTACCATGGGCCACATCAAGTGCACAAGCATATATAGCAAGCGTACGGCCGGCGAGGGCTGCGGTGGCTGCTTCCTTCCCAAAGTTAATTTTCTGGTGATCATACCGACGAGGCTGAAATACTTTGTGGGCCCAACATGACAGCCTGCGGTAAGTTTTTGTAGTACATGGGGATGATTAACTTTATACTCCTAGCAACATTAGTGTCATACAGCACTAGTCATTAGAGTGTGCGTGTTCTCTTTTATTCTTTTTTTGGCTATGTGCTTCTTATTAAGCAGAGGTCGAAAGCATTTTCCAAGGACTTGTATCATCTTGATGTAATGTTCTTGAAATTAATAAAATTCTTCCTACTGTCAAAAAAAAAAAAATACAGCAGCTTAGCTGTGGCGATGCATGCCCTATGTCGTATCTCACAACATAAGAAGTATTTCACGTAATGAAAAGTATGTATGTATAGTATACAAGTATATAAAACTAACTAGGTGGTACATACATTTTTTCAAAGGTGGTATATATATTTTTATACATACCTCTTTTTATGTGTGTATACGAAAGTATTTACAAAATATGCTTAAAACTATTTACTCCATTGTAATTTTTTTCATATGGTTTCCATTGAAATATCTTATAATTAGTATATAAGTATACCCAACCCAAAGTGATAAAAAAGTATTTCAAATTCGTTTAGATGATATTAATTTAAGAGGTACGAGTAACTGCTGCATACAAATATGTGTATATATGTGTGTGTGTATATATATATATAGGCCGTACGTTCAATTCATCGCCTGCATGCCGGTGTGCGGTGCCGAGGCCGCAGCTTTAGGCATTCGGTACTAGCCAGCCATGGGGTGTGTATGTATGTATATATATAGTCGAGAACAAGAACAAGACGTACTACGTGGGACATGCAAACCTCAAACGAGGCCAAATGGAGGGCTTTAATTTGTGCATTGGGTTAAAATTGTTTTCGTGGAAATCGTGGCGATAGAAGGAGCTAGCTGCTAGGGACGTACGTGAATGTTGACGCGCGTGGGTCGCCAGAACAGAAGTGTATATATATAGAGAGAGAGAGAGAGAGAGGGATTATTCCATCTTTCTGATCGAGCCGATGTATACGTACGGAGATTGCGATGATAAAGACAGTAGAAAATATTCGTATGGAGTTGGATATGTCCTTCATTTGCTAAGACCTCACCTCGCCTGGGTGCATTGTATTTGCATGGCTATCTTGTATATGTGTTGTGTTGATCGATTCGATCCATAGAGATAGGGGCGGCATGTGATGTGATGTGATGTGTGTATGTTTAATCGATACAAACGGGCGGCGCGCGAAGATAGTGAAGCGGACGATCGAGACTTCGGAGTACTACCGATCGAAGAAAATTTATTTACCTGCACTGCTTGGAGTGCGGCAGTTTCTGCTTGCCCTTGACGTCCTCGCCGGCGGCCGCGGCGTCGTCCACATCGTAGAGCATGGCCGCGTCGGACGGCAGCTGCAGCGCGCGCTTCCTCCATGCGGCGGCCGTGACGGCTGCGATCTGCGTGAGCGGGCTGCCCACCAGCTTCTTGAAGCGGTACCTGCTGGTGCCGGCGAGGAAGACCACAAGGCCGACGAGGATGGAGACGACGCAGATGCCGTATCCCCAGCAGCGACCGAGATTGTCCTGGACGTAGACGAGCACGGTGACTGCGAGCAGGGAGCCTATGCTGATAAAGAAGAAGAACCAGCTGAAGAAGCGCGTCATGAGGCGCCTCTCGCCGTCGTCGGACTCGTCGAACTGGTCGGAGCCGAAGCCGGACACGCTGGACTTGAGGCCGCCCGTGCCGAGCGCGGTCAGGTAGAGCCCCAGGTAGAGCACGCCCAGCTGCGTCCCGTTGGGCGGGGCGCAGCTGGTGCTGGCGCCCGTGGGGTCCGCGCACGGTGGCGGCCGCAGCCCCGGCGCCGCCGTGGAGGTGGACAGGATGGTCATGCCCTGCATATATCGATCGAGGCCGTGTCATGTCATCTAAATATTCGTGTTGTACGTACGTTAAGAGTAACGAGGGGCATAGGGGAGGGAGAAAGGGGCGTACGGCGGCTTGGACGGCCGTGAAGATGGCGATCGTGAGGTATCTGCCGAGGTAAGTGTCGGCGACGAATCCGCCGAGGAGGCAGAGCATGAAGGAAGTGCCGAGGAAGTTGGTGACGGTGTTGGCGGAGGCGGCACTGCCGAGGTGCATGGTGGCGGTGAGGTAGGTGACGAGGTTGACGGCGATGCCGAGCGTGGTGAGGCGCTCGTTGAGCTCGACGCCGAGGATCATGGCGGCGCGGGACCAGCCGCCGGAGGAGGCGCGGAGGGCGGGGCGGCCGTTGTAGTCCCAGGCGTCAGACAGTGCCTTGCCGTCCGCTGCCATCTCTGGGAGCGGCGCCATATCTCGCTCTGGCGGCAAGTTAGTCTCGCAGGGCAGCGGGGCCGGGGAGGAGAGACTCGCGAGTCGGAAGGAAGTACAAGCGGTGACTCGTCAGCGAGCGAGGAGATCAGCTCAGCTCTTCAATCGTCCCCTCCAAAAGCGTCCGCTCTACTACATCTCCTCGATCAGCTAGCTCATTTATTTATACTCCTTTCATTTGGCGAGCAAATCTATGGTTGGTATTGATTTTTTTTTTTGGCAAGAAATTGACAAGTTTACCGACGGATAAAACACAAATTAAAGGCCTGTTTGGTAGAGCTCTAGATTCTAACTTCACATGAGATCTGAAACTTGTAGGCTAAAATAAAGTGAATTAAGTTTATATTTTTATCTAAAAAGAAAACAAGATGATCTATCTAAACACTCTTAATGCACTCACAACTCTAGCTTCACGGATCGGTAGAGTTAAGAATATCCAGCTCTACCAGATCTACGGATCTAATAGAGTTAGAGCCTTACCAAACACATCGTAAGTCCAAGTAAATATTAGTAGGTACGGTTCTTGTAGAGAGATTTAGTATTTTGTCACTTCAAACAGATGGCTTCGTAAATTTGCTACTGGATCCACATTTCATTGACTCAGATGATCCTATATGTCATTGGTTCAAGTGGTATCATAATCAAAGAGTCAATCTTTGAAGTGACAAATAACTAAATTTTTCGTTCTTGTACATTAATTGTCCGTCCAGTGAATGCACTTGGCTGGACATCCGAAATGTCCATCAAAAACAATGATCCCTGTTTCACTCGCAGTAATACTAGCCGTACCAGCAATAGTGGTACCGGGACGTTGGACTAATGTTCTGTGCCTGTCTGCCTCAGGCGCCCCTAAATTCCAAAGTGATCTCTGTCTGGCAACTAATATATGTACGTTTCGAATTCGAAGTGGTCAAAGTTGTTTCGATCGCCACAACTTGACGTACATTCATATATCAGGCATGCATGTACTCTAACTCTCTGCAGACACGACGCTCGCTTCTTGAATCTTTTGTTCATTGCAAGAGAGGTAGGTAGCAAGTTGCTAGGATTCAACTTACACGGGCCAGCCAGACCAAAGATTAAGAGCCTGTTTGGTAAAATTTTAGATTCTAGTTTCATTTGAGATCTAAAACTTATAGACTAAAATAAAATAAAATAAATTTATATTTTTGATTTAAAATATAAACAAGATGATCCATCTAAACACTCTTAATATATTTACAATTCTAACTCTTCAGATGTAATAGAACTAAAATTTCAAACACACCCTGAACGTCGATAGTTGCAGCGCGCTTAAGCCAACCGAACCGTCATGGGCATAGGCCCATAGGTAGCCACTACCTGCTAGCGGGCTCCACGTAAGGACGTTTCCCAGGCTCAGCAGCACATTTTTCGTACTAAGAATAGTTAGATTCGTACCTTCTTATTAAGAATGATTAGTTACATATCTCTGTATACTAATTGATTGTATTAGATAAGATTGTTTCTATATTTTCGAATGCTAAACTTATCTATATAAATTAAGGAGCTGCACTATTTTAATCAAGTAAAAAAGAAATTCCTTCCTCTCTACACCACCACCGTCTCCTTGGCTAGTAGTAGTGAGTAGCACTTTAGATCTACGGGTTTTTAGGTTGAAGTACTCGATGAGGTCATAAGATAAGCTTGGGTGTCAATTGTACCATAGGTATCCAATAATATATGGATCCCACTTTTTAAAGATACACATAACTCCCATTCCCCCGATCCTCCAACCTAGCCACAATCCCCCATTCCCTCAATCCTCCAGCCTTGCCAACCGCTACCGCCTCCACCTTCCATGCCCTCCTCTCCTCCAGAGTCCCACCTTACAGATCCCGCCTTGCCTCGACTCCTCGGCGGTGGGTCCCATCACCTCCCTCTGCCCTAGCCACCTCGGCCCCCATGGCCCCCTGTCCCTCTTGAGTCCCGCTGTCCTCCGCCTCTTGCCACTGCAGTCGTCTTCCTCGGCGCCACCCATGTACATGTGCAACCAAACATACACAAAAACACACATACATAGATAGCTCAACCACTCGCCCTGTTCTCCATTCGTCTTTAATTTTTTTATAGAGAAAATTGTTTATTTGCCACTGAAAGTTGGCCGGTTCTCCACAATGCCATCGCGAAAATGCTCTTCTCTGCATTGCCATCCGATCTCAAATTGCCTTCCTATTTTGCCATCGCCGTCCAATTGGTTGCGAACCCCCTATTTGCTGGCACACGAAAAGACCAAGTTGCCCCCGTGTGCTAACTTGGACGGTGAAATGAATTCAAAACATTTAAAAGCCTAGAAATATTTTATTTAAGTTCTAAATAACCCAAGAAACCACTCCAAAAAATTTCATAAATTTTTGAATTTATTTAGTGCTTCTGAAAAATCAAAATTTAGATTCTTTCATTAAGACAGAATCGCTAAAAATTTTTCCAGAAAATCACAGAGCTTCTCGTGCTCTCAAATTTTTACATAAATGTTATTACTCTCTTAAGATCATCTCCAAAAATTTTCATAAAATTCTAAGCACATTTGATAGATTTAAATGAGGATGAAGATGGGCAATTCTTTCATTAAGACAGAATCGCTAAAAGATTTTTCCAGAAAATCACAGAGTTGCTCATGCTCTCAAATTTTTATAGAAATGTTAGTACTCTCTTAAGATAATCTCCAAAAAGTTTCATAAAATTCTAAGCACATTTGATAGATTTAAATAGGACAGCACACTCAAAAGGAGGGCAATTTGGTCTTTTCGCGTGTTAACTAACGGTGGCTTCACAGCCAACTTGACGGCAATGGCAAAATGGGAAGGCAATTTAAGATCGGATGACAATGCAGGAAAGAGTATTTTCGCGATAGTATTGTGGGGAACCGGCCAACTTTCAGTGGCAAATAAACAATTTTCTCTTTTTTATAACTTTCTTCCTTGCACTGCAACAATGCATATGTTCAACATCATGGTACATATTGCTGTCCAGGTTAATTATCAAGCTTGTAAAATTTATAAAAATCTGACAGTATTTCTACTCAAATTTTAAAATATCTCAAAATTTTATTTTTTTGACAAATTTTTATAGAATATGACTTTCTTAAAGGTTATTGGACTAAATCTGGTCAAATCTAGCTATAAAAGTTTAAAAACTAGTCAAAAATATGAAATTTCGGCTGGTTTAGGTGAAATTTCACCGAAAAAGAAATTAATATAGCTATTTCAATTTTTTTATTCACCCGGTAATTTGGATTTCACGGTGGCTCGAAATCCGAAATTTCGGTAAAATTCGCCGAATTTCATCACAATTTGTATCCTTGGCCATCTGATAGAGAACATGCATCACGGGAATATTTATGTAAAATTCTCAGAAAATATCATACGTAGGAGAAGTGAGCTTCTACAATTACGTAAAATTTGAAGACCAAGCTTAATCGTATTTGAAATATATGAAAAAGAGAAACTCATATCTTTCAAATGCGATCGAGCTTAGTCTTCAAATTTTACAAGATTGTAGAAACTCACCTCCCTTATATATGGTAATTTTTTTAGTATTTTTAAAAACTTGTATACATGAGTTTCACGGGGTTTTAACAGTAAAGGGTTTACAACGGATATGTTGCCACACACGCATACACACATAGATATATTCCTCAGCTTGATTATCATCATAAAATTTTTATGAGAATATTATTGATGTGTCAGGACTATTCACAAAAAAATTTAATATTTTTTAACATCGTTTCGACTACTTTTCACTCATTTCAATTTTGCCGAGATTTTGGCAATTTCGGCCTAATTTCAGTTCAAAAATCATAGATTTTAAATTTATCTTTTGAATTTTGATCTAATTTTATTTAAAATTCTGAGATTTCATTAAATTTTGGATTTCACCCGCCTCCAAAAGCACGAACCAAAAATAAATTTTCAAACCTTATAAAAGAACTACCACCCGTATAATAGGATGTTTTCTTGACCGAGCTATCTGACGATGTGCGTGGGCATCATTTTTTTGCTGATGAGATGCACGAGCAAAGGCGGAGCTCTGCGGCCTCGCAAACGTACATGTGCGCTGTGTAGGAGAGGAAGATGGAAAAATAATAATGCAAACGCAATTGTTTTCTACTGCCTCAATGTGTAGGAGTGTGAACCGGGATGTGTGCTTTTCTGCTCGGATTAGATTGGTGCTAGTGTCCAACCCAAGGTTTCGAATCTCGTTATCGGTTGACATTACGAGTTGGTCAAAATCCAAAATTTCACTGAGATATTAAAATTTCAGATAAATTATAGACAAATTACAAAAACTCAAATCTAGGGTTTTCATCGAAATTTCCCAAATTTCACCCGGAATTGCCGAAATCTTGACAAGATTTGGATGATGATCAAGCTTCAAGAATTTTCAAAACTTCTAAGATGCTACGTCCTCATAAAAGCCTCATGATCAATAGATAAATTTGCTTTAGCAACAAAAAAATCTCAGAGAAAATTATTAAGCTCTTATAAAAATTTTGGATCAATATTACACACCAATGAATTTATGAAATTTCCAAAATGCTACTATACCATTTGTGTTCCGCGTGTTTTTTTTTTGAAAGATAACACATGAAGTTCAATGCATTTATAGATTTGATTAAGCAAACAAAAAAGATTAAATTTTTGAAAATTTTGGAGAAGGATTCTTAGGCAATTCCTAAGCTCTCGAAAAAATTTTGGATCATGATCACACTTGAGAAAATTTATAAAATTTTGACAAGGTTACTATTTTAGTTTTGTTCATTTGGTTTTTTATTTTTTAAGGATAACAAATGAAGTTCTGTTATTTTGAACTTTTTTTCTATATGATCCAACACTTCTAAAGATAGTATCATAAATTTTTTAGTGCAAGACAAAGCTTGTACATTTTTATAAAGATCTAAAAGCATTTCTACCAAAATTTTAAAACATTTCAAAATTTTGATTTTTCAGCAAATTTTCATGGAAGATGACTTCCTTATGGTTTATTTTGCCAAATCCAATCAAAAAATTCAAATTCTTGTCAAATTATTTGATATTTGGTGAAATCTCACTGAGTTTTCTAGGATTACTATAGCAATTTATTTTTTTATCAAGATGGGATTTTGGATCACATACGCAACTAGAATCTAAGGTATTGACCAAGATTTTCAAAATCTCACTGGTTTTTGGAACCTTGGTGCAACCAAGGTTCTAAATATCGATGCTAATAGAGTGAAAATCATGATTTTCATGTTTATCGAGCCAGTTCAGGATTAAAATTTTTTGGTAAACCGGTCAAGTTCAAATTTAAATTTAAAAGTCAAAAAAATTGGAGAAATTTACCAAAATGTGTTACAAAATTTCAAAAAAATTGTGTGAGGTCCTAAGGTTATCCTAATGATTCTGTAATATTTTTAGATCATTATCAGACATGTGTATTTTAAACAAATGTGATAGCGCTACTATCTTTGTCTATACTCTTCGGTATTTGATTTTCTACAGGCAATAAATGAACTCTAATATTTCTAAAAAAATTACAACTTTCTGAGGAAATTATAATGATTATGTAAAATATTCCAATGATTATCATTCTTTTTTTTTGAAATTTAGACAATGCTACTATCAAAATATATGCTCTTCAGTTTTTTTTATAGGAGCAATAAATAAAGTCTAATATTTCTTAAAATTGTACTACGTGGTGCTTGGTCACTACTTATGATTCCAATAAAATTTCATAACATGATCAAGCTTGTAAATTTTATAAAAAATTTGAAAGTATATATGTTTCTTTTCATTAATTGTTTTTTATTTTTCAGAAGCATTAATGAATTAAAAAATGTGTGCTTTCTCCAAGGTGTTTTATAGATTAACTGTGATCTATTTTAATTTTATACAATTTACTAAATTTCTTTTCTAATTTTATTTGATTTTTAAAATTTTCCTTTAGTGTGTAGAAAATTGAATAAAATCGCTAAAAATTTGCATAAAATTGCCTTCTTCAAAATACTATTCATTCAAAAAATCATGATGTCAATATTTGGAACCCTGGTGTGTTACATTTCATGAAACTGGATAGAAAATGATGAAGAACAATTGCCTTGGTAGAGAAAAGAAGGATAAAGTGGAATTTTGCAAAATATAGTGGTTTGTAAACCCTAGATTGTACCATGTTCATTCTTCTCAATTTGGATTGTGTTTGTGCGCATATCATCAATCAAGGTCTTAAGCTTCTTATCTAGGTTTAAAATTTGTGAAATTTTTTTGAATGGTCCTCACACATCCCTAATATTCTCATAAAAATTTCAAATAATAATCAAGCCTAAGTAACTTTTAAAATTCTGACAGTGCTAATATCATGATAAAAGGCTGACCAGCAAATTTCAACTGAATGAAAAATGGTATAAACCATGTTAGAACATTTTGAATTTTTTTTATATGGTTTTGACATATCAGTAATATTCTCATAAAATTTTCAGATAATGGTGAAGCCTAAAACATTTCAAAAATTAAGAAATTTCTTCTAAAAGCTAACTAGCAAACATTTCGAAAATAGTTTAAACTATGATAGAAAATTTTGAAACTTTTTGTGTTTAGTACTAACACATCAATAATATTTCCATAAACTTTATGAAATTATTATCAGTATTAAGAAATTTTCAATAATTTTGAAATTACTATTGTCCTGATAAAAGCCTTACAGTGCTATATATATTGCATCCATAGATTTGATTAAGCATCCAAAACAAGTTAAATTTTTAAAAAATTTGGGAGAAGAGTTCTGGGTCAGTGCATAAGATTTTTATTAGATCATGATTACACGCGAGCGAATTTATAAAATTTTGTCATAGTTATGTTCATTTTGTTTTTAAATTTTTAAATATAACGAAATGAAGTTAAATTATTTTGAAATTATTTATGTATGATCCTAAACTGCTAAATATGGTACCATAATTTTTTAGAATATGATCAAACTTGTACAATTTTATATAAATCTGACCGTTTTTCTACTATTTTTACAAAACATCTCAAAAATTCGGTTTTTCAACAAAATTTCATGGGAGATGACATTCTTAAGGGTTATTGACCAAAATCCGGTCTAAATACCCGAGATTTCGATGAAATTTGCCAAAATTTGTGAAATTACTGTAACAATTTTAATTTTTTTTTATTTAGATAATATTTTGAATCGTCTCGCCCTGGGTCAAAATCTAAAATCTCAGGCAATTTCTGGAATGTCGTCGGAGTTTTGGACTATGCTTCCTAGTCGGCACGGCTTGTGTGCTGACATTGATTCATTGAGCCTACACTACGTTTTCTCACACGATGATGACTTTGGAGAACCGGGACGAAAGATCCATCAGGGTCCTGTACAAAAAGAACCAAGTAATTATCACCGTGTACAGTGGGCATTGAACATGAGTGCGAAAGAGATCAGGCCAAGAATTCTGTTTGAGACCGGAGCCAAATCATTATTATGTCACCAAAATACCAAATCATTATTCTTGGGACTAGATCATATTGTTGACAGCAATGCAAAAAGGACAAAAAAATAATCAAAGAACGGTTTCACATTGCAGTTCTGAAAGCTCAACTTAGAAGTGTCTGGAATTACCCATCTCTTGCAGCTTTCGCAAAATCTTCATACATTTCATACTACTCGTCCATGCATAAAAATTTAGGAAAGCCATAAGCTTCTGAGACAAGTGGTGGCTAGTCTAAGGGCTAAAGGTTACGGTTCAAGTCCTACTATTATATGTTAAACTGATTTATTTAAGAACTTTCCATAATCAAATTTAATCACTTTGTTACCTTATTAATGATTGATTATGGCTTACTCTATGCTATCTATCATGTTATCAAAGTAGAGGCAAAAGAAATCACCATGTTCACTCTCAAAGCTAGAAATTTCCATATTAATCGAGGAAAAAGAGAAAGAACTACATTATTTATCATGGTGGATCCAGATTACAATTGTCTAGATTAAAAAGTCTATATCAAGTACAATCTAATTAATAACTGAAATTTAGAATAAAAATAAAATAAAATAAAATAAAATAAGGAATTTTATTTCCATATAAATTCTAAATTAAAATCCTAAATAAAAAAATTCAAAATAAAAATTGAAGAAACTTTAGCAATTGGATTTGTTATGAATTCCAACAAAAATAACTGAAATTCGAGATAAAAAAATAAATTAAAAATAGCAATTTGATTTCAATACAAATTTCAAAGTAAAATATCTAAATAACTGTAATCGAAATAACAACTAAGAGATTGTATTAAAATGGTAACAGCTAAGAGGGATCGATCAAGAATTGTGTATGCTATTAGAGGTTGAAGTAGAAATGTTGTAATGGCGAGAAGAGATAGAAGACAATGTTTGGTGGGATAGTCAATGCGTGAGGGATTGTAAGTTCAAGGTAGATCTCTTATGTTGCAACGTTGTATGCGTCAGTAGTATACTCTAATACTATTTATACTAATATAATAATTTACCGTACATATAATCGACGTATTGAGGTACATGCACATACATACATTTTAGAAAAGAGTAACTAATAGAGGAGAATAAAGGTATGCAACTACATGATCTATGCATGACGACGAGTGCTTATGTTTTTAAAAACATCAACAGCTTAGTATGCTTAATGATTTTCTTCTGTTAAACTCATATGTCAAGTACATTATTCATGATATATTTTCTGTCAAGCTTCTATTGTCATTTTAAGTATCGTAAACATATCTTTAAACATCTAAATTATGTCATTCGATATTAAATTTTTTAACAAAAACAAATCAAACCATGCGAACGCGCGAGGTTCCTAATACAACGGTGAACACAAACTAGAATAATAATACTCCGCTCAGGGGGAGGTCCAACGCGCTTTGGACGGAGCCGCTCGTCCAACGCGCGCGAGACCATCGGATGTGAGCCTGGCTCGCCTAAACGTTACGAGCGAAGCCGATGAATCCGCACGGAAGGCACGTATAAATATGGGAAAAATATCCTGTGCAATCACCCCTCCCGGTGAAACCACCGTGCAACTAAACTAAAAAAAGTTTCAAAAAATTCTGAAAAAAATCATGGATGTACATCTCAACACCCCACCTACATATAAAATTTCATGATCAAATTCATCTTATACTAGCAGTTACAAAAAGACAAATTTCGCATAAACAGTGATTTTTACTGTTCATCACTATTCATTTTGCTGCTTGTTTTTTGTAACCGCTAGTATAGGATGAATTTGATCATGAAATTTTATATGTAAATGGGGTAAGTTGAGATGTACATCCATGATTTTTTCGAAAAACTTTTGAAACTTTTTAGTGATATTTCGGAGGCACCGATATGCCATAAATATTTCGTCTTGACTCACAGTATGCACAGTACTCACATCCAACCACGTGTTGGACCTGCCCCGGAGCGAATAATACTCTTGTAGTCGGCTAGTTTGTCCGCTGATAACTGGGGGAAACCACGACCTTGACATGTACGCGTGACTTTAGCGACCGGAGAGGAGACTGACTGATTTAGTTTGTTTAGCCATCCGTATACAACCACCACCAAGCACGCAGTTATCGCCACATATCGTCGGCATCGAAACTGTGCTGCTGCTGCCTCGATCGAAATTCGGAATCATACTACACTACACCACTAGCTAGCACGGCACGCGACGCGATATCCGCCGGTATGGCCGCCTCCGTCAGTAGTTGTGCTGCTGCTGCCCTGCTCGTACGGCAAACGTGTCCCATACGTAAACCGACCGATGTATATAGTACATGCATGGTCTATTCTATTGGTCTTTGCCCAGCAGCGCATCGGATCAGGCAGCAGCCGAGGCAAATCAATCAATCGTGTGCTGATGCACGTACCTGGCCAAGCTAGGTGCATGTCGTGTATGATACATGCATGGTACTCTTGCTTATTCGAAATCTAATGATTTGTATTCGGATGTTCAAAATTTTGGATATATTATAATATTTTTTTATGCGTGTAATATTTTTACTAACACGTGTAATATTTTTCTTTGATAAACAGTAAAAATCGCTACAATAAACAGATGTTGCAAGTGATCAAAAAAATATTGTACGCGGAGGAAAAAAATATTATAAGAGACATCTTCACCCTATTGGAAACCATCCATACTGAAGCTTAACGAAACCATGTGCATCCATAGATTTCGATAGGTGTAATATCAAGTAGTACACTGTTCTGCATACATCAACGACAGGTCGCCAGCTGAGAGTGAGTGAGTGAGATCTTGACGTTCCGTTTCCAAAATAAAGATCAGGCTATTCCACGCGTCTAGAAAAATGCACTGAGAAACGTCCGTAATCAACATCATACTCGAAAATACAACCGATAGTAAATTAGGAATATATATTATTATAGAACAACTAATGAATTTACTTACGAATCAGTTATATAGTCAAACCGACTAGTTAATGTGTTTTATAATTTGTATATGAATCAATTCTCTTTGTTTTAACCATATCATTTTATTTGTAGCTCCGATTTGTAAATTGTTTTTGCTGTACCATACTAACGATGAGAGGAATAAAATAATATAAGTCTCGCTAATAAGCAATAATTTTGCTCACTGGTAAAATAAATTACTAATTTTATGACATGAAATTACTTCATCTACAATTAGAAATTTACCGTATAGTATATTTGAAAAATGCTACTGCCGCACTGGCAACAAGCAACTAGCCGAGTGAGGAGCAGCACCGAACCAAGGAGCCAACAAGAGCAGCGTTGAACCAAGGAACCAGCAAGCAACCAGTCGAATGAGGAGTTGAAGCCGGCCAAGAGCAAGAAGAAGAGGAGGCTAGTCAAGGAGCTAGGAGAAGAATATCTTCAGCCTCTCAACCTCAACTCGACCAGCCATCCACTTCCTCGAACCTCAAAACCGAACCCACAAGACATCAAGCAAGCCACATTGTGCCAATAGAGTAAGGAATGTAGCAAAATCACTAGATCTTAGAGGATCTAGTTGGTCTTAGAATATTCTTGTTCATCATAGACCTTGATCTTAGTAGGAAAACCCTAGTGGCCCGCAAGGATGTGTCCTAACAAACCAGTGTCACCACCCTTGCTTACCCAAGCTAGAGCCTAACCCTAAATCATCACAGACCTTACCATCAATCTTACCTCAAAAGCAACCAGTACATCCAAGCAAAAAGCAAAATAATCAAACAAATCTTAAAAGAACACCTCTGTTCTTCATGAGCTAGGGTTAGCTCATGCACCCTTAGAGGTGGTTCTGACTAGGGGAGAGCCGAGGTGGTGAAGCGGGGGAAATAGGAGAGGTGAGGGAGCTTTGCTCCAGTCGGTAGTAGCATGGGGGAGTAGCCTCCGAATGGAGAAGAGAAGCTCTGGTAGCAGTCGGCCAAGAGAGTAGCAGCCGCATGCGCCCGAGAGAGGAGTAGCAATCGGTCGACAGAGAAGAGAGGAGAGGGAGTAGTAGTAGCAGTCGGTATGGGAAAGTGAGAGTAGTAGTCGGTTGGTGAAAGAAGAGAGTAGTAGTAGTAGAGCTGGCTGGGTGAAGCAACTGAGAGGAGAGCAGGAGTTGCCGAAGAAATCGATCAGGGAGGAGAAGAGTAGAAGTAGTTGGCATTAGTAGCAGCCTAGGGAGAAATGTCTGAAGGCTAGATGGCCAACCTAATGGCTATTAGCCAAAAGAGTTCAGCTGATTAGAAATAGCAGGCAGAGAGTGGAAGATAGCAAATAGAGCTCATACCTGCATACACACGTCATAAGCATTAGTATTTGCATTAGACATATAAAAGGTATACAAATAGAAATGTAGTGCATGCATATAAATAAATGAATGTCAAATTTGTTAAAATAATAAAACTGATTAATTGGGAAGATTGTAAGTGCTACTCATATTTAATAAAATACAATAGATTAATATAGTGTAAATTTTAGGACCCGAATAGAACTCGCAGATTGACCCGAACCCATTTTCGAGCAAGGCCAAACATTCAAATTCTATTCCAAACAAGCGCATTTCTTTCCTTTGATCATATTTCATTAATTGTTTTAATGCTTTCTGAATAAATTCCCTCACTGTATTGAAAATTTATATTCGAGAATGAAAAATGCAAATTGGGAGATGTGGGTTATGTGAATGGATGATTTGGTAAAGATTGAAAATGAACTAATGGATGGTTCGATAGGAATAGGTATGGATAATGAATGGATTGATAAAATGATGTATGTATAATTTTTGACTCATCCAACGAATGGAACCCTGGGTGTATGTTTAATATGGGTGGGTAGAGGATGCCGATGAGAAGGGGTAGGATGGTATTAGTTTCTCCACAATGGGTAAGAATGTATAGTCATGCTGAGAAATGCCGGTATGACCCAGAGGGATTATGAGAGAAATTTGGTTTGGGGCGGTATATTTGAAGCTCGGTGGGTACTGCTGGCAAGATGTCAAAGTACAACTGTATCTAGAGGTAGGGTAATATAGGGAAGGTGAACCCCACACTCAATGCAGGGTGGAGAACTAATACCGGAATAAGATAAACATTCTGGGGCATCTCTTGTGGGTGTCACTGTAAGTAAAGTGGTACAAACCTGCATAGGGTAAAATCTCGAATTCAAGCCAGTCTTTTGGATTAGAGACTACAGAAGTCATATGTAATATTAGTAGTGTCTTTGATAAATCTAAAATGTGCAACCTTTTTAACTAAAATCTATTACTTATGAAAGGGATATTTTGAATGGGAAAGCTAGTAGTTGGAGTTGGATGAAAATAGGGATAGTTTAAATTGGCATCTATTGCATTCATATTATTATACTTGCTAAGTACCTAGTACTCATTTTTTGCTATATACCTATTTTCATATTAAAAGGAATATATACACAAATTATGCTATAAAAGAGGGGATTTTGATGAATTTTTTTGTGGAACTCACCTTTTAAGTATCTTATAATTAATATTAGAGTATACTCAAAAGGATAAAGAGGTATAACAACATCGTTTAAGCGGTATACTAGAGGTGGGAGTACGTACTCCCAGGAGTATAGAACCATTTTCCTATATATATATATAAGTAATTCTCTCAAACACATCCATCCATCCGAAAAATTAATCACCTGCAGGAGGCGCATGCATGCAGAAGACACGTACAGCTATCGATCGATCGTTGCATGCTAGTATATCGATCCTACCTAGCTAGTGAAATTAAGTGGAAAGCCCATGCATGCTGTGGGCACCCGAAGTATGAATCGATCCTCACACGTGCGTTGGATTTAGAGGTGACACCCATACTCCACTTAAGTGTATGCTCACTGCCACCCAAAAGTCCCGTGCACGGAGTATTGACTAAATGGCCCTCACCCAAACAAATATGAGCCATATAGTCGCACCGTACACACTTACATGTCCATGAGAGTTTCAATTCCATTCCGAACAACCATACCGGGATTGGGACCAACTCATCCACGCATAGCATTCACCATCCGTCTCAGGACCTTGGTATCGCCCGCACTCTCCAAGGCGAGCAAGAGCAATAGCCAAAGAACGATGGTCGCACGAGTGTATGCATTGAAGGTTGATGACAATTCCAGGTACCCGGATATGTGTCTAGTGCTAGTTCCCAAGATCAACGCCTAGCACCCACATATCCCGCATTTGAGATGTATCGCAACACATACACATGAATCTAAGCAGTTGGAATAGCATAAACATAAACTACAACTATTACAACTACTTACTATTACAAGTAGTGGCCGACCGGCCAAATATTACATGTCAAAGAGTAAATTACAGCGGAATTTAAACATATACCAAAAGTAGGACAGCGGTATGCCCATCCAATAACCCAAAGGCAACCGACTTGGAAAAGTCTAAGTTCATCCATCAACATTATTGTCGGACCCCGGAGTAAAGTACGTGTCGCCGGGGCGTTCTTCCATATCATCGTCTATATTGTTTAGATTAAGCAACCGTGAGTACACGTATGTACTCGCAAGACTTTAGTGTATGGAAATACAGTAAATGCAGGGCTATAACAAGGAATTAAGCTTCTACACTAGTCTCATTTCAGCATAAGGCAGATTTCGTTTGCAAGCAAAAGATTCATAAAACGGTAACGAATTTGTAAAGAGCATTTAATATGAAGCTAAATAATAGTAAGCAGAGTTCATATACAGCAATTCACAGCCCTCCTTGGCTGTGATCAGCAAGTAAAAATAGCCACCATTGGCTTCCCAATTCACCAACTCATTCCAACACCATTTCCAAAAGTTTTAGCAAAAACAAAGACTATACTTGACATTATTTTCCCAAGTTGCTCATGACCGTGAGCACGGCTAATTAATTAGATTTTAATCTCTGCAGAGAGTGTACACTTTACCCACATGACACATTCTAGCAATCATGTCAACCATGCCTCGCGATACTCACCGTACCCGATTTGCTAGATTGTGACGAAACCGTTCAACTATTTAAAGCTTAGCCTTGCACCAGCGACAGTGATGTTAAACCCTTGCCACAGTTCAGGAGATCCTGAACCGATGGTGCCCCATCGTGAACTCTCCCTATGACAAGGCATGCACCGTTGTATTGGAATGCTTGGGCCCCAACACCTCGGTGAAGGGTGCACCTAGAACGACTCCAGTACATCGGATCGTCCATACTACTTCGGCCTACCAAAATGCAAGGCTAAACTCTAACCAATCTAGTGAGTTTAGACTATCCCATACTAGCACATGTGGTTGCACCGAAACACTTAGGTGGTAGCATCAAGTTCGGTCCTTAATTGACCCGGGCGAGGATCTCCCCCTAACTACGCGTGAGGTCCTTTTCACGCCTCAAGTTAAGTAATAACTCACCCGCGTCTAAATCGTAAGTTTGAGTTGGATTTTTCATCAAATTAAGTGGAAACCGTACCATGGTTCCATTCATTTAAACAAAGTTTGCTCCATGTAGTTGAAACATCTCCCATCGTTTTAAAACCGATCTAGTGACACTACTACAGAGCGACACATCACTATCACTTTATCGTAGCCGGTTCTTAAGTTTTTCGGAAAAAGATTGTGATAAGTAACCGGAAGGGTGTTAGTAATAATCACTATCGGTTACGAGATTATAAGTGATTGTGATGTAGCATTTGGAACATCGAAATCGGTTCTCTACTAAAACGTGATAGTGATGTGCGGTCATCGAAATCGGTTCTTTTCATAGAAGTGATAGTGATGATCACGTGCACATCACTATCACTTCTATAAAAGAACCGATTCGATGACCGCATCATCACTATCACTTTTTAATGAAAGAACCGATTACGATGTGCATATGGTTATCACTATCATTCTTTTTATAGAAGCGATAGTGATGACCGTGCACATCACTATCACTTGTTGAAAAGAACCGATTACGATGTGCGATTACGATGCGCTTCGTGCTTATGTCTAGATGGCGTGAACATCGGTATCGCTTTTGAAAAGAACCGATTCGATGTGCCTCGCTAGGTTATATATACCACTCATGCCGAACTCTTCTCTTTTTTGCTCGGAGGAGATTTCTCCGCCACCCGAGAAAATAGCTCATATTGTGTGGTTGGAAGCAATAGTTGGGTGAGAAAATTTGAAGTCCTCATGGGTGGGTATTAAGAGGGCAAAATTGAAACCCTATCTTGAGGAGATTCCCTCTTTTGCCCTCTATTACGGTTTTCTTCAAAATGTGAGCAGACAATTCTTTAAACCCCTTCAATTTTGCTCTGGTAATTTCGATATGTCGTCAATAAAGTTTAGGTTGCCTTTGGAATTGTGTACGTGCTTTGATTTCACACTCTTTATTTGACAAGCGCATATCTATTTAATTTTGTAGTGCGATCTCTGTTTATATATATGGAATTATTATTGCTATCATGTGGTAGCTTGTTATTAGAGTTTAGGCGGCGTAACCTCGTCTCCCGTTCGAGGTGCTTATTTATAAATATCTTTGAGCGAAAGGGCATATTTATAAGCGGCGATCTCGAATTGTCCACGTTTTTTCGACAATTCGAGGATATATGGTTCGAGCAAGTTCTGGTGTGTTGTACAACCCGAGTAGATTTGATGGCGTCTCTCTGGTGTTCTCGGATACACACCCTCTTGACTGTTTGTCGAGGCGTGTATCGGAGAACGGCGAAGATCTTCTTGAAATCCTCTGAGTTGTACAACAAAAGAACTTGCCCGACTCATATATCCTGAATGGGATTAGACCTAACCTATTTAGAGATTAGGAGTCATCGTTGGTACCCTTGATTTGTTTAGTTGTAGTAGAAAGATTTGCAAGCTCTTGCACTAGCTATATAATTAGATTATTTGATATCGTTGTTGATGTTAAAATTTATGTCTCTTATGTAGGGAATTGGAAGCTTTAAACCGGGGAAGAAGCTAGGTATCGATCGTGAGTACATTTATATATCTTGGAACACATCCACTATTTTGCAAAGGTAATATTAATTGAAATGATGTCTCAATATTTAAAATAGCTATAGCTAGTTGTCCTCCAGCTTTTTCCTTAATTTATTGTGCGAAATTTAATTGCGAGATGGACCGTGAGGAATGGATGTATCGGAAAAGCCGTGTGAGTGCTGAATTTGGAGGGTGTTAAGGAGTTCAAAAAATTGCGAAAATCGACATGGTGAGGAGGGTGTAAACTTCATATATTGTCCTTGCATTGATTGCACCAATCGAGGAGATTTAACAACTCATCTCAAATTGAGAACCACGATTCGGCGTGGCCGTGAGGAATTACACATGTTGGATCCATCACGGGAGGCGGTAGTACCCTCCGATATGCAGCGAAGATACGGTGGAACCGGATGGCGAGTTCTGACTGATATGTTTGAGGAGGATAATTTGGAGCAAATGTTGCGGGATGTGGAGGTAATTACGGAAAGAGAGTTTGAAAAGTTTAAAACTTGATAGAAGCGATGCCAAACCGCTGTTCACGGGTTGCAAAGCGGAATACACGAGTTGGGTTCGGTCCTTGCATTGTTCGAATCAAGGCAAAACACCGTTGGGCGGATACAAGTTGCAATGCACTACTAGTTCTTCTATCGGATCTGCCGGGAGGGAAGCGAGTTGCCAACAAGCATTTATGAAGCGAAGAAGCTACTATGTCCCATGGGAATGGAAATAGAAAGGATACATGCATGTCAGAATGATTGCATCTTGTCTTAACGCTTGCACATCGAGGCTGACGTTTGTCCGGTTTGCGGTGTGCCCGGTACAAACAAAAGGAGAAGCGTAACGACAAGAAGCGTAAGAGCCGAACAACTTGACGGTGAAGAGGTCATCACTAAAGGTGCACCGCCAAGGTATTGTGGTACTTGCCCATCATTTCCGTCTGGAAGCGGTTGTTTGCAAATCCGAGAGGCAAAATTGTTGCGTTGGCATTACGAGTCTCGAAAGGAAGATGGCAGGTGAGACACCTGATTCGGCTCAATGGAGAAACATCGATTGGAAACATGAGGAGTTTGGTGCGAAATGAGGAACATAAGATTTGGGTTGAGTCACCGAGCGGAATGATTCCGTTTGGTAACATGAGCGATCGTCCTGACACTGCCGATTCATTGTGTATCTACAACCTCCCTCCTTGGTACGTGCATGAAGCGGAAGTATATCATGATGTCATTACTAATCTCGGGACCCAAGCAGTAGGAAATGATATTGATGTGTACCTTGCACCATTGATCGAGGATTTGGTAAAATTGTGGAATGATGGGGTCGTCGTGTGGGATGCGTACAAAGAGAGCATTTCACCCTACGGGCTATGGTATTTTGCACCATAAATGATTTCCGGCCCTTGGTAATTTGGCGATTTCTGACGAAAGGAGCCAAAGCGTGTCCTATTTGTGAAGAGGCGAGAGTCTATGATGCCAATTCCAAGAAAAGCTGTGTATATGGGTCACCGTAGGTTTCTACCTCGAAGTCATCGATCTAGTAAGATGGATGACAAATTTGATGGGAAGAGGAAGTCCGTTCGACACATGACCTATGAGTGGAAGCCAAGTATATTCACGTGTAGAGGATATCGATGTTGATGCGGAAAAGAGTAGTAATCTGTTAGTCCTAGGACCATTTGGAAGAAGAGGTCAATATTGCAGGACTTACTGTCTTTGGAAGGAGTTAGATGTCGGCATTGTATTGATGTCATGCATGTTGAGAAGAATGTCTGCGACAACTTGGTTGGCATCTGCTGAACATACAGGAAGACCAAAGATGGTGTCAATGCTCGTCGCGACATGGCCTACATGGGAATCGAGCCCAGACTTGCGGTGATAGAGGAGGATGGAAAAGGCCCGTACATCCTGCTGCATGCTACACCTGTCCAAGAAGGAGAAAGAAGATCTCTGCAAATGTCTCCAAAGTATTAAAGTTCCATCTGGCTACTCATGAACATTAAGAAGCTTGTGTCTATGGATGATTTGAAGTTGTTGGGCATGAAGTCCCATGACTGCCATGTCTTGATGACCCAAATGCTCCCGGTTGCAATCGAAATATTCTCCCGAGAGGATGTCGGGTTGGCAATCACAAAGTTGTGTTATTTCTTTAATGCGATCTCTGCAAAGTTATTGACCCGATGTACTAGACAACTTACAGAGTGAGGTGGTGCGACTCTGTGTCACCTTGAGATGCATTTCCCACCGCGTTCTTTGGCGTAATGGTCCACCTTGTTGTTCACCTTGTCGAGAGATTAAGATATGTGGACCCGCTTTCCTCGTTACATGTATCCGTTCGAGAGGTACATGGGTATATTAAAGTCGTCACGTGAGGAATCGATTGAAGCTTGAGGTAGTATTGTTGAAGGTTATGGGATGAAGAGTTTATTGAGTTTTGCGTGGACTACGGGTAAAGACAAGCAATCGGTGTTCTGTATCTCGTCATGAGGCGGAGACTTCTTTGGTAAAGGAACCGTTGGGTCCAAACTAATGAGTCAGAGGTTTGATATGTATTGCAAGGCGCATTTCACGATCTTGAGAATAGCGCAGAGTTCGTCCATACATCGAGCGACATAAGTTGATATTACGGAAGAGAATCCACAAATGGATGAGCTTTCCATCGCACAAGAACACAATGATCGATTCCTCACATGGTTCAAAGAAAAGCGGAGGTCTCCTTTATTGAGAATGTAAAATGGTTGGTGACGGACCAAGATTTAATGTCTGAGACATGGCGAGGGTGCGATATTAATGGTTACACCTTTTACCTTTGAGAGTCAAGATGCCAAGAGTCTTGTCCAAAACAGTGGTGTGAGTATAAATGCTTTCTCGATGATCATCACTCAAAAAGTCTCCCCAACCGCAATGAACTCCTACTATGGGATGATCGAAGAAATTTGGGAGCTCGATTACGGAATATACCAAGTTCCATTATTCGATGTAAGTGGAGTGCGACTTCCACATGGAGTGAAGGTCGACAAGAGAGGCTTTACTATTGTGGATCTCGATGAGACTCGCCTACAAAGATGATCCGTTTGTCCTTGCGAAGCAAGCAACTCAAGTCTTCTCGTCGCGATCCGGCCAATCAAGGTTGCACGTCGTTCTTCATGGCAAGAGACGGATCGTAGGAGTTGAAGATGTTGTAGATGAAGAAGAGTATAACCAATTCGATGAGATACCTTCATTTGCGAGATGGGGCTTGTCTTAGCGGGGATGATGACACACATGGAGCCAATTACATGCGAGTAGATCATCATGAAGGGCAATATTGTAAATAAATGGACTATTATAATGTATGTAAAATAGTATTGTAAATCCAAGGTGATTAATTCTTTGTTTGGAGGCTTCGATGGAAATGCATGCAATTTCTCTTTATGCTGCACTTTGTGCCATAATTTGTGAAAGAAAATTCTATTTGATGAAATTATTATTGGGAAAGCTTGTAAATAGTCGAAAGTTCATTTACGGAAATTTTCGTACAATTCGAGATTAATTTGAAAAAGTTTTGACTTTTCTCGCTTTACGCACAAATCATGTGTCTCTGAAATGAATTTTGGCATATTTCTTGAATGAGGTCGCTTTTTCCAAAAATTATTTTATGAAAAGTTTTGCGGTATCTGAAATATGTTTCGCAAAATTTCTAATAATTTCAACAATGTATGACAAAGTTATGGCATTTTCTCTCTTTGATGAAATGCTGAAAATTGAACTTGCGAGATGTCGAAAAGGAATAGTGCAATAAACTACATCGATGTCGGTTTTATTAAAAAAGTAATCTTGACGACTAACATCGATGTTCTATTAGAAAAGTGATGATCAAGCATCGATGTCGGTTTTCTTAAAAGAGTGATACTAATGATGAAGCATCGATGTCGGTTTTCTTAAAAGAGTGATACTAATGATGAAGCATCGATGTCGGTTTTCTTAAAAGAGTGATACTAATGATGAAGCATCGATGTCGGTTTTCTTAAAAGAGTGATACTAATGATAAAGCATCGATGTCGGTTTTATTAAAAAAGTGATACTAATGACTAACATCGAGGTTCTATTAGAAAAGTGATGATAAAGCATCGATGTCGGTTTTATTAAAAAGTGATACTAATGGTTAAGCATCGATGTCGGTTTTACGAAAAGAGTGATACTAATGATTAAGCATCGATGTCGGTTTTCTTAAAAGAGTGATACTAATGATAAAACATCGATGTCGGTTTTATTAAAAAGTGATACTAATGACTAACATCGAGGGTTCTATTAGAAAAGTGATGATAAAGCATCGATGTCGGTTTTATTAAAAAGTGATACTAATGGTTAACATCGATGTCGGTTTTACGAAAAGAGTGATACTAATGACTAAGCATCGATATCGGTTTTCTTAAAAGAGTGATACTAATGATAAAACATCGATGTCGGTTTTATTAAAAAGTGATACTAATGACTAACATCGGGGTTCTATTAGAAAAGTGATGATAAAGCATCGATGTCGGTTTTACGAAAAGTGATACTAATGATTAAGCATCGATGTCGGTTTTCTTAAAAGAGTGATACTAATGATTAAGCATCGATGTCGGTTTTCTTAAAAGAGTGATACTAATGATAAAACATCGATGTCGGTTTTATTAAAAAGTGATACTAATGACTAACATCGAGGTTCTATTAGAAAAGTGATGATAAAGCATCGATGTCGGTTTTATTAAAAAGTGATACTAATGATGAAGCATCGATGTCGGTTTTACGAAAAGAGTGATACTAATGATTAAGCATCGATGTCGGTTTTCTTAAAAGAGTGATACTAATGATAAAACATCGATATCGGTTTTATTAAAAAGTGATACTAATGACTAACATCGTCGGTTCTATTAGAAAAGTGATGATAAAGCATCGATGTCGGTTTTATTAAAAAGTGATACTAATGGTTAACATCGATGTCGGTTTTACGAAAAAGTGATACTAATGACTAAGCATCGATGTCGGTTTTCTTAAAAGAGTGATACTAATGATAAAACATCGATGTCGGTTTTATTAAAAAGTGATACTAATGACTAACATCGAGGTTCTATTAGAAAAGTGATGATAAAGCATCGATGTCGGTTTTACGAAAAGAGTGATACTAATGATTAAGCATCGATGTCGGTTTTCTTAAAAGTGATACTAATGACTAACGCAATTCTTAAAACCCGGCCCATAACCATTCGTGCGACCCTTCTCCTTGGCGCCCTAGCACGCCCTTCCTTCGCCTTCTCGCCTCCTTGCCGTCGTAAGCCTTAACCCTAACCGCTTGAAGTCTTGGCCGCCGCCCGTCGCTCGCCTTCACGCTCCCGCTTGTCGCTTACGCCGAGGACGCCTCCCATGTCGTCATGTGCCGAGACGCCTCACGCCACCCCCGCACCGCCCGACGCCGCCGCCCCTCCCGGTGCCCTTGGCCGCCGCCCGCCCGCTTCCGCTTCGCTCGAGTGGTACCTCGGCTCGCTTCGGCGCGACTTTGTCTTGATCAAAACATCACCGCCGCCGCCATCTTCCTTTATCGCCAGCGTCTCCTAGCCGTTGCATTTAGTTACGCCATTTGTCCGTAAGTATTTTATATACATGCCTTATTCTTTTAAGTGAATGCAAAGGGCGATCTATGTGTTTGACTTGGGGACCTTGCATGAGGGCTTAAGTGTTACGTGAGGATATCTGGAATGGAATAGATGATTTGTGACAACAAACTTGTGATCTGGTATATATATATAATTGTGATATACTTGGTTAGTGTAATTGTCATTCACGATGAAATGCTCATTCAGAATTTGCTCCTTTGTCATTTCTTTAGTTCTTGCTTCTTGGTAATATTCATTGCTATATTCTTTGTTAATTGCTTTGTCTCAATTCAGTTCATTCGGTGTTCATTACAGTGATGATTCGATGAGATTGCGAGGCTAATTTCTATCGATAAAAGTAGTTGAAGTGATTCTGAGCATGCATGTTTGGTGACATTTGATTAACTTAAAACACATCAAGTATTGAATTGAAATTGTGGAAAGGTTGTCACAAATCTATCTGTTTCTCGTCTATTGTGGCGAGGAGGGCCTCTTAAGGCAACCCGACATCACGAGAACACTCTAATAATCAACTTGAGCTCTATGTTAGTTGATTTATTCATGGTCTTTATACATGTTCATGTGTATGACCTTGAGTTTCTTTGTTACATCTTACATCACTTTGTCATTTTCTTTAGTTCTTGCTTCTTGGTAATATTCACTTTTAGCATATTACTTTTGTTTAGACATGTGTTTACTTTCAACATATTACTTTTGTTTTATCTCGGCATATGTTAGAGTTTAGGTTGTGTAACCTCGTCTCCCGTTCGAGAGTGCTTATTTATAAATATCTTTGGAATAGCATATTTATAAGCGGCGATCTCGAATTGTCCACGTTTTTGGATAATTCGAGGATATGTGGTTGGGCAAGTTCTGAGCTATGTTGTACAACCGGAGTTGATTTGATAGCGTTTCCTGGTGTTCTCCGGATACACACCCTCTTGACTTTGTTGTCGAGGCGTGTATCCGGAGAAACGGCGAAGATGTCTTCTTAAATTTTCTTTAGAGTTGTACAACGGCTTAGAACTTGCCCGAACCACATATCCTCGAATGGGATTAGACCAAACCTATTTAGAGATTAGGGGTTATCGTTGAGTGCGTATTTAGTTGGTCAACGTTGATATTGCATGTTATGTAAACACTAACTTGACCTTCTTGTGTTGCTATTCTTGCATTAGTACATTAATGCTCATATTCTCTGTTGATGTTGTGAAATCTGAAACTTGTTGGTGTAAGTAAACATCTGCTAGTGCTAAATTCACTTGTCATATGGAATGGGCTTTTATTTTTTTATACGAGCGAGGTTAGAGTTTAAGTTCGTAACCCACATGTATCAGTTCAATTTAGAGATTAGGAGTTATCATTCCAACTTATTAAGTTGGTCAATAGATAGACTTTTGTTGAACAATTGCATACTATGAATTATCTGTTGATCCTTTACAAGATTTATTGTCAAGTGCATATAGTAGCTTCAAATTGCTTTCTCTCATGTCACACATATGACCTTATCGGATAAGAAAACTCAAAATGTCGCAACTAGAGAGCATCGGCTCGTCGCAGAACCAGTAGAAGAGTCTTCTTGAGGGGCCGAGCATGGTTCCAATTACTCAAGGGCGAGTAAGGTGAGGAAGAGCCGAGGACCAAACAAAGGGGCTCTGAGGAGAAGCATGCAGTTCTCGCTTCAATGCCGGGGTGCGGGCCCTCCTAAGTACATGGGGCGATACTGGGTCATTTATTGGCCAATTGGTGAGGAGAGAGTGCCTATAACAATTAAGGATTGGAGAAAGGAAGTCGTCGTGAAGCGAAGAATCGGTTGTGAGGCGAGGTTAAGAGTAAATGGATTATAGAGGAGGACGATGAACCCACAACGCGAGGCAGACGCCTTGAATAGGATGGGTGTGGCCTTGAGGCACTTCAAGACCCTTATGCCGCAGTGATGCGTCTTTGAAAGGCCGTACACCATTAGAAGTATCCATTTGTGACCCACGATGTTTGGGCGGAGTTCACGAGGATGAAGATGCATTGAGGCGTGGGCAGCCTGAGAGAGAGGAACACCGCTGTCGGAGGCTTAACACGCACCCGCACCACCTCGGTACATGCGGCTATGAGGGAAGAAAGCGAGTGGGCGCGACAAGCCGAGGAGTCGCTCACTCCGGGCGGTGATGCCTTACTCCCACATATCTCGAGGAGCGGCACGCATAGCTGGGTATTAGCGAGGACAAAAAAACCCTGACGGGCAGACTTGTAGTTGCAAACCACCGCTACCGCTCAAGTCGTCTCTACCATCGTAAGACATCTAACTTAGTACAATACAATTGACCCAACTTGTTGTATTTCAAATCTAATTAGTGCTAAGCTTATTACGGGAAGAGGTAAGCCAAAAAAGAACAGGGACCTTCTGAGCCAAGGGTCGCAGGACATCTGTCGTCTGCGATCGGAAGTCCAACCATAAGGGGCGGGTGCTTGCCGTGAGGCGGGACACGAAGAAGACCTACTTTCAAGATGACTCTGCGAGTGCCAACTCAAGGTCATGGCGAGCATCGTCTTGGGCGCCTCAACGCACTAAGGGAGCGGTGAGGAGGAGATTAAGGAGGAGATGAGGGGAGATCTTGTACGTGAGGAAGAGATAAGAGGGAGATGAGGGGAGATGGCGGCACGTGAGGATCGCTGAGGGCCGAGATGATGGCGATGATTTCCCAGTCGAGCGGATGCCCTCGACTCTCGTAGAAAGTCAGTGCCCCAACCTATCATTGCGGCTCCAAAATGATCTGACCGGTCCCAGTGAAGGTAATAATTAATTTTTCTGAGTTAAAGCTACGAGTGTAACTCCCGCAATGTTTTTCCTCAAGTTGTACACTTCTTGCAGGTGCCTGCGAAGTGCCAGCTCACCATCTTGACGGAGGATGGATTTCCCGTCGAGGCTACACACGGGGTTGCATTTCCATGCAACGAGACCTACACTGTGCATGGTCAGCCTGTGGGGAAGGGCTACATGAGGGTGCAGGTGGACTACGTCCACGAAGACTTCTTATCACATGTGCTCGATTTCCCCCCAACGAAGATATCACCACTCTCGGGCAAGCACGCATGTCGTTCATCAAGTGGCCCATGACGGGTGTCGTCTAGTCAAGGTAAAAAGTCCCTCCACGTCTTCTCTACCATTCGGTACTCTGCAGAAGTTAAATATATCGCGTGCTTCAGTAGGTTCCTCCTGCGCTTTGCTCCTGCTCCTGCGCTGATCCTGCTCCTCCTCCTCACTTTGCTCTTGCTCCTGCGCTTTGATCCTGCTCCCCGCCACTCCCCTCCTGCTCCTGCTCCTGCGCTTGCGCCTCCTCCTGCTCTGCTCCCGTAGAACCACAGGAGGCCTCAGAGACTCCGTACAACCACAAGAGGCCTCAGAGACTCCTTCCGCCAAGAGGGCAAAGGCAGCAGAGGCCACAGCGCCCTTAAGGTACTGAAAAGCCCATGCCCGACCTCGGAGACTCCTTTGGCCCGAGAAAGAAGAGTCGGCCACAGCCACACAGCACCTGTATGATTATAAGGCCTCTGAGCATGGAAAGCCCCCGATTGCATTGCACTGAATGAATGAGCTAGGCAAGTGGACTCGCCTCCTCCATGGATGGTACCTTGATAAGGTGAAGGGGAAGAGCGTCGAGTCGACTTCAGCGTGAAGTATAAAATGGTACATTTTCACATGAGGAGAATGGAACATTCCCGTCGGTTTGAGGATCTATTCCGTGTGTACCAAATGAAAGCCATCGATATTTCTACTTTACGATCATGGACGCTGTGAGTATCACACCATATAGCTTGCGCTCATGACTTTTATAGGATTTTGCATTATGTTTTCTCACATTCAACACGAGTTGCGGGATAATGAGACAATGAGCCGTGGCGAATCTACGAAGTTGGGTTTGTCGACCCGAGCTTGTGTCTGCGATCATGGCTAGGCTTCAACCGGGTTCGTTGCTACCTACATCAAGGGGTATTGCAAAATGAGTCGAAGAAGGACTTCATTGTATTGCCGTACCACGAGGAGTAAGTAGTACTTTTCGATTCAATTACTTATGCGCACTTAAAACCGTCGTGAACTTATTTCCTTGCACTACATTTTATTTAATAAGCAACCATTGGGTTCTACTCGTCCTCGTTCCGAGTGAAAACACGATCTACACATTTAACTTTCGATCGAGAAGAGACCGATGGCATCTGCGATCAAGCCTCCTTTGCAAAAGTAAGCGCATTATTGAAACCTAACACATCGAGGAATTTAACTACGTTTATTTTTTTGACTCAATGGTGCTCTCCAATGTATGTAGGGTTTCTCGGACTATGTCGATGAAGGAGGGCCGCACGACGACAAAAAGGGCAAGACAACTGCAAATATAAGCGATTTAAGGTACAAGTGCCTAGCATATATATGATTAATTTTTTGACATCTAATCTTCGTGGGCTGAATTTCTTTTTCTTTCTTGGCGATTGCCATCAACAGGCAGCGGTGACCATTCTTGCTTCTATGTCATGCGTTACATGCTCATCGTGATCGACAACTCACACCATTTCCCTAAGGTATAATTTTCAAATCTGACCAAGTATTAGATTTATGAAGTAATACAAAATAATTCTATTGGAACACTGCCATTATCTAAAAGCACTAGTATTAGTTAGCTCTACATGAAACACTAGTGTGGTCCAATCCAAAACGTGAAGCTTCTAAAAGACGGTGCTACATGACATAATATTGTTCCATTTGAATTTTAGTAGAAAATTACATCACTATATTTTTGCTTGGCCTTAGGAGTATCTGTTTTAAAATATTTGTTATTTGAGAATCAAGAGAGCGTTATCGTAATGTTTCCACTCTTGACCCTATTTAAATGCTTTAAAAGAGATTAAGTGGTTACGGTGTGTTATTTATTATTAATATTTTCTTAGATTTAGTACTTGTTGGTTTGTGTGTGTACTATGTGTTATGAGATTAGGACTCTAAACCGAATTCAGTTTAGACTCTATCTCTTTATGGTGTGGTCAAATCCGAACTCCTCTCTCATACTGTTATATATATCGGGTGCTTCTCATTATAAAAGATAGAATCAATAAAAAAGCGAGAGAGAATTTCACCTCTTACATTATGTGTCTATTGTTCTTGATCCCTCGATTGCGTCTATAATTTGTGATTGATCGTAGGCGTTCGACAACGTTTTTACAACGCTATAGACAAATATAATGGCATGAAGGAGTAGCTTTTACATTTGTCCTTTCGGCGCATTGAGGCATTACTCAATGTCTTTACTAGAATATTAGCTTCTCACATTTGGATTTTTTTCTGCTTTTGAATTAATCTTTTATAATCCAAATATTTTCTAAACACCTTTCGTAGTTCTGTCTATTTTTGTGATTGCCCCTAATACTTATCTATGTTTCCCTAATTTTATGTACGTGCATAATAATATACTTAACCTTTTACATAGAAATTTTGAAACTGAAATTAATCTGATCATTTACATTTTGCGGAAGATCAATATCCCCGAGAAGAGTTTAGACACAAAGCACTCAACAATTTACGAGACCACTTATGCGATTAGTCTTGGTTAGAAGTTATATCGAGGATGGCAGGTTTAGAGATCTGGACGCGTCGTACTAGTCCATATGTAAACAATATTAATAATATATGTCAATGTGATATGTATCGAGGAAGTCCATGTCTTGATTGTCATGTTTGTGTTGTCTATTGTGAGCGACTATGATATATATGTGTTGTAATTAAAGCGTTTACATTACGTGAATGTGATATATGCATCACATCTTACATATTGTGAATGTGATGATATATATATTGTGCATATTGTTTTAATCATGCTTTTTTGGAGAAATTGCAAAATGGCACACCCCAATGGGTCATCGAATCGGTTCTTTAAGGGAAGTGATTGTGATGATACCATCATCGAAATCGATTCTTTAAGGGAAGTGATTACGATGACCACCTCATCGAAATCGGTTCTTTAAGAAAAGTGATTACGATGACACACTCATCGAGAATCGGTTCTTTAAGGGAAGTGATTACGATGACTCCATCATCGAATCGGTTCTTTAAGAAAAGTGATTACGATGACACACTCATCGTAATCGGTTCTTTTGTGGAACCGATTCGATGAGTGTGTCATCGAAATCACTTTTCTTAAAGAACCGATTCGACGATGAGGTCATCGTAATCACTTCCCTTAAAGAACCGATTCTGATGATGGTTTCATCACAATCACTTCCCTTAAAGAACCGATTCTGATGACATTTTATCACGATCGGGTCAAAATCGATTCTGATAGCTCCACCTCATCACTATCTAAGGACATCATATCGCGACTAGAACCGATTCTAATGCTAAAAAAGAACCGATTCTGATGTGCCGTTCTGTAGTAGTGTGAGCAAGTCTAAGCATGAGCATAAGATAATTGTGAGCAAGTCTAAGCATGAGCATAAGATAATTCGTGAGTATTACCCAAGTGACATCAAGTATTGTCTACACCATTACTAGGTTACAATGGCAGTAATTCAAATGTCAAGGTAATGGAAATGCATACAATTGGATTTAGCTACCATCACCCACAATATAGCAAGTTTAAAACATACACGCATGCATATAGTTTGATAAAACAAAATAACATTGCAAATATGGGATCAAGATGGTCAAAGGAGGGTGCTTGCCTGGTTGCTCTTCGTCGGGAATATAATCCGGATCGTAGTCGATGTCGTTAATAACCGAATCCGAATTATCGTCGTCTACGCGTTGAATAATAATAGCCGAGACAAAACAAATAACATCGAATCAAAATGGGACAAAAAGAAATCAGATAAAATTACCAAATTAAATCTTACCAAGAAGGTCATGGTGGATTTTGGGTTCTCAAATTATAACTTGCATAACAATCTCGTTAGTACTTAGTTTATGTGAGGTTTTAATCATGAATGTGATACTTTCATTCACCAATTTCATGGAACTTAAGCTATGAACACACATAGGGTTGTTTACGAATTCAAGAGGCTATAATTGTGTGTTTTAGTGTCTATAACGTCGAATTCAAGATGCAAAAATTGTTTGGACCGATAAAAGTAAAATATTCACTAAAGATTCGCTTGAATAGTGCTTAACTATAAGTGTTCATGCATGGAAGCAATTTCTACAAGTTGGATCTGAACTTTAAAGTTATTCGCTGTTGCTATATGGTCATAGGATGATTTCTTGCATTGCGGCAACATTGGACGAAGACTTCTACTCTTACTATTCTCATAATACGGTTCCGACGATATTATCATTTAGGGTTTTTGCGTTAACATATTTTATTTGATAAGTAAGTCGTAATTAAGATATTTTTACATATTTTGGTTGTCCATATATTGAAATAGGTTTCTGGACCAATTCCCCTAAAGTTTGTGTTTAGACGAGCTATTTTATAAGCCGCCGAAAAGGTTTAAGTGATAACGATTCTGTGTAGTTGTGATCATTTAGGGCCTTTCCGGTGATTGGATTAATATGCAAATGAAGTTATAATTAATATATTTTTCCAGATTATGGTAGCATATATATCAGACAATGATCCTAGCCTATTTTCTCATAACTTTATGTTCATGTGTGATATTTTATGGACTGCCGAAAAGGCTTAAATGACCACACTTTTAGCGCTATTGCGGTTCAGTTTTCTTTCTTCAGTTGCGACTACACCGAATGGGATAATCTAACCATTTTTCAGGGGTTAGTAGGGAATATCCCTAAGAGTGTTTTAAAGTTAATTTCGCAATATTCCTCATTGGTTCAAGGTGTTTTTCTAATGAATAGTGATTTAGGCTTAATATGAGCTTAACTCAAAGTTGATCAAACTGATATTATTTTTGCATGGTAAGCTAGGGAATATCATTTCAAGGTCATAGAAGTTGGCTTTGTCGAGTTTAAGGTCCGTTTGCTAAAGTTGCGACCAAATGAACGTTTTGTGCATTGAATGTCCGATTATCAAGTAGCTAATGCAAACAAAAGTAAAATTTAAATATTTTTATATACTTTTGATCCTTGCAATCTCAGAAGTGCAACTAAACTGGTTTCACTAAATTTTGAGTTCGTTTAATGCATATTTTAACCCTTTGATTCTTGCATGCAAGAGAGGCTTTCTACACTTGATTTTTAATTCAAATCACATTCAAATTTAAATGTTTATGCAAAAATGGAACATGCAAGGTTGCAGGAACATATGTGATTTATTTCATGATTTTTAGAATTAGGGATTTCGTAGTTTGTTCATAACACTTGAAATATGACTTTTATTCAAATTATATTTAAAAGTTTTTGCTACAAGTAACATATAACTTTTTATTGCATATTTTGAATCCTTACTGACTAACTCAAGTTTAGGAACTGAGTTTGCATTAATCGGAGATCCACAGCAAAAGTTATAAGGGTTTTATCGCGTAAGGCAAAAATAAGAAAAAAAATAAAGTGCAGGAGTGGTGAATCGAACTCAAGACTTGTTGAGTCCAACACTAGTGCACTACCACTACGCCATGCATTTCTTTGTGACAAGGTCTCATACTTAATTACTTAACCTCACCTCTATAAACCCTAGAGCTCCACGAGAGCAACAATGGCGATGCGGCTAGAGCTTGGAGAAGGTGGCAAAACTTGAAGAGATGAGCTGCAGGAGAGGTGTGGCTCGGCTGGGGAGGTCCCTGTGCGTCGGCTTGGCTGCATGCAAGGCGAGGAAGCAACTTCAGGAGATTAAGCGAGGCTATCTTAAGAATGAGAGGAATGAGCTCACTGGCGCGCTTGATCGACTTGGCTCGGTCTTGCTTGGACCAAGAGCTCCTCGGCGAAAGCAAGCAGCGAGCAAAGGGGTGAGGAGGAGCTTTAGGCGTCTTTATGGCAGCCTTGAGGCGAGCGTTCGGCCTGACTTGGAGGCGACAACCTGAGGCGGCATTGGTGAGGCTCAATGAACAGGCGTGGCGCAATTAGGGATGGCAGCGGTACATACATGTCGGTGTCGGCCACCCATACCGTGCCGTCGGATAAAAATCACCGATTAATTTACCGTGCAGACCACGGGTAGAACTTCTTCCCCATACCCATACCGCGGGGTCCTTTTCACCGTGGGTCACCCATACCTGCTAATTTAGTGAACACAATTTTAGCCAATAGCTTTTCACGGCGTTGATGAGTAAAGGAAGTAGAATCGAATGTAAGTAATGTTGCATCGGCCTATAATCTTGCTTCGGTAATGAAATTGGGTATCGAGAATGTTGAGGAAAAAAAAGCAAGAAGACCATGATATTTAGAATTAACCTAGCTTCAACGACTTCAAGAATCAAAGAATATCAATAATAGTTACCCAGATTTTTTAGGACAGAGCTTCAAAACTTCAAGAACACTTTATTGATGATCCCAGGATTGGAGACACTCTCTCTGAATTGGAGATTTGGATTTTGGACTTTGGAGTCTAGTTTTCTTGGAGATTTGGACTTTGGAGTCTAGTCGTTACTCAATCAAGGGCGGCTTGAGCCACTCCCACTTACGGGTAAATGGAGAGGGAGAAAGGAAGGAGAGATACCCGAAGGAGGGTTTTCTCCCATGGCCAGCGGGAACCATATTTGCACCCTGGGACCACGAATGTCGGGTTTGGTACCCATTGCCATCCCTAGGCGCACTTAGCTCTGAGTTTCCTCGAGTGAACCACTTAGTCTGTGTTTAGTGAAAAGGTCTTGTTTAGCAGTGGGCGAAATTGAGTCTTGAATTGACATGTCATTTGGGCAGGCTTGGCAAGGGGTGAAGACTTGGTTGAAAAATTCTACAAATTTTTGAGCAGTTAGTCCAAAAGTTCTACTTTCCATTTTCTTTGGTTTCATCTCATTATCTGTTGTCATTTGAGAACAGTAATTCTTCAAACTAGACTAGTTTTCAATCTGTTTTTGAATTTTTAAGCTCTGTAAATGGTGTGCCAAAATTCTGTAAAATTGGTTTTTATTCATCTTTTGGTCTCTAGTATTTTACAAAATTAATTGCTATGACAGGTTGTTTGATGTTTCTTTGAGTTTCAACAATGTGTCGGATTTGACAATTTGAGGCTTTATTAGGCATAAAATCATGAAGGAGAAACTAACTCCAGAAATCAATCTATGAGAAAATCCAAAGCACAACAAGAATCAAAACATGCCACTTAAATTACTTGGTCAAATTTTGAGGTAGAAATGAGTTACCGAAAAATTATTAATATTCTTACAACAGTGACTGGTCCAAATCCTTGCTTCTGATTTTGATTTTTTTTTAGAGTAAATAAAGTCTATTATTTCTAAAACATTGTTTTTCAAATTAATTTGAGCTAAGAATGCTTCTGTAAAATTTTCAGATCAAAACCTTACTCCATAATTTAATAAAAATTCTGACATTGCAGATTTTGGATTTAAGTGATATCTGTTTCTAAATTTTAAACGGCAATAATAGTAATTATTAATTTTTGATATTTTTACCAGGGGTTAAGTATGTTATGAGGAAGACATTATAAAATTTTCAGTGAGATATAAGCTTTTATTATTTTTGAAAAATTCTATCATGTCACTGTTTTGAAGTTTAAAACATGTCACTTTATTATTTACTTCTTTACCTAAATCATTAAAAATCTTTGGACAGCTGAAAAGATGTGGTGGAGAATTCCCATAGTTTAATGGCATTTTTACTGGCTTCTTACTTTTATCTTTTACCATTTTACTTTTACTCTTTTACTAATTTCATTTATTGATTTTTCTTTTTAACCCAAAATTCAAGAATAATTATTAAGGTTGAAAAAGTTTTTGAAAAGATGGGAATTCAAAGTAAGATTACTTTCTCAACTCATTTTCAAAGTTTGTTTATTTCGGACCCAAAAGTTTTAATGTAGCAACTTGTTCTTTTCGTTTGGTTGACAAACTAGAAAATGAAGAAAAAGATAATATTTAAAAATGAAAATCTTGGTTTTAGTTAAACTGTTTACTAAATTCCATTTTTAAAATTCTAAATTTTCAATTTTTCTATTTTTGAAATTTTTGGGATGTTAGACATGCATGCATCACATATATATATATGTGCATCCGGGCCGATGGAATGGATGAGTTAACGTAGGTTCACGTGGATGCTCCAAAGACGAAATAAAATTCCAAGGAATTAACCAGCATGCAACAACACGTCGGCCCGCCCGCCCCAATCATCACATTCACGAGCCAGACTAGCTAGTTAGTACGTCCACTTGGCGGTCACAGAGAGCTAGCTAGCTACATGCATGCTTGCATCTCCCCGATTGAATTCATTTCCAACTATATAACAATCAATCTGACTGACGGGTTGGATCGATCGAATTCGTCTTCTTAATGTTCAACTTAATTGTTTGTACGTAAGAAGTAGCTAGCAACGAGTGACGAATTCGGTCGATCGCCAAGGGTACGTAGCGAGAGAAACAGAATTAAGCTGGATCATTAATTGTTAATAATCCTTCCTGTTAACGCCGGCCGTCCCGTCGGTCACATGCAGCCGCCGCCAGCGCATCGGCATCGATCGCTTTCTTGCTTGCTTTCTGGGCCTGCCTGTTAACAATTCCAAACATGCACCTTTGTTCTTTCAAAAAAAAAAAAAAAAATTCCAAACACCTTTAATTAATTTGTTGTCCGGGAAACTAATTAAGGATAAACAGACGGTGTACATGTTGTGTCCACATTAATTGTTAACACATCGATCCGGCCGCTTTCTTTTGCACGTTTGGGAAAAAGCTGAAGAGGATGATGAGCCCTTTCGATTAGGATATATAGGATGCATATATGTCCACATTGTTTGTTTGTAAAGATCGATCGACCCTACCTACTGTACTACTTTAACTAACTCCTAGTGTATCTGTATGCATGCATTGCTGCTTGCTAGTGGAGTGAGTACGTCGTCGGCCAAGATATATAAGAACCCAAGGAAACAATTAATGTGCCACTAGCAGCTAGCAGTGTGCACTTGTTCAACTTGGCGTGCGCGTTTGTTGTGATTAATTATGCATGCATTGTCTAGAACTAGCTTAGGGCCTGTTTGTTTTAGTTTTGGATTCTCTGGAAGCTGATTCTGTGTTGTAGTTGTAGATAGGGGTGGAATCGAGCCGAGCCGAGCGAGCTTGGCTCGGCTCGACCGAGCTTCGTCGGTTCTTGAAATGAGCCGAGCTCGCTCATTGTCTTTGTCGAGTGGCAACCGGCTCGGTCGAGCCTCGAAGCCGAGCCGAGCCGGCTCGTGAGCCGCTGGCATGTAGGCTCGCCTCATTGCGTCAACTCTCAAGTATGTTCATTGTATGTTCCTTGTTCAATATGACCGTATGAATGCCAGCCGATTGAATATGCGTGGGATGTGGCTAATTTTGTATTAAAATTAAGCCTCATGTAATTTGGATAATCAATTAATGATTAGTGATTAGTGAAAGTGATTACGAATATCTGAATTTTACCGAGCCTAACGAGCCAACGAAAAGCGGCTCGGGCTCGGCTCATTATAGCACCGAAGCTAGACGGTGGCTCGAGGCTCACTCGTTGATGCACCGAGAAGCCGAGCCCGAGCCGAGCCGAGCTATTTTTCCACCCCTAGTTGTAGAAAGCTAATTTTCAAAAGTGAAAATCAAAACACATACAAAGTAGATTGTGGATTTAGTGTATATGGGTGGATTGGATTGTGAGAATCGGCCGGGCCGGGTTAATTGAGTGAGGGCTCTTCTCTCTCCGGTTTTACTTTTCGTACAGGCCGGCAGGCGACCGATCGAGATGATGAGTTGAGCTTGTGCTCCTCTCGTCACACAGAAATACAGAATAGAATTGAATTGAAGCAACATGCGGCATGTATGTGCAGTGCACAGAAAGGCCAAAAGCCCGTGAATGAAAGCAATCAGGCAGGCAAACCAACGCAAAAGAACAAGGAAAGCGTCGCAGGCAGGCACGGGTGGAAGCTGACAAAAGCCAGCCGTGCCCATCTACTGTGTGGTCGTGAAATTAAGCTAGCATCCATCCATGGAATTCGACCTGTACGTACGTCCGTCTGTGAGCTAGCTAGTGGCGATCGATGGCCGGCCGGCACGCGCATCTCGCCTCGCTCCAAGCAATCGAAAGTTAATCCATCCATCACAGGTATATAGAGGGAGGACGTACAATGAGCTAGTAATCTAGCAGGCACATGTACACAGTACCTAGCTAGCTAGCTAGCTAGAGCACACGAATGAGATTACGTACGTATGTACATGCGTGTGACACACAGAAGAAGAGAATGATCGAATGCAAGCGATGGAGATCGAGCACTAGCAGTATGTATATATATGGCCTAGCTTAACTTGGTTGCAGCTGTACACGTAGACCGGTCTGGCAGCATAGCGATCAATAACGGTTTCGTAGGTATGTCCAGAGGGAAGAATGGATCAGTGCCACTAACTCGAAATTAAAAGTAGTAGAGATTATTATTATATAATACTAACACGACATGGATCGGACGCACCGGACGTCAGAAGCGACGTCTCATATCACCTAGCTAGCTAGCTTGTCACCCAGCCCAGCACGACCAGTTAACAACACTAGCTAGTAAAATTAACCATGCGTTAATTAGCATGCACGTACGGCAATTAAGGCAACGATGGATGGATCCCGGCCGGCGGGCGGGCCAGTATGTAGGTACGTACGTAGATCGGGAGGAGTTGATGGAATCGATCAATCGAACTGGACGATGGATCGGTAGGCGGCGTTGGGCTGCCAGTCGGCGGGAATGACCTGGTCGGCGACGAGCGTCTTTCCGGACTCGTTGGTGATGCGCAGCGAGAAGGGCCCCTGCAGCGGGCGGTGGGTGTCCAGCCTCCAGATGGAGCCCCACGACTCCCTCATCGGCGTCCACACGCCCGTCGGCTCGCCGTCCTCCGCCCTCGACTCCATCAGGTCCACCTGCACCACGTCGCCGTCGCCGTTCTCGTACTCCACCAGCACCGCCAGGTACACCGGGTTCGACCCCTCCTCCACGTGGAACGTCACCGTCAGCCCCGCGTACTGGCACGGCACCCTGCGTGCATGTACGACATATGAATGTAAATGCTCTGATGCTCATGCCGATTTGGTGTCTTCTGATAAAAGATCGGTCGAACGCAGGCAGCCAGCCAGTACTAGCATAGCAAAGCTAGAATCTATTTATTGTCGTCAAAACTAACTAAAGTTGGTTGGTTGCTTGTGGAAAAGTACGAGGCCGTCACAACAAGCTAGGCTAGCTAGCAAAACGATCGATATATATACGCTAATCAATTCTGTTGGCTTGCAATTTGCTAAGCTAGTGGTGGAGGTAAAATTAATGTTTGCACGCAAATTAATTAAGCTAGCTGGCGGTTACGATAAGGAATAATAGTAATTAAAAAGATACGATGACCGGCCTCTTGAACTGGATGTCGATGATGCCGGCGTGGCGGAGCTCGTCGTTGCGGTCGTCGTTGGCCATGGCGCCGAAGGCCGTGCCGCTGAGGTCGAAGTGGTACAGAGAGACGGGGTAGTAGTTCATGTCCGTGATGATCACCGTCTCCGGGAGGCCGGAGCAGGCAGGGTGGGCGACGCATCTTATCTGCACGTACGTACGCAACGCACACAACAATATATATTAATCCAACTAACATCGGTGGATCGATCGATCGAGCGAATTTGAACCCGCATGCAGGCTGTCAGGCAAGCTCTGCCTCAACTCATTATTAACAGCTAATAATGAATCGAAGTGCACTTTTAGTTAGTTGAGGCAGGTTAATTCGGTGAGCCATGTAATGTGTACATCGAAGAGAATTTAATTCGTACTTGCTTGTAATTAATTAAACTACCTGGTAGCATGAGCCGCATCCTTTGCCGTCCTTGAAGAGTGGCTCGTTTCCGCAGGACGTCATGGCGGAGAAAGGAGGCAGGTTGACGTTCTTGAAGCCGCAGGCGCCACCGTTGTCGTCTGGTCCGGCGCCGTTGGGAGCGCCGTACCAGGTGGCCCTGGCATTGAGCCAGCCGGCGGCATCGGCAGAATTGGTGCCGTTGGAGCTGGAGCTGGAGCTGGAGCTGGAATTGGTGGCGGGGGCGGGGGCGTGGGCGTGGGTGGGGGCGTGGCTCTTGTGCTTCGCGGCGCAGCAGCCATGAGCGGCAGGAGGCAGAGGAGAGCAGCCGCAACTGCAATGGAGGAGGAGGAGGCCATGGGCGGTTGCGCTTGCCTAATCGCGAGTGCAGCCAGTTAACTGCTGCGCTGTGCTTAAATTGGGGCTGCGTTTTCGTTTATAGCTGGACGCGCGGCGCGGGGGGAAGAAGGAAATGGAGCTCTGCTTGCTTGCCGGTTCGGTTCACATGCGGATGGAGGCACTCGCGCCCTGCCTCACGAGGCGAGGCCTAGCGTATGGCCGTATGTATGTATGTATGTATGTATGTATGGGTTTGTAAGCAATACAAGATAGCTTGCTTATCTACGCATGCACTACCAACTTGGCCTGTCCAGTCCTGCTTTGCAAGCAGGACCCTAGAACACACCAAAATCTTTGGGCCGGGCCGGGGTGTGCAAAACAAGATTGGATTTAGTGATGGGATGAGTCCATGGCAATTTCTATAGATGGCCCAAACCCTCGTGTACATACATACATGGCCTCAAGCCCAATTAGTTAAGGTGGTTTGTCTGGTTTTTTCACAGATTGCCCCAAGACGAGGAAGAAAGAAAGTGTTACCGAACGGCACGACTTAGACTGAGTTTGTTTAGGTTTGAGTTTAAGTTTATTGGGCTTCTAGGTCTCCATAAGTCACAAGTCAAAACAAACAGTATTTTTTCAGCTAAATGGAGAGAAGAAGCTTCTAACCTAATTTACACTACGCAAGAGAAGCAAGGAAAACGATGCTTCTCGGGCTGGCTGATGCTTCGGAAAATCCCACTTCCTTGGTACTCTTACAACTTAACTCTTATTTACCAAAATTGCTATCCATCATCCAAATCCAAAGAGTCAAATGCTTCTTCGGCTCCAATGCTTCTCCTTGACTCCAAATTAAACAAACTCAAATTTAAAAGATTGATCAAAGGAGCCGGTGATAGAGAAACCTTTTTGAGGCACACACACAAAAAGAAGAAGAAGAAGAAGAAAACCATAGGTATACCAAGGCAATATCGTTATATGAAGCTTTTATTTTTCATATGGACTACAAGAATATATTTATTATGCTATATAATAGATTTTATGTAGAAATAGATTTAAAATGGAGCAGGAAAGGAATCTGTATCACATCTATACTCATGTATAGCTAGCTGCTCCTCTGCAGCTGCATGGGAAAAGGTTTGCCTGCTGCCCTGCCCTGCCGCACGTCGGTCACGGACTCCCCTGCCGAACACGTCCTCGCTGGGCAGCGCACGTGGCCGCTTGGAGCGTGCCACATGTACACTTGATGCAGCGTGTCTTTTCGTCACGCAAAGCAAAAGCATCTTATTGATCACAATCGCCTCGAGCATTATATATGTATGTACTGAAGCAGCTGCACAAGATGGGCTGTAGGTAAACCTCCGTTCTGACAAATGAATGCTGCATGCTAGCGTAGCACAGATGTTTGGGAAGGTCCGGACTAGCAGACGGGTGGAACTCTAGCTCGAAGCAAATTGAAGAATTCGTAGAGCGTGCGTCTCATAGGCAGCTTGACCACCTTAGCTTTGCGCTGGACCGGCCTGATTCCGATCGGCTCCGTACTACAGGAATCCGTATTATTTTCGTCGGCTAAAAGTCGACGAAAATAGCTATTTTTATCAGTTTTTCGGGTATTTTCATCGGCTTTCCCGACGAACAAAAATTGCCTCCCAAGGCAGGCAATTAATTGCCTCCAATTGTCTCTCTCATCTGATGATGCACTCTCATGAGTCATGACTGTGAGCATGTACGTACGTACGCCCGCCCCGAATTAGGTGGAAGCCTCTTGATACCATCCATTGTACGTTAGGGCAGTCCCAACCCTCCACCTCAGTTGGTATCTATAGAATTAATTACGCTGCCAACTAAGCAAAAATCTGATGTGGCATAGGAATTAAGGAAGGGAGAGAAGGAAAAACCAAGAAACCGTGTCTCATGCAAGAAACTGGGTCGGCGCGGGTACCAAAACGCAAAAACGAGCAAAATCGGGGTTGGACATTTCTGCGCGCTGACCAAGGTGTATTTTTGGTGCATGTATTGGTTTATTGCTCTCTCTCCTCTAGACACTGCTCATGGAAACCATGGGTTGGGACTGCCCTTAGATCTTAAATTCTAAGCTAGCTCTTATACCATTTGTTATAAAAACATATGACAAAATTAGCAGTGATATTCAAGTTGATGATTTACAATGCCATATTCAACTGATAACAATGTGTTTTCATATGATACTATTCTTGAACCAAAATACAACAACAATAGTTTTAGAATTTGTTGATAGTAGGTTAATAAGGGGATATATCCTCATGGCTATCAATATCCGTAACTTTTTTTGTTTAAGGATTTAGTTATGAATATATATGACAATTTTACTTACAATAAACGCTGATTGAATTTAAGTTGGCATTGGATTGTTCATCCCACAATTTTGTTTTATAACTTAAAATAATGGTGAGTTTATTCAGCAAAACATGTCCTTTGCATATAGGTAGCAGAAGCAGTTCAACAGCATCTGTGACTTTTATTAAGTTTCATATGTGCTTGATTATAGTAAGCTCATTTTGTGTAGTGTGCTAAGCCTAAGTGTAGGTAAGGGGGTTAGTATTAGACCTAGCATATCATTGGGCTGCAAACTAAGTAGGGCCACATAAAATTTTATAGGATAGTATTTTCTTGAGACTTTTGATCTTTTGTGGGAACTTTGATGTTTGATCTTTACTTTACCATACGTGCGTTTTTTTTGTTTATTACCTAGCTTATTTGGATATTGCATGTTTGTTATCTATTTCGATTACAATGTAGTTCATTTACGATATAAGAAATAGTTTTATCACCTGAATATTACACCGTAAACTATCAATTTATCAAACAAACAATTTGTCTAAATGAGGACCTAAATCAATGCTCAGGCTTTCATTTGGGTCTAGTCCAAGGTTAGACCTTACTCCTTATAGATCAGACTGGATACAGAAAAAAGAATATTGGCTAGTTTTGGCTCATTATCATCCTTACGTCAATATAGCTAGGTTGATGCGTCGGTCTCTTGCATGCATGTGGTTTGGTAACCAGCGATCCATCGAGCGACGAGCGATGGGCATCTATATATCACCCATGTTAGCCCACGTCTTTAATTTGATTTCGTCACATGCCCACTTGAACCGCGCGAGTTGGTTTTTCAGACCAACACTCCACGGCTGAAACAATAGAGAATGTGAGATGATCGATATATAGGGTATCCGATCCAATTAGATGCGATCATCATCGATCCTTGGATGGACCCATCCGTAAACCAAACAAATCATTAATTGGCTGCTAATTACTGGATCGATGAAATTATGAATCCAATATATCGTACGCAGGAACTAGTGCAGGTTATCACTCGCAGAAGCCCCCTGTCAGTCTAGCGATCAATTAACAGTATGCATTAGTATTAATTAAAGATCAAATGATACACACGTTAATTACACGCATGCATGCATAGTATTACTCCACGTACGTACGCTTAGCTAGTGGCGGGCGTGAGTGGTTAGCCCGACCTGAGTCATGCAAGCTAGTGTTGAATTGCAACGGTAGCATAGCAGACACGACACGATTAGATTAGATTATACTGTTGAGTACTGGGGGAGGTTCCAATCGTTCCACGGAAAATCCGGAAACGGGTGTCAAAACGTTAGCAGTACAGTAGCAAGCTTGTTCCGTCAGCGGCTTTCCTTTCGATAGTGAGAACACACACACATATATATGATCAGACTTTCGAAAATTTAAACTGTCAGTATATTTTTTAATTATTTAAATTTGGGTATATGAAAATTATATGCGTAAATTTTCCTAAAACTTACTTTCATAATTTATATTTTATTAGGTTTTATAAACATATTATTATAATATAAATTAGTAGTTAAAGGTATGTTTTGAACGGGGTATTGGTATTAAAACGATAATTATCCGTGATCGGATAACCAGGTTGAATTAAAGATGGATGCACTAGAAATTGGAGGTTGCTGGCCTGGCGGGCAGGCAAAATATTAATAAATGATGGTGTGCATGGAGCAGCGTGTGAGCTACCTGTAGCGATAACAATTAGTAGTATATAGTAGTTAAGCCCATACTAACTAGCAAGTGCATGCATTGCAGTAGATCTAGGCTAGCCATGTGCAAGCCACGTTCTCTTCTCTCTCTGTGCACCGCAGAAAGATAAGACTTGTTTAATCTCCTGCTCCAGTTCTGCACCTGCAAATGATACCGTAACTAATGGACCTTAGTTAATTATGGTTTATCGTACCTTCTTAGGCAAGAAAATTCAGCCAAATCGAATATTACTATTATTTTTACGGTCAATTAATGTACACACTTTAACATATATGGATGACTAGAGTTTTAAAAGCTTTGATTGTACGTACGGAAGTCACCGTAACCTGTATCTGTGGACGGAAGAAGCAGTGATTTTTGGTAGCAGCCTAGAGAGTAAGAGCAGATATAAATAGGGGTACCCACCGACTGAAAGAGAATCACTCCACCCATCCCATCTGATCTGAGGCTGAGCCATAGCCATCTCTACAAGAACAGGAGTCCTAAACACAAGAAATGCTTCTTAAGGAGGTTGCAGCTGCTCTGGTGGTGGCGCTGCTAGCGCTGTCCGGCCTCGCCGCCGGCGTAAAAGAGTACAACGCCAGCGCCGCCGCCTACGCACAGTGGGGCAATGCGAGGGCCACCTGGTACGGTCAGCCCAACGGCGCCGGCCCAGACGACAACGGTAACCAGTGATTCCTCTGTCGGTCACCCATTGCTTTGCTTTGCTTTGGTTGGAGAATTTAACGGATGAATAACGGATGCAGGCGGCGCTTGCGGGTTCAAGAATGTGAACCAGTACCCTTTCATGGCCATGACCTCCTGCGGCAACCAGCCCCTCTTCAAGGACGGCAAGGGATGCGGCTCCTGCTACAAGGTAGGCTAGCCTAGCCTAGCTAGGACGCCATTGCTTCCTTCTTTCTTTCTTTCTTTCTTTCTTTCTTTCCATGGCGTGGCAGTGGCACCACCGAGTCCGAGCTAGTCTCTCTCTCTCTCTCACGGACTCACAGTGGCAGGATGCCCCGTCCTGTCATGTCCAACGACAAATAAAAACAGGCGTGGCAGTGGCACCACACATGCATGCACAGCGTCCAACGACCAGTACTCTGTACTTACTGTACTCCACTCTAGTACAACAGGCAGTGTTATCCTGACCTGATCTAGTGCTTGTTGATTGCATTGTATATGGCCCGGCCTGGTAGATCAAGTGCAGCAAGCACCATGCGTGCTCCGGTCGGACGGAGACGGTGGTGATCACGGACATGAACTACTTTCCGGTCGCCCCCTACCACTTCGACCTCAGCGGCACGGCCTTCGGCAAGCTCGCCAAGCCCGGCCGCAACGACGAGCTCCGCCACGCCGGCATCATCGACATCCAGTTCACCAGGTACCCCATCCCACTGGCTATGTACCAAGCCGACCCCGTGCGCGCTGTGTTTGAGCGGTAGCGACTGATTACTGTGACAGCGTCGATCCATCGGTATCAACATAACAATGATTACTGATATATATATATATATATATTTGGGACTAAACAAAGCATCAAGCTAGTTAGCACCAGTACAAATGAAACATACACGCACGAAAAGAACACAACATCAGAAACACAGCATGCAAGTAGGTGTAAATTACTCGATCAGCACAGCACAGAATTGACGCTCAAATCTTAATTTTTTCAATAAAGGAAGCTTTTATTAATCTTAGTAAATTACATCAAGAAAGCTCGAAGCTCGTCAATTGATAGTATATACTATAGCACATGACGGACGGATGTATATAAGCGCGCTGCGCATCAATTGCAGGGTTCCCTGCGAGTTCCCGGGGCTCAAGGTTGGGTTCCACGTGGAGGAGGGATCGAACCAGGTGTACCTGGCGGTGCTGGTGGAGTACGAGGACGGCGACGGCGACGTGGCGCAGGTGGACCTGATGGAGTCGAGGGCGGGCGGCCGGTGGACGCCGATGAGGGAGTCGTGGGGCTCTATCTGGCGGCTAGACTCCAACCACCGGCTGCAGGCGCCCTTCTCCATCCGCATCCGCAACGAGTCCGGCAAGACCCTCGTCGCCAAGAACGTCATCCCGGCAAACTGGAGGCCCAACACCTTCTACCGCTCAATCGTCCAGTATAGCTAGCGAGCTTGCCTAATTGCTCGTCGTCCGTTCATCATTATTGTTATTATTACCTACTAATCCCTCCCTGCTCTGTATACCATTAAGCTGAGGATTGGGGATGGATCCATTACTACACCCAATTAATCCATCCGTATACGACGATTAATTCTGTCTCTGCTAGCTACTAGTACTCCTATGTACCGTGTCTGTGGACTGGACAGCATCGACCGATGAGAGTTTTAGAGGTGTTGTGCGAGATTATTATGTCCTGCCTGCCCGCGAGCGACGACCTTAATTTGTGGGAAATTAATCGAGGAGCTGGGCAGGCGTACAAACAAATAAGCACGCTAGCTAGCTCTCCCGCCCATTCAATTCTCGCTAGCTTGCTAATGGAGTCAATTGTTTGCTTGCAATTTAATTATCTACTTACTATACATGAACATCCATTCGATATGAACCATGATCAATCTATCAGAGCGATGTTGTGTACAGAATGATATATATATATATGTATGTCGCTTCAATTTTCGGTTCACGGAGTAGTTGCTTTAATTTGTCCGTCTCTGTCTCGATCGTTTCGTTTCAGTTGTGTTTCGGTCGGGTTCAGGTGCTCCCCCGTGGGTGAAGTCTCCATTCTCCCTTGTCGTGGCTTCAAAATCAAAACCATGCATCTCTGTTCTTTCGACAAGACAGGCAAGCAGCCATGAACAACCGATTGACAGATTCATGGACAGGTAAAATTTTTTAACGGATCGAGGACCATGGTGTTTCTGACCGACTGAGAAGACAGGCAAGCAAGCTAGCTAGCTTCCTGGGATTGCAGCATCTTATCACTGTCGAGTGCGACTCCTTTTGTCTAAGATTCCGTTGGTTGGCTAACGATAGATAAGACGCGCGATGGAGCTGGGTTCTGCAACTGCAATTGGAAATTTGCAGTGCAAACTAGCTGGCCTGGCCACTCCAGCTGCTAGCTTCTGTGAAGTGTAAAGGCTTGGTTTTGTTTTTGTTATTGTACGAAGGCGATTGATTCCTTTGAGCACTAGCTAGCCTTTACAGTTTCGCGCGCGCATCTAAAGAGGAGGGAGGGAATTCGCCAAGCTGTTCACTACAATACTAAAGAGGAGGCGTTGGGGTTGGGCTGCTTGCAGCATCGTATCATATCCATCCAGGCAGGCAGCCAAAACTTTTCGGCTTTAATTGATTGTTATTATTAGTGGTTCGGCTCCGATTATTCATTTCTCACCGTCTGCTACCTGTTTCGATCTGGTTCGGCGATTTCTAATTCAATGGATCGGAGTAGCAACAGAGGAATCACTTAATTTGGCCCAGACAGGGAAGAAAGTCTGCTGCTGGTCTCTTTCTTGTACAAAAGATTCCGAATTTGGCGGTGTGTTCTTGGTGAGACGAGCGAGAGGCTCCTGCACTTGCACTGTACGAGTCCATCTTCACCTCATCAGTACTATATATATTATTATCTTGTACTGTGTTTGTCCCCTACCGGCGCATGCGTGCTATTTCTTGTGTGCGACTAGCCAGAGAATATGTATGTACGTATGTACTATACTTGTGAGATCGCTGTTTGCCAACAGGAGCACAGTGCAGGTAAGCAGCGGAGAGCTGCAACCACGGTGTACTAGTTTTTTTCTTTTCTGTTCATCTTATTTTAAAAGCTCGGTAAATATTAAAATATAAGTAAATAGTGCGTGTTGATTACTTATTGTTTCGTTTGCTTTAAAATCTATATATCTTGTATTACAAGAGAATACGTCCAAGCACTACTCCAAGGTTTTTCTTCATATTTCTTATTTATTTTCAGGTTGGCATGAACCAATCATCAAGCTGACATCAACCCATTCGGAGGCAATTTTGGCATTCATCTAGTGCAAATTGTTCTCTATCGAGCAAAGTTAATAGTAAATTCCGACAAAATTGCTGTAAAATTATTGCATTCTAAACGTCCAAGTTTACTGTAAAATTTTGCCGGTAAGGAGAGAGAAAGAGAGAGTAGTCAAGATGGTTAAGGAGGCAGGGGTAGAGTTTGAAATTTCGTTTTTGGATTACATCTCGGAGGCAGGCAAAAACCGAAATTTCGACTAAATCTGATCAAAATATAAAAAGCAAATTTAAAATCCAGAAATTTTTAAATGAAATTTCTAAAATTTCAGGCAAAATTGTTGAAATCTTGGTAAAATTCAACCGAATAAAACATAGTCGAAACAATGTTAAAACATTTTTTAAAAATTTTGTGGATGGTTCTAACACATCAATAATGTTCCTGATGATCAAGATTGAAATTTTTTTTAAATTCTGACAGTGCTATTGTCCACATAAAAACCTAACCGATAAATTTTAAACGAATGAGATATGGTGCAAATCACGTTAGAAAATTTTGATTTTTTTTGTGAATGGTTCTGATACATCAATAATATTTTCAAAATGTTTTCAAATGATAATCAAGCCTAAGAAATTTTCAAATATTTGGACAGTGCTACTAAAGGCTAATAGACAGATTTCAACCAAATGAAAAATGATCCAAATCATGTTAGAAAATTTTGAATTTTTTTTGGATGGTCCTAACACATCACTAATATTTTCATAAAATTTTCAGATGATGATCAAGCTTGAATAATTTACAAAAATTGCGACAATGCTACATGTATTGCTTCCATAGATTTGATTGAGTAACCAAAATAAGTTTATAATTTTTTTAAACTTTTAGAGAAGGGTGCTAAGTCCATGCTTAAGCTGTCCTAAAAATTTTGATCACGCTCACACTCGAGCGAATTTATAAAATTCCAACACAGTTACTCTCTCAGTTATGTTCATTCAGTTTTTTAAATTTAAAATATAACAAATGATGTTCAACACTTTTGAAAATTTTTCTATATAATCCTATACTACTGAAGATGGTACCATAAATTTTTTTCATAGCATGATCAAACTTATACAATTTTATAAAAATTTGAGAGTGTTTCTACTGTTTTTATAAAATATCTCAAAATTTTGGGTTTTCTACAAATTTTCCTGGAAGATGACATCCTTAAGGCTTTTGGATCCAAATCCGATCAAAATGCCTGAGATTTTAGCGAAATTACAATAGTAATTTGATTTTGTTTTTCAATTTTTTTATCTAGCTAGAATCTTGAATCTCGTTCCAACTAAAATCTGAAATCTCGTAAGAAATTTTTGAAATTTTGCCCGGATTTTGAACTATAGGTAGGGGAGGGAATCGATCTAACACGTGCCGTGTAGTGGATGATACATGAAAGTAGGGATGGGCATGTTTAAACCCAAACCGAAAAACCAAACCAAACTAATGGAATATTTTGGTGTTTTCGGTTTTTGGTTCAAAGTTCGGTTTTTATTTTGGCACTATTCGATTATCGGTTTGGTTTTGTAAGTTCAGAAACCGAATAAACCATTTATTAAATAAACCGATTCTGTTCACTCGTCAGTCTAATACTATAATCCATTTGCTCGGCTGCTCGGAAATTTGCTCGCATCACACCCACACGTCTTCAATTCCCCATCCCCTAGGGTTGCAATCGGATTGGATAATTTCTGACCGACCAACCGGATGTGTTCGGATAGGATTCAAATTTTTTTCAGATAGCTTTTGAATTTGGATTCGAGATATCACTATCCGTCATATTAAAATATTCTGAAACTTTTTTCGGATATATCCGATACAAATTTATTTAGATATCCTATACCTTCCAACGCGCAGTGCATAACCAGATGAAAACACTAACCGGACATCCGTGACCCACCCGTGACCCGTCCTCTTTCCAATCCCAATCCATCTCATCGCGGTCTGCCCCTGAGCCCTCGACCCAGCAACTCTCGCCACCAACCTCCCAACGCCGCCGCCCAGGCCGCCCGCCTCTGGGCTCCCTTCGCTCGAGTCCCACCGCCCTTTGCCAATCCTGCCACGTCGCTGCCCTCCCTCCTGCCGCCATCGCCCTTCCTTCACCGGTCGCCGCCATCTCCATCTATGGACTTTGTTTTAGGATTGCCTAGAACAAAGAAGGTGAGGGATAGTGTTTTTATTATGGTGGATAGATTCTCAAACATGGCACATTTCAATGCCAGTTTGTATGCGAACCAGCAATGATAGTCTGCCGGTTCATAAATCCAAAAATCACTCAGTAAAATAAAATAAAAATTTGCACGTGGACCACTCTGTATCACAAGTCACGCGATTTTTGCGCGCATGTGATTGCTAGGATTCAAACTCGTGACATGCTGTTTCGCGTGAACTCCTCTTACCATCTCACCTAATATACACTTCTCAACTATTATAATATATATTTTCCTTTTATCCCTTCGTATCTGAAAGTTTCAATGATTATTTGGATATCTAAATGACTTCAAATAAATAAGTTGTCAACTACAAAGTTGTAGATATTATCGAGAGCTACAATTTTCATATAAATTTTGTCTCCATTCGGCTCCGTATAAAAAAGTTATGATTTTTAAAAAATATTATCATTGCCTGTTCGGTTCATTCGGTTTTTAAAAATTTAGTTTTTGCGATTTGTAAACCGAAGCAACCTGAACAATTCCAGAATCGAATTAACCGAACAAATTCGGTTCGGTTAATTCGGTTTTTCGGTTAACCGAACTTCATATGCGTGCTACTCAGAATTGGATACAGATCAGCTTTTATCTCTACTTCAAAGTACTAAGCAAAAGGTGATCAGGAAGAAACATCAGGTTCTGACAAAAGAGTAATTTTTTCTTAAGCAAAAGGTGTTCATTTCTATAGAATAACTACAGAAGAAGCTAATAGAATGGTGAAATTTCACTTTCTATAATTCATGAAATATCAAAGAAGCACTGTCTAAAATATGGATAGTTTGATATTTAGTAATTGGTTCTTCTCCTTATTTGTTGATATGACACACACAAGTACAGTATTTCTCATTTGGAGACATAAATAAATATGAACAAAAAGTCCTACACATTATATCAAGAAACATAGACCGGTAGATATTACTAATAAAATTTCCGGTTTGTTAGGTAACACCCTAGATTTGAAATGTTTTCAAAACATGCATTATTACCACCATTCCTTCTGCTTTTCCTGTACTTGCATAGCAGTTGTGTCTTCTGCCATCTACTCTGCTATATTAAGAGCATTTTGTGTATAGTTCTCTTGGGCTAAATATGTGTTCATTTCAGGTTGGTAATTTTAGTGCAGAAAAAAACAGTTAATCACATTTCTTTTTGCTGTTTGAAGGGAGTGCCTTCATTTTAATTTTTTTTATTACATTGGTTTAGATGGGAAAACTGAAGTGGCCAAGCCCATACATAGTCCACAGGACTGGAGGCCCACCCACAGCCTCAAACCCTACCCTAAGCAAGCAGCGCTGGAGGCAGCAGCTAGCCAGGCCAGGCCAGGGAGCGTCGCGAATTTTTTTTATTTAATATTTATTTTAAATTTTGTTCAAAAATAATCAACGGAGAAAAAATATTACGAAAATAGGCCCCTATCGCCTGAATATGTGGTGACCACCCTATATTTGAGCGATAGGGATCTGATTGTAAAAAACCCCGTATGATTATTATTATACGTGTTTCGTAATATGAGGCATTTTTTACGGCGTTTTTTACGATCAGGTCATATCGCTCTATATCCGAGCGACGAGGGCCTATTTTCGTAATATTTTGTTTCCATTGATTATTTTTAAAAAAGATTTAAAATAAATATTAAATAAAAAAATTCCGGAGCGTCGCACTGCACTCACAGGCCGGGTATTCAGACAGGGTGTCAACGGCGTAGAGTATACAGACAAAGTCCCCGCCATCACCGCACCGCCACCACCCTCTGCCCTGCGCCACCCTTCCGTCCTTCCTCCGCCACCCGAAAGAGGAGAGCTGCTGAATCGCTCCCATCGATCGAAGCGAACAAGCCAAGAACAACATCTCCTCCATCCCGTAGCCAGCCAAATACTCCTCCTACCCCCACTTCCCTCATGCAGGAGCCCGCCGCCGCTGATCCGCCGGAGCACGGCTCCTCCTCCGCGAGCCTCCCCTCCCGTAACGCCTCCTCCAAGTACGACTTCGTCAAGGTTGCTTCGCCCTCCCCTCCACTGCCTCCAGCCCCTACCCAACCTAAATATTTCTCGCCTTCATTCGTTTCCTTCTCTCGGATTAAATATTAGGTCAAGGTCTGGCTCGGGGAGAACGCTGACCACTACTACGTCCTCTCCAGGTTCCTCCTTAGCAGGATGCTCACTGTCACCAAGGTTCCGCCCCGCTCCGCCATTCTTTAACAAATCCAACCTCTTCTTTTTATTAGGTGGTGGTGGTGGGGGGCGTGGTTCGTATTTAGTCATGTTTTGCTATGTGATGTTTTTTTTTCAGATTCCTAACCATGTTGCTATCAAGATTGCCCTTGAGCTCAAGAAGTTGCTTGTGGACAACAGCCTCCTTGATGTGTATGTTCATCATTCACCGTACTTAATTTCATGTTTTCCAATGGTGCAAATGCTGCAGACTGAACCTTGGCGAATCATTATGTTGTCATGATAATAAATTGAACATTGTCAATGCATCATGTTTACAGATTTTTTGTTGACAAGAATTTTGTAAGTTACAACATCTGTGTACTGATAAAATTAAGTGGTACTGGAATTTTGTAGTTGGTTCTGTTCTGTCTTCTCTCACTATATGATAGAATCACCTGGCACTACGATTATTCGATACGTGTATCATTGAGGTGGAATTTTGTAATTGGTTCTGGTTCTTTGTCTTCTCTCACTATATAATAGAATCACCAGACACTATGGTTATTCAATACGTGTACCATTGAGGTGGAACTGATACAATATTTCTCTAGTCACTGATAATTGTTACAGAACTAAAGGCACAGTACAGTCATATCTTTTAATAATATTTTCTGTTTAACTTGTCAGAGCAAATAGATGGAATGAGGGAGATTGATTTCTGCTTTTCTGGTTCAATTATGTTATCTTTATGCCTTCTTCTGTAGTGCACAACTACCTGGCATATAGGTAGGAGATGATCAAACACCCAAACACTTATCATGGCAGTCTTGGAGTAACACATTTTTTTTTTTTGCTGATTCCCCCTTACGGTGTAAAAAAAAGCGGGTTTTTCATTTTTTTTGTCTTAAGGCAACCTATCAGTGTGCCATGCTGTTAATGACGTTGTTTTTGGGAATGCCATTCTCTTTGCCCTTCCCATCATCTTGGCTTTACATTCCTAGTTTTTTAGACTAACCAGATGTGTATATCATTAAATTAATTCCTGGGTTTAGACTAATATGCCAGTACATATTTAATCATCATGCAGTTCGCAGAGTGACTTAGAGGCTAACCTATTCAAGGTGACTTTCTTTCACTCTATTTTTATTATTCGCACGCTTGTGTATCATGAATTGCTGCTTATTAATATCTTAACTAAACTAGTTCTTTTACAGCTTATGGAGAAACGGGGATACAGTGAGGACTATATTAATCGGTATAAAATGATGACCAGGTATTTTGTTGGAAAAGGCTGTTCTATTTCATACAATATAATGTTTGGGACCTCTAGAGTTCCGTGATAAAAAAGTCTCTCAAAAGTTGAAGGGTAAGTTTTATAGGACGGCGATTAGATGTGCGATGCTATATTGAGCAGAATGTTGGGCGACAAAAAGACCACATGTACAAAAGATGAGCGTAGCAGAGATGTAGATGTAGCGGTGGATCTATGATCATACAAGGCGAGATTGAATCTGCAATGATGATATACATGATAGGGTTGAGATAGCACGATTGAAGAAAAGCTTGTCCAGCATCGTTTGAGATGGTTTGGACATGTCCAACGGAGGCCTCCTGAGGCACCGATGCGTAGTGGAATTTTAAGCAGTCTCGAAATATAAAAAGAGGCAGAGGTCGACCGAGACTGATGTGGGAAGAAGCAAATTAAAGAGAGACTAGAGGCATTGGAATTCATCCAAAGAGTTGGCGTTGGATAGGAGTGCATGGAAGTTAGTCAGTGTTATCTGGACACAGACACGAGAGTTGGAATCCAACTTGGATTTGGGGTGTCCGATTCGGCAAAAAAATTTTGACATGGGAAATGCTATTCGGAATCGGACGTAGGTTTCGGAATCCGACTCGGATTCGAGCTATCGGATTCGGCAATTTTTTTGGACACAGGTGTCTAAGTAACACTAAAGTTAGTGATTCACGTACCGGAACCATGACATAAGATTGAAGGTGTCACACGCCGAGGATGCAATGGCGGAGTTGGAACGAAGGAAATACTGGTGGGACGGCGGCATGCTTAGCCCTCTGCATGGCCATGGGAAGCCGTCTTGGCGCCATGGCAACAAGGAGGTTAGGCGAGTACTGCGAGTAGGGAGAAACAGAGGATATGAGGCAATTTTCTGATATATCTCCAAGGTAAATACTTAGCCCTTTATATAGGGAGGGCTTTTACAGATAAGGTAACAAACTATCCTATTAAAAGGGAAATATCTTAACAATAAGGAAACTACTAAATTAATTCCAACTAATCCTGATTGCAATCAGTTTATTCCTTATCTATACTCTCAATCGGATTCACCTGAGGATCAGGGCCGGCTTTCTTCTTGCGGCGCCCGTAAGTAAGGCCCCACATGACATCTCTCCCCTCCTCCTCAAAAAGCTTGTCCTCAAGCTTGAAATCGGGGTACATGTGGCGAAACTTGTCGAGTGGCTCCCAGGACGTGGAGGTGGAGGGCAACCCGTCCCATTGGACCAAAAGTTCTTGCTGACCGCGTGCGAGCCGTGCCCTGAGGACCTTAGCTGGAGCTAGACATACTCGGCCATGCACAATAGGTGGAAGTGCTGGAGGTGTTGATGGTGGATCCCCAACAAATGGTTTGAGGAGGTCAACATGGAAAACGTCGTGGATCCTGGCCCGAGGGGGAAGCTGAAGTTTGTATGCCATAGAACCAATCCGACGGTCAACCTTGTAAGGCCCATAGTAACGAGGCGCGAGTTTGCCATGCCCCTGGGCGGTAATGGCTGCAGCTTGACGATGAAGGAGGCGGAGCCAGACCCAGTCGCCGGGGACAAACTCCAGATCGCGGCGGCCTTTGTCGGCTTGTGTCTTGTAGTGTTGTTGGGCTTGCAGGAGACGGCCATGGATTTCTGTGAGGAATTCATTGCGATCCGTGAGCAGACTATCCACAGCCGGTAAATTGGAATCACCCGAGTTGTATTGCCGCCATGAGGGAGGGTCACGACCATACACCACACGAAATGGCGAGGTCTGGAGCGAAGCTTGGAAGCTGGTGTTGTAGCAAAATTCGGCCCAGGGAAGCCAGCGCAACCATTGCCGAGGACGATCCCCAGTCAGGCAACGAAGGTACATGATGATGATTTTGTTGACCACTTCTGATTGACCATCGGACTGGGGATGGAAGGCCGAACTGAAACAGAGCTTGACACCAACCAAATGGAATAGTTCGGTCCAGAAATTGCTAGTGAAAACCGGATCACGGTCACTAACAATGGAAGTAGGAATGCCATGGAGGCGAACCACTTCGTCGAAGAAAACCCGGGCCACTGAATGGGCCGTATAGGGGTGGCTGAGTGGCAGGAAATGTGCGGACTTGGAGAAACGGTCGACCACAGTGAGGATGACCGTCTTGCCGCCAATCCGTGGAAGCCCTTCAACGAAGTCCATGGCGATAGCAGACCACACTGCCGACGGTAGTTGTAGAGGCTGAAGGAGGCCGGCTGGGTGGAGTTGTTCGCCCTTATTGCGTTGGCAGACCGTGCAGGACCGCACGAAATCTTGGACCAAAGTGCGGCCATTGGGGATATGAAAGTCGGTAGAAGGTGAAGTGTCTTCTGGACCCCTTCGTGACCTGCTTGGTGTGCGGCAGCCAATATCTCTGGTAAGAAAGAAGAGGTTGGCGCGATGAAAACACGATTGCGGAAGACGATGAGGTCATCCACAATGCTCCAAGGGCCCTGCTGTTGACCCGCGCGAATCTTGGCCCGTAACTCCCGAAGGGTATTGTCCTGTTGTATTTCTTGGCGAAGGCCATCAAAGAGTGCAAAATGAGGGCTGGAGATGGCGCAACTGATGGCTGTAGGTTCTGTGTCCCGACGGGAGAGAGCATCTGCAACAATATTGGATTTGCCGGGGCGGTAATCAACGGTGAAATCATACCCCAATAATTTACTGACCCAATGATGCTGTGGTATGGTAGACAAGCGTTGATCCAACAAGAATTTTAAGCTGTAGTGGTCTGTCCGGATGAAGAATGGGCGACCCCAGAGATATGGTCGCCAAAAACGCACTGCTTGCACTAGGCCAATCAATTCCCGTTCATATGCCGGCAAGGAAGCGTACCGAGGAACCATTGGGCGGCTGAAGAAAGCAATAGCGCCAGTTCCTTGGTGGAGGACAGCGCCAATACCATGACCCGAGGCGTCGCACTCAACGGTGAAGGCAACATTAAAATCCGGAAGTTGCAATATTTGCAAATCATGAGTCTTGACTTCAAATTGAGAATGCAATGGTCTGCGTCTTCGCACCATTTGAAGGCTTCCTTCTTGAGTAGCTTGGTGAGGCGCCAAGTCACCAAAACCGCGAATGAATTTATGATAATATCCGTGAGGCCGAGGAAACCATGACCGCTTCGGACCGAACTGGAGTGGGCCAATCTTGTACAAACCGCCACCTTCGAGTATCCATAGCAACCTCGCATTTGAAATGATGTGGCCGAGATAAGCCACCGATGGTTCGCCGAACGAACATTTGGAGCGTTTCAAGAATAACCGGTGGTGCTGGAGGGCTTGGAAGATAGTCCGGATGTGGCGCAGGTGCTCCGACCAGGAGGAGCTGTAGATCAGAATATCATCAAAAAAGACGAGAACAAATCGGCGGAGAAAAGGGCGAAGCACCTCATTCATAAGGGCTTGAAAAGTGGCTGGGGCATTGGTTAAGCCAAATGGCATGACCAAGAATTCAAAAAGTCCCTGATGAGTGCGAAAAGCCGTCTTCTCGATGTCCGCCGGGTGCATTAACACTTGATGATAACCGGAGCGGAGATCGAGCTTGGTGAAGAACTTGGCGCCACGGAGCTCGTCAAGAAGCTCATCCACCACGGGGATGGGAAATTTGTCCTTGACGGTGCGATCATTAAGGGCGCGGTAATCGACACAAAGGCGCCATGACCCATCAGATTTTTTGACAAGGAGGACTGGAGCCGAGAACGCCGAACAGCTTTTGCGGATCACCCCTTGTTGTAACATCATGGAACATTGTTTCTCAAGTTCATCCTTTTGTAAGTGAGCATACCGATAAGGCCGGACTGCAATGGCGTCGGTGCCTGGCTTCAAGTGGATGCGGTGGTATCGCTCACGAACGGGAGGCAGGCCAAATGGTTCGGCAAATAAGGCTTGAAAATCATCCAGCAAGGTCTGCAGCAGTTCCTGTCCGGTGCATGCGTGAAGGGCTGGTTTGGGTGAGGAGGTGTGCACCCCAGACCAAATAATATGGCGCCCAGCATGACTAAAAGACATGGTCATATGAGTGAAATCCCAAACAATTGGACCAAGGGTACCAAGCCATTGGACGCCCAGAATTATGTCGAAGTCATCCAGAGGAAGGACGTAACAGTCCAGATCAAAGTGGACGTCATCGACGGTGAGCTGCAGGTGACGACAAACGCCGGGGCTGGAGATGCGATCACCATTAGCCACCAGGACCTGGAGACCGGAACACGGAAGAAGAGGAACTCCAGTAGTCTGTGCGACGTGGTCGGCGATGAAATTATGTGTGGAGCCGGAATCCAAGAGGGCCACAAAAGTATGGCCGGCAATGGTCACCGGAAGACGCATGGTCTGGCCGGACCGGGATGTGATCCCTGTGAGGGCGGCCAGAGAGATTGCTGGTTCAATAGGCGGCTCGGGTTCCAGCTCCGCGGATACATCCAGTACTTCCAGGACAAAGAGCTTCTTGCAGCGATGACCGCCCACAAATTTCTCGTCGCAATGATAGCAGAGACCCAACGCACGGCGGCGATCCATCTTGGCAGGAGATAAGGTACGCCGGGGCAACAGAGGACGAGAATTGGTATTGGATGCTGGATCTCCCGCCGGAACGCCCCCTGGCAATGCTGAAGAAACTCCTAGAACGGACGCCGATGGAGGACGCCATGGTCGGCGATGCGATGCAGCTTGGGATGCGCTTGATGAGAGTCGGCGCTCATAGGCACGAGCGAGACTCATAGCAGATTCCAAAGACAACGGAGCTTGGAGCTCGACGTCGATTTGGAGAGGTTCCCTGGCCGTGATAAATAATTGTACTGTTCTTTGCTTTCGGAGAGGATCCGTCGCGCACAATAAGGCCAAAAATTGCTCGGAGAAATCAGACACGGAACCTGTGCGGCGCAACGCGACTAATTCGCCCAGAGAATTAGAACGCAGAGGCGGCCCAAACCGGGTGTTGACGAGCTCGACGAAGTGGCGCCAGGAAGGAGTACCCATATCGCGCTCCAGGCGGTGATACCAGAGTTGCGCGGCGCCAAGCAAATGGAAAGAGGCCAACCAGACTTTGTCCTCCTCCATGGTCTACCGTCATGAAGAACCGCCACAACGGTTGAGCCAGGGCAGGGGATCTTCTTTCCCGTCAAAAGTGGGGAAATTGAGTTTGTAAAAGTGAGGGGCACCACCGCGGTCAGATTGAAGGTGTGCTGGTGGGGCATAAGAGGGTCGGTGGTCTCCTCGCTGGACATGGTGGAAGAAACAGCGGAAGAATCTGATACCAAGTTGTCACACGCCGAGGATGCAATGGCAGAGTTGGAACGAAGGAAATCTTGGATTTGCGGCCGCTTAGCCCTCTCAAGGCGCATGGGAAGCCGTCAAGGCCCAAGGCACAAGGAGGTTAGGGCGAGTACGCGAGTAGGGAGAAACAGAGGATATGAGGCAATTTTCTGATATATCTCCAAGGTAAATACTTAGCCCTTTATATAGGGAGGGCTTTTACAGATAAGGTAACAAACTATCCTGTTAAAAGGGAAATATCTTAACAATAAGGAAACTACTAAATTAATTCCAACTAATCCTGATTGCAATCAGTTTATTCCTTATCTATACTCTCAACCGGATTCACCTGAGGATCAGGGCCGGCTTTCTTCTTGCGGCGCCCGTAAGTAAGGCCCCACATGACAGAAGGTTTAGCGGTCTTTTGACTTTGACTAGGTTTCATTCCTAGCCTACCCCAACTTGTTTGGGACAAAAGGATTGGTTGTTGTTGTATGATGTTTGGGACCTCACTAGAATATGGGACCTCACTAGAATAAGTTCCCACCGAAAAAAATGCAAAGGCATTTAAATAAACAGATCAAATTCCATAGTCTAACTACTTAGAGCATCTCCAATAATCAAACCTTAAAATAGAGTCCTATACCTCAAAATAGGACCTAAACTAAAAAAATTAGGATCCAAGATAGCTATTGACTCCAGCAATTAGACCCTAAATCTCCAATCCTTCATTCATCCCTGCGTCTTCACGACGAGAGGACTCCTCACCTGATGGTTCCCGTCGGACCAAACAATGGTGCCGAACGTGTAGTCCGCGGCCACCGCGGCGTCCCTCACCACGAAGCTTACCTGGAACTCCTTCTCCTGGCCCACGCTCCCGAACGCCAGGCGTCCCAGGGTCACCACACCTGCGCCTCGGGTTCCTGGACGACGACGGCGGCCGTCGTGTGCGGCGACCGACATTCTTGACCTACGCCGCCCGTCGTGCCGAGCCGGCCAGGTCGTACACGGTGATGGAAGGGTAGTTGAGGTCCTGGATGCTGAGGGGGGCAGCGGAGCACTGGTACGGCGCCTCATTGAAGAGCTCCATCGATGGGGCCCGAGAGGAGCGTTGCTAAATATAGCAACAGGGCTCCGAGTCCTAAATCTATTTTGATAATTTTTCTCAAAATACAACCTCTGTTGGAGTGCTTTTTTCCATCAAAGCCCTATAATTACAATTAGCAACCTATTTAGGACTCCTCTTGGAGATGCTCTTAGGGGGCGGCCCTTATATCATCGTCGTATTCATGTCATGTCTATTTGCTGAACTTTTACTTCAGTGGCTTTCAGATATGTTTATGCTCTGTTTGTCCTCAACTGCAGATTCCATCATCAAAGAGTACCACTAGTAATTTTAGTGTGCGGAACTGCTTGCACGGGAAAATCAACAATTGCTACACAACTAGCTCAAAGGCTCAATTTACCAAATGTTTTGCAGGTTTATTTTCCTTTGCCAAAAGCATTTGTCATGTTTTATGTGCCATTCTTCTACCATTTTCACCTTGACCACCACATTTCCTGATTATAACATGCAGACAGACATGGTGTACGAGTTGCTGCGGACATCAACAGAGTAAGTTGTTTTGGTTTTTTGTCTCCATTATTCTCTGCCATATGATTTGTTTACTGTGTCTTTGGTTCCCCTTTTTCTGACCATTATGGATTTGTAATTCATGAACAAATTACTAATCTGAATAACACATGCAGTGCCCCACTAACTTCAGTACCTGTGTGGGCTCGGGATTTTAATTCACCGGAAGAGCTTATCACAGAATTTTGCAGAGAATGCAGAGTTGTTCGCAAAGGTATGCATTGTTTTGTGGCAAACAAGGGTATTGTATCATGCAAACAAAATTATTACTTGTTTCAGAGATAAATAGCTGCAGGCACTTCGTTGAGTTATTTTCCTACCTATTATCATTTACTAGGTTTGGCTGGTGATTTGAAGAAGGCCATGAAAGATGGGAAGCCAATTATAATAGAGGTATGCTGTCTTCCATACATGCTTCTACCTGAGAAGGAAAAAACCTCCTATGTTGGTTGCACCGTTAGATTAGTTATGCTATAAATTGATATCCACTGACAAAGTAACTATGCAATAATGCCTCAGGTCTAAAATGCTTGTCGTTTAGGTCCTAAAGCTTGGTGTTCAAATACCTGACTAATTGTATATTCTAGAATTTTTTTTCCTACAATGCATATTATGTATTAACAGTATATGTCCTCAGTTCAATTGTTTCCATTAGATCAATGCCAAAGAAGATGGTCATTTCTTTTAATTAATGAGTGTGGACATGTCATGTAGTGCTACATTAGTCATTATTGTTCTGTGTTTCAATAACCAAAACGACAAGTAATTTGGGCCCGATGTAGTAAATTGATTCCAAACTTTTTGGTTCCTGACTTCTATTTTCTTCTGGATGCTACCTTTGTTCTTGTCAGTGTTGCATGGGTACACCGATGCGATATTTTCCCAAACATGCCAACACAATGACATCGCTATATATTAAAAACTAAAATACTGTAGCATAACTTGTATATACATGTGCTCTTCCAGAATAATATTTATGAACAGAAGGTTTCGGGTTTGGTATGTATGTACATCAGTATAGAAGATTGTTCAATATGGTTTTTTGAAACCTGTATGAAGGCTTAGAGGCAGGTTTGTGCTACATATATTGAAGCTATTTATCGATAGGCGTGCAGAAGCCTTCTGCTGTAAGTGGATCCCATTATGTATTTACACAATATGGTGACTACACTTAATTACTGTTGCTTCATCCGTCACATATTGCGTGGGCCAATGAAATGTGCATACATACATATTTACTATTGTTTACAGTATAGCACACTAAATATGTATTATGTACTGAAATGCTCTTTGAGGGCACAAGGCACAATCAAGTCCTATTTTTTGGGCTGTCTGTCTGGGGCTGGGGCATGGCAGAACTGTGTCGGCAAAAATTGTTCTTTTGGATGGCAATAATCTGACAGATCACACAACTCCAGTACACGTGGTTAAAAATGTATGGAGGAACATCGGTATTGCAAATGTCCTTATCGCTATATTTACTCATTAGCTCTTTGTCGCATTTGGCACTAGTTAGTGTTGCTACTCAGTAAGCAGAAGATGAGTTTGTGAGGGTGGGGTGGGATGGCAGCCAAATGATCTGTAATATATATATGTTTATAGTGTGTCCCATATGTTTGAATTATATCTCATGATTTCTTAACACATATCATCACTGCAGGGAATACATTTGGATCCAAGCATTTATCTGATGGATGAGGAAAAGACAAACGATAATTCCAGGATGGAGAAAAGGGTAGCAGAATCTGAAAGTTCAGCCGACTGTGTAGAAGAGAAGACAGAACATCAATCTGAAAATGGACTACCTGAGAACAGAATAAGTGTTGTAAAGGAAGATTTTGCTCAAAGTCAGCAGTGCATTCCTGAGGAGGGTAGAATCAATGAAGGGCTGTCTGGTGATAACAGCCACGAGATTAACTCTTCTAATTCTGCACATTCTAAAGAGAAAAATCCCAAAGTTGAAGGTAAGTCAAAAACAAGTAAATTAAATTATGTTACTAGTGTGAGGTCAGTATAATACAGCAATATTAAAGCCTGCTCAAACTAAATGTTATTAGTGTTACTAGTTTAAGGACAATATAATCTTTACTTACAAGTAGTTAGCATGGGCATAGAACAAAGCAAATGAGGAAGTAAACAATAAAATCCTATAAGGTTCGCAGCCTTCCAGAATACCGTACACAGCCAGGTTATTTTGTTAGTTTCTGCTGCACTGGTGGGTGGATGTCACTGTTCTTGTTGCCTCGTAGGTGATGGACATAAAGATATGGACCAACAGAAGAACAACACTGCCAAGAAAGACAAACTTGCCGCTGAACCGATAGTTGTCCCAATCGTGTTGAGGATGTCTGATTTTGATCACAAGGTCTGTTCTCTCTGGCTTACAAATTTAAATGCGTACTTTAATTACATATATTTTTTTTATTGGCAACATATCCAGTGTAAACCCGCCTTAGGACTTTTTTGTAAGATGGTTGGGTTTACACTAGATGTGTTGCCTTTTTTAATACATTAAATGTGCCTCTGGTAGGTTTTGTGTTGCTGACCTCTAAAAACCACCAAGTTGAAAGCTCATCTATTCTTGTTTCAATTGGTGCCTTTTCTGAAAATTATTGAGCTGAAGTTATACCCCTGGCCATGAATAGACACATCTTCCCAGCTAGAACTTCTAGTATATCTAGGACTCATATTTTCTGTATTTTCTGCACTCATTATTTTGTTTATTAGTTCATATTCACTCTCTTGTTCAGATTTGCTTTGTTCTTCTGTCCAGGCATTGTTAGAGGAATGGATAGCCACTAGAGCTTTCAGAGATAATTGCCTTCCTCAGGTATTCATGAAATATAGACAAATAAATGCTTGTTTTATTTGGGAAATTGTCCTGTAATCTGGATGCTTGTAAACCATAAAGAAACAAGCTCAAGCATACGGCAAATTGTAATTGATATTAAATGGATAGTTATAATGGAAAGAAAGATGTATGATGAGGTCTACCTGCCAGCTAATATCAAACTGGCCATTGGCTTATGACAAAAAGTCCATGGTCCTTTTGATGATGTACCTGTAAGCATGCGTAATCTTTATTAAACTTCAACCAAATGTTCTATAGCTTTTCCAGAAACCATGGATTGATATGTAGGCGATGGTTATTATCTATGATGCTATTGTATGAAGTCCTATCAGCACCTGCCATTTGAATGATTCAACTACTACTAATGACCATCTAGCTCTATCATAGATATTCTATAAAGCATAGGTGTCCTTATAATGAAACACCATATGAAAAATGCCGCAGATTGTTTTTCATGTATGATTTCAAGTTGTCTTGCTTTGTGAATTGACACGTGATGCTACATGTTGACATTCCTCTTTAGTTTTGGGTCCTCCTAGGGGGATAATTATATAAAGCAAGTAATTGATGCATAATACAATGGTTGAAATGTTAAGTGATGCTATGCCTACTGACTACTGAGTATTACATTTTTTAGAACTCACTTGCAGGTTTGTTCATTCGAGTAGCATCTGACTTTTAGTTGATGTTAACTTCTCGTGTTATTCAGGATCATCGAAAGCTTACATACAACCTTAAACTTATTCAGGACTATCTTTGCTCTTTTGAGGCGCAGGTAATTTTTCCTTGATTACTCAAAAGCATGAAATCTGTCCTGTGAAAACTTTTTGTCATCTATTAAGTTCTTCATGTTTAAACTGCCATACATCCCCCAACGGGGCATTTGCCCAATAAGTAAGATGCTCTACTAAGTTTTTGCTTCAAGACATCTTTATTTCACAGAAGCTGCTTTACTCAGGATTGTGTTCTGCTCGTATTGAATTACCATCTGATATAGTTTAGTGTTCCAGTATGTGTTTCTAACTTATTGTTTAAATCTGATTCAGGGATTGACCATTGTTGACATTTCAGCCAACACATTTCCTCAAACATTAGATTGGCTTCATAGCTATCTTCTTCAGGTACCTGAAAAAAGAAAACCAGATCCTTCTGATAAATGCAAGACCACATGTATATGGACTTCCTTGTACTATCCTATCCATCCATAGTACTCCGATATTTATGCAAAGGCATTAAAATTGTTAGAAGATGGGATGTTGGCATGAATTTTGAAAGTTTGCATCAATCTCGAGGCATAGTACATGGACGTCCATGTACATGTGGGAAAACCGCTCTAAGCACCTACTGTATTATTTTGCCAGCCATTGTATCTTCCATCTACTATTTTTCATAACTATTGTATGCTAATATTTTTAACTTGTAGAAATAAGCGCTGATGTGTCTGAACGAAAATGGTTATACATACTGAACGGTTCTAACACTAAATATAGGACCCTGTTGTAAGAAAGGTCTAGCTCCTTCGAATTAGTAATAAGCTCGCTAATATTTTCTGGTGGTATTCCCTCTTTCAAGTTGCCATATGAGTATATGACCTGGTTAATCTTGATACTTTGTGAAGTGTTTTAGACTAGCATTTATATAAAAAAACATACAGTATGTAGTGGCCATCGGTTTTGCACTTGATTGTTCTTAACATGGGACTATTATGTTTTCCTTGGCAGTGCATCGAGCGTGGCCTTCTGGCTGCATGTTCAGAAAGTTCCAAGCAGGGGGAAAGCCAATTGACATGAGAGCACCTAGATGACAGGTATTTGTTGTTTCCCTTTAATACACGGCATATCCTTCAAAGTAATTTGTTCGCTATTATCTGATCTGTGGACTGTGCCAAACTTTGCATAACATTGACACGTTTGTTTGCTGAAAAGTTTCCGAGTATTGGGAGCAAGGGTTCAAACTTAAAAAACTGTTAGCGGAAAATATAGCAGACCCTGACCGGTACAAGTTATCACCCTGTTACCAGTGGTTACCAATTTTATACTGCCTATATAGCGCAAACTCATATTCTGAACATTTGACCAGTTACCGGTCCGGTAACCAGTCGTAATTGAACGGTTAACGGTGAATAGGAAAACAACATGTTTATTTTATGCAAATACACAAAAAAAAAATGTTATGAAGATGCTGCCTCTATAACAATATATTCAATAAAACGCAGCAAAGTTCAATACTTGCATGTCTGTTGAGGGTTTTAGGGTTTGTGTGGCAAGAAGGTTGTTGGATGTCACTGCCGTTATCTTTAAAGAGAATGCCATGGCACTGAAGCATCATTTGTTTGTATTGGTCTCGGCTAACCATGAAATATTGAATATAGGCTGCAAGCTGAAGAATTGATATATGCTGTTATCTTTCAGTGATTGTATTTTTGTATGGCAGATTTTGAGTTCCTGTGGTTTTAGACGACTATTTAGGTGGTCAGAATGCTAGCGGTATTGAAAGGTATGTTTCTTTACCGTATATTTAAATGACTATTAGCTCTTGCATGTCACCTAATTTTTTTGGAGATGGTTGCTGTCTCCTCAGAAACTGAACGGCGAGGATTTGGTAAAGAATTTCACAAGATGGCCGGTGTCTGTCAGCATACGACAGAGATCTCGCTTGTTCCCTGCCTTTTCTATATATGCTCACTTTATGTGTCCCAAGGTTATTTGCTTTAGCAATAATGGAGTACCTTGTATAATAGGTGTGTGCTATTTGTCATTTTTGCTTCTAGCCCCAGAATATGTATGGATATGGATTAAGCAACTAGAGCTGAAGCAGGTTGCCAGCATTTGCTTGTAGAGAGAAATTTCGTAAATCATTGGAACAAAGCATTGTAATAAATATCGTGGGAAAAGCGGAAGCACAGGCAACAATAAGAAAAGCGTTTTATTTTTTCTTTTCGGGCAATTCGAGAATAACTCAATGCCGTAAGGCAGGCAGGCAGAAGAAAGGCCACTTCAAAAAATAAATCTGGGCCCGATCGAGGGGCTAAATGAGGCCCATCATTTGCGGCCCATGCAATTTAGTCCTAACGCCATTATTTGCGGATGAAACCAGGCTCAACGTAAAACTTGCTCAACAAAAAGGTTTTGGAGGGAGGTGAGGGGGCAGGTTGTTAAATACCTAAATGCCACGCAGCACTCACATTTTTATCAAGTGGTAAAACGATGTTCAAAGGAAAAAAGATGTGCATATACAAACAAACGGTCGGGTCAATGCAACCTCTGACCACCAAGTGAATGAAAATCAACACTTGACATGAAACTAGACTAAGGCCATCAGGGACATCTTTTCCGGCACAGCGACAGACTCGAAACAACTTGTCGATCTCGGGTGCACAGTGCGTAAACAAGGATCGGATCGGATCGGCTCCAAAAGTAAAGTTGTAGCGAGGGTTCTAACAGAGGAACGTTGCATTAGTGCCATTGTTTGCTGGATTTCATTTAAGCATAAGAATTACACATGCGGCATACCTTGATCAGCTCGATGAAAGTAATGAGCAATCCCCAAGGATGACGGGAGGGCGGTTCACTATTAGACGTTCTAAAAGAACCCTTGTTATCTGCTCCTGCATAATTTCCTGCAAATTCCCATTTCAGATACAGTTTGCAAGGATATATATATATATATATATATATATATATATACTACTTGGACAAACCAAATTGTAACCTATAACAATTTGAAAGGACAACATACAACACTTAACCTATAAAACCTAACATAGAAAGGGGGAAAATGCAAACATATATCAAATAAGAATCACATGATATTATACAAGGAACATCTCAAAATACCTGGGTAGCCTTGGCAAATAGATGCCGAATGATGAAGGAAAAGTAGTGTGTATGGTTATTCGGGTATCGCAGTTGGTTAGCGATCGCGTTCAAAAGAAGGTAACGTCCCTCTGTATCCAAGTTTACTATAAGATTTCTGAAAATCTCTGTGGCTGTTTCGATCTGGAAAATATCCATCGGAGTAGTATGGTTAATATGTTGTGCTGATGCGGATGCATTAGCCTTGTTGTGTTGCAGTTGTTGCACAGCCTGAACATTTATTCAAATACCAGGTTAGAATAGCGCAGAGCACATCAAAGAAACAAAATATAAAACAGAAGCCAAACTAAATAAACTAAACAAAAATGATTGGCAGATGATTACCGCAATTTTCACGAAATAAATGGATAAAATAACGGCCCCACATGGTAGCCCAACGTATATATACATACCTCAGTGGATAAACTACAAACTAGATAAGCACATTTTGGTCTCCTAGTGTAAACTCTAGCAACGACGGACAAACTACCTCATGAATGGTTCTTTTCCGTACTACTTGGTTTCTTTTATTGTACAGCTTGGAAAAAGAACTTTCAACTGGAGATGATCTGAAGTTTCAACTTGACACAACATAGCTTTTTACTGGCGTAGAAGGGAAATTTGAAATTTCAACTAAGTACATTTAAAAACGTTTGTATTTGTATGAGGTAAGATGTCTTGGATATTTGTTGACAACAAGAAAGCTTTCGTATAGAAACACGCCACATTGCACTATACGATACACAAATTTCTATAAATAGTGCACGTCTGTTCATAAGAAAGGAAATGGCAAGTTACAAGAGAATGACGTCATCGTATCTCTTCTGGAGGAGAGCAGCCTTTGTCAGTGTCGGCAATAATAACAACATGAAAAGAATAATTCAGGAGATACTTACGAAAGGTAATAATTCAGGAGATACTTACAAAGGTTACATAAATTGCACCTTTACCCAACCTTGCCTGTATGGGACGGTCAATTTGGTTCTTATAGCTTCGTATGGATACTCTTGCCTAGGCAGTCTAGTTTGTTATCTGAAAGCAACTCTTCTTAAAAGCCATACTAAAATATTATTTCCCATACTACCCAAGCAGGCTAAAATATTACTTCCCAAGCTGGGTGCGATCTAGCTAGAGAGAACTTTAGGCCCAGACATTGCACGTGTAAGACCAGAACAGAAGGCCATTTCACATGTTTGAAATTATGATCAATTATCAATCTTTGGATAAATTTGCGTAAGAACTATGCAAGTCTTATCCAACAATCTTGATAGTTTTTTAGGGAAAACATTTGACATGCCATCCATAGTTGTCACGATGCTCCAGCTAGTCATGGCGACCCTAGGGTGCCAAGACGCTTAGTCGCCCGCAAATTACAAGGTATCACTTATAACTGTATATCAAATTATAAGATATCACTTACAACGAATAAAACCAAACACAACAGTAGGCCTGGATTAAACTCTGCATTCTGTTCCTACTTGGCATGTTTACTTTCTAGTTTCATAAATAGAAACATTATTCACATGCCAGTTATCACATTGGATTTTTAGCAATTTTGATTTCTGGCCATGTTCATTTTATAATTCTAAACCATCACACTCAGAAATCCTCATTCCAAAGCAACAAGCAACAGATGTAGAAATTTGTTTATAGATACCTTGAGCACCATAGCCGCAAGCTTTGAATATGAATCAATTGGGAAATATGAAATTTGGAGTTGCTGTGATGACTGCTGAGAAAAACCACCAGGAGCAACAACTTGCTCAGAGACCAGAGTGTGCGTAACAGCAAGTTCCTGAGTGATTCAAAATTTTCATTCAGGTATTAAAAAAACTGGATTACAAATTTAGTACAAACTACAAAGGTAGAATAATCACCATGAGAATTCGGAAGAAGCGCTCAGTGATTTCATCTCCCTTCAGAAGGCCAATTTGTTGCAACTGCAAAACAAAACAACTATAAAGGACATATCGATGCCATTGCACTGTTTCATGGTCTTCTCCAATACTATTCATCCTATCCTCGTTACAAATTTTATTTTAATTCAGAATTTTAGTTATTTTATTTAATTGCTAATTTTATTTAACTTATTGTGAATTTTAGTTATTTAGGAATTTATTTTGGAATGTGTATGGAAATAAAATTGCCAATTTCTTTATTTTTATTTTAATTTTTTTGGAATTCACATACAAATCAAATTGCTAATTTTCTTTATCTTTTATTTTGAATTACATTTATTTAAGGATTTTATTTTGAAATTCGTATTAAAATCAAATTGCTAATTTTATTTCATTTTTATTCCAAATTTTAGTTATTTTTGGTTGAAATTCGTATACAAATCAATTGCTAATTTTTATTTTGAATTATATTTATTTAGGATTTTACTTAGGAATTCATATGGAAATCAAATTGCTAATTTTATTTTTTAATCTGAATTACAATTACTTTTGTTGTTTATATGCGTACCAATATACGCGTCATATGTATAGTATAGCATTTATGTTGTTTATTAGTAGAGAAAAAAATACAAATAGTAGAATAAGGATGTCCAAAAAAGAGGGTATTAATTCCTACCTTGTTGTATGTGCCTAGAACCATAGCTTAAATGACAAAGTAAATTGGAACCAGATGTCAAACTCAGACCATACATAAACTACCCACTACCAATATATGGAGAATATAGAAAAATCTTGTACACAATGCAGTTTTTAGTTTTTACCCCTAGATTACATGAATATTGTCCACGGAGACTGTTAAAAGTTCATTCGGTTCAACAAGCCATCGATCAGGAGTAGAACTAAGATAAGCATCCTATCATCAATTCAATGAGCCAACGGCTTACAAAGAGATACTCCACTAGATTGCAAATAATATATATCGATGCGCCCAATATAGTGAAAAAAATTTATCTTGTGTTCGACCCATTACTGCACAAATAAATAATACAGCTGAAGTTGTAGAATCTAGAGGGGGCAAAGCAGGACGATCGTGTTCCTAAGCTGCTTGTCAAGGCACACTTGGCTGGATGTGGATTCTTTGCACTTTTTTGACCTTGCCCCCCATCTTCCAGTCTAAGCATAAAAAGTAGTAGCAGATTCATCTTCGAACTGGAGTAGTATCATCCATCACCAAACATAAGATTGTTTATTTGATCAATGCTAATGTCTGAAATGGGTTCGATGGGCCTCTCTGCTTCCATTACAGGAGAAAACATTGTGCGCTCACGACTATGCTCGTCTGGAGATTAACAAGGGCAATATTAGTAGTTAGTATATTACAACAAGAACAGACCATACATAGACAGCTAGTGAGGCCCAGAATCTAATGCAACGGAGGTCTCAACAAACTGCAAGGACCGACGTAAGCTAGTGACATATGTGAGCTGTGGTGGTGTTCTCGAAAAAAAATATATAAGCTGCATATAAAAGATTAATGTGAATGTATTGTCAAACCAGCTGTACAAAGAAAGTCAGCATGCATTACACTCCTGGCATCAATATATAGTTTCACGATGACATGATATAACTGCGGGCACACCCACACCACATACTGTACGTGACGAATAGAGGCATACAAGCACCACTGTAGAATCGATTGGTTATGAGCATTCAGAAGCTCATGTGTAGAGATTGTCCAAATAAAGAATGATGCAAGTGTAGCAGATGCAAAACAGTAGTTCATCAGTACACTGGAAAAATGCATTACTAGGAGGGAATTGGTCTCACCGAAAATTGTGTTGAAGTAAGTAGGGGGAGGAGTGGCCAGGAAGTTGAAGCCCATATAAATGATCATGGACAGCGCCACTGCCACCATCATGAAGGATGGCACTGCCAACGCCCAATACCTGAAAGAAAGCACAGCAGTAAGCAACCAAAGAAACAAGGCACAGCAGTAAGCAACCAAAGAAACAAGGCTGTAATTGGTTTGTTACTTAGATTTGATTTGATCAAGTATACAATGCTGTCAGCCTGCCATGCAATTCTGAAATGTTTTTTGATTTGAATATATCTGAATTCAGATCATCTGATCATGTAAAAAAGGAGCATACTACTCCATGATAGGAAAGGAGGGTAAGCAAAAAGAAATAAAAAGGTAATTATAGAGAGGAGGAAATACTATACTCTACTTGCTAGGGTAATAGGTGATGCTGAGGGAGTGAAGGTAAGGCTCGGGCGTGTAGGCCCAGACGAGGTAGACGGCGGTGGCGATGACGGTGGTGATGGATCCGACGAAGCCGTACACCTCAGACGGCTTGGGGCCGGCAGCGGAGGAGGTGGGGGTGGAGGGAGACCTTGGGGGCTCACGGTGGGGGCGGCAGTTTCGGAGGAGGCTGAGCGTTTGCCTGGGGCTTCGAACCACCAGCGATGTCGGCGACAGCGGATGATTTGTTGACTGAACATCATACTTCTTATTTGGGATAGGAGCAAAAAATGGACTCTCTCCAACTTTTAGTAGAGATATAATGTTACTAAAAGTATCCATATACTTTGACAGGCCATCAGTCTGCTGAAGGAAGACAACAATTTCATGAACTTGGTCATTTGGTACTGCCTGAATAGGATTTGAACACAGCTCCTCAATTTGTGCAATTGAAAACTGCTGCCCTGAGAAAGAAAAGAAAGTAGATGTTAACGGACATCAAAAATAAGACAAGCAAACATGACGCACTGAACACAAAGGTTAACTTGACCGACTATTTACCTTTCAGCTTCATGCCTGAATTCTCAGAATCTGACAGTGCAAGTCCAATACCGACTTTCTCAGCTGCTGAGAGTTCCAGGACATTTGACAAGCTTTCAAGGAGGCCATCGGTCGCAGTTATCACCCTCAGCGCCTCGCAAAAACAGGTGCTGAAGTATGTTTTATCCAGACAATATCTGAAAATGGAGGATAAAAGATCATGTTTCAGCTGGAAGTTCTTCACCGCTCCAGCATTCAGCAACACTTCATCCAAACAGACTTGGAGCAGCAAAATGCATCCATCCAGACCACAGTCAACTAACTGAAAAGGTGGCAAAAGAAATATATTAGAAAACCTCTACCAGACTCAGAACTTAATTGGAATTTTGAGTTATATTTAGGGTTAAAGCAATAATATTCTTGTAATCAGCCAATAAACTGCCAAATTGTGCACAAAGATGACAGGTCCCTGAATTACATCAGCAAGTGGCCAAGTGCCATAAAAAATGGTAAAGAAAAAACACCATAAACTCTTTAATGGAGAGTATCAAAGAGATTCTTGGATCCATACCATCTCTAATGACGCCAGTGCATTTTGATATCAAATAACAAAAGACTGTGTTATCACTAAAATCGAGATCCCATCAAAAGCCTATTCTCATTAAGGACCTACAATTAAATAAAGCAACTATAAGCACACAAAACTATCATCAATGTAACAAAAAGCACAGTGGTAGTGCTAACAACATGTTTGCGATGGATTGTTTCAAAAAAATAAAGGATTGAATTATGCAACTTCAGCAAACGTGAGGGAACTTATTACAAAATCAGAAAGCTATAAAGGTGTTTTTAAGGCAGTTTTTGACACAACTGCATGCGCAGCTGCAGCTTCTCCACAGTAATAACCTGCAGGTTGGCCAAACAAGAGGAACTTTTTTTTTCCCTTAAAGAGTTAAAGCAGGAGCCAGTCGTTTTCACCTGAAAAGCCAGAGTTCCCCCGTCTCCTCAATCGCAGCTCCTGCAACTGGTGGCCCCTCCTCCCCTATGATGCCCCACAACATCGAAAACCCAGATCCCTTCTCTCACCCCCCTCGCTGGCACAGACAAGATTGCAAGTGGTTTGTGGCCATCGACAAGTGTGTGGCTTGTCTGTGATTGTGTATCTTCGGCGCCCACCACAGAGATAGAATCCCACATGTTGACGCTGCCCCGTGCCGCATCACAAAGATCTGAGCCGCCATGCTGGTTTGCCACATCTCGTTTCCTACCGCCAAAGAGTCGTGACTCCTATACATGGGATGGATGAATGGATCTGCTCACGATTTGCATAATGAGCATTCACAAGATGGGTTCAATTAAAAGGAATCCTAAATCCTAATTTGGGATGGGTGGATGGTTAAGAAACGAGTTGTTGGGATGGGTGTCTACAACATACCTGTCGGCATGGGCTTAGGTAAGGTAAGGTTGGCCAAAGAGGCCCTGCGACAAGAACTTTGGTAGGTCATATCCTGACAGAAAAGGATGCTAACGAATCAATCGCAGGTCGACAGTGAATCAATTGTATACAATGGATCTCGTCGAGAAGCTCTAAACCGCCATGTTTAGAGAACGCAACCAGTTGGACTAGAAACCTAGGTTACTCAGCGCCAGATTATACGCTCAAAGTCGAACGAGGCATCCAGATTCGATAATCTAACGCAGGAAATACAACGGGCCCGGGGTTCGTGATACGACCATAAATATATATACCAACGGCATTAGGTGACACATGAACCGAACCCCTTAGATCGAGACGAACGACGGGTGAATCGAACGAGAGGAGACGCGCATTAGCTCGTGGGAAAGAAGCACGAGAGGAGAGGTCTAGGGTTTGAGTACCTGGCAGAGCTCGCGGCGAATGGATTGGAAGTTGGAGTCGGTGACGTCCTGGAGCAGGAACCGCACCTCCGCGCGGTTGAGGGGAATCATCACGCCGGCGGCAGGCGGCTGGGGCGAGGGTTTGGAGCGGCGGTAGCAGAATGTAACCCGAAATAGAACAGTAGACTTATGACAATAAAAGAATGACGTGTTCCTACTTCCACCAAGACTTCTAAACACGCATTGCCTGGTCCAATTCTCATGACAACTTCCACCAAATCAAAGATCTTTTAATTTGTATATTTATTTTTTTGCAAAACTTTCATATGTATTCCTTATAAAAGCATTACAATTTTTCACAAAAAATTTTAGAGCAAAATCTAATCATAAAAACATAAAAACCGGTCAAATTTATGGTAATTTCGATCTAAAAACCGAAATTCCTTTAAATCACCGTAGCAAGTTGAAAATTTTCAACTTTTTTTTATTTTGTCGAGGTTTAGAACCTCGGTCAAGATTTTTGAAATCTCGATGAGATTTTGAACCTTGATATTGGCTCTAACTTCCTAGAATATGTATATACTCCCTCTGATCACAAACAATTATCGCTTTAGACATCGTCATGGTCTCCAAAACACAATTTTGATAACTAATTTCATTACAATATATTTATAAAAACCGAATAAAATTATAACATTATAAAAGTACTTTTTGAGACAAATCTATACATATGATATTCATGTATCCAATTTAAATATTTAGAAAAATATTGATAAGAAAAATTTCAAAAGTTTAACTATATATATATCCAAAACGATAACTATTTATAACTACATGGAGTAGTTTTCTATCATGTTGATAAGATGTTTACCAATCATCCTTTTGATCAAGCTTTGGCACAGGTTACTTTTTAGAAAGGTTAGAGCTGTCTCAAACAGAAACAGGCCCTATACTGTAAATAAAAAGCAGACGGAACTTGTAAGATCAACTCCAATCCACCCCTAAACCTCCCTCTATCCTAAATTATAAGGAGACTTAGAAAAATATAAACACCAACCCAACCCCTATTATAAACCCCTATTTTAGGGAGGTACTCTCTCACCCCTACATCTAGGGGGCTTCTCTTTGCCCTTATTATTTTCTTTGGTATTTTTTTATTCATTTTAAAATAATAATTCATGGGTGCAAAGTAAAAATAATGTTAAGATAAATAATAGGGGTGAGTAATAGGGAGTGTGGGTTGAAGACAAATTTGATATAGAGTACCCCTAATTTTTATACCACCCCTAAATAAATAATTTAAAGGAAAAATATAGGAATTTGGGTTAGAGTCGCTCTAAGGCCATCGTTTCAGCAAGCCCATAGTAGAGATCCATCTGGACGTATGCTTGCTGCCTGCCTGTCTACCATCCAATAATTCTGCAGAGAATCTATAAAGAAAATATATATCCAGAGGCTTGCCAAGGCCCAGCAATGACCGAACCAACGATCACTCTTCCTCTCAAAATAATAATAAAATAATACTAGTGGTAATAATAGCAATATATAATAATAATGCTCACAGGTACTCTGCTCTCCGGTGTTTAAAACAGGGGACATTTTTCCCGGATCTGAACATATTTCGAGCGGAAAATCTGCGTTCCAAACACATGATGTCTGAAAATCCATTATTTCTATATTCCGGCTTGGTTTGAAATGTTAGAAATTGTTTAGGTTTTTGCGAAAGATTCATGTGAAATTTCCGAATAGACCTCAAGGGATAATAAAGTGTGAGTTGTTTATCAGGGTTGGTCAGTGAGGGAGGGGGCCGATTCTTCTCCACGAGTCTTGGTCACTCACTTTCTTTGTGAAAAGGGACGGCCATCCATCCATCCATCCATCAATCCTTTGGACGCGTCGCGTTACTACCGCGGACGAGACGATCGATCGCAATATAATTCAATTCCGTGTCAAGAAGCAAGCAAACTAGCTCTGCTTTAGTGTCAGCTTGGACAATGACCCGCCATTACTCACCGGAGAAATTAGTTTATGCCGCAAAGCAACCATTACTGCATCTGTCACGGCCGGCGAGCCGAGCTAGCGATACGCAACTGCAATGACGCGTTCGTCTCATCTCACGTGTACAGCACTAGCTACTTAATCCAACCAACCGTACAAATTAGGATGAGCATTCCATTACAATTACCAGTTAATTCAGAGGAGAAGAACCCTAGCTAATTGTCTTCTCTTGCATGCATGTCCTAGGTGGCTAGCTAGCGATATACTCCATGAAAGGAAAGGAAAGTGCAAAACACTTGACCTGTTTTCGTTCTTTCTTTTTCTTTCTCCCTGACCGGACCGGGATCGAGTATATACATCCAATCACTGTACATACGATCGATGAACAAGCAGAGAAACTCTAGCGGATATATAAAAACCTGATCAGTTTATCATCTTTCCCTAATAAATTCGTAAAAGAGGAGTGAGTACATATATATAAGGTAAGGGATTGAAGTAGAAGACTATCAGCTAGCTAGCGCAGGAGATGGAGCGTGAGGCTGACGAGCAAGATGATGGCTACCCTGGGTGTCCTTGTCCCGGGCGACCTTGTGGTGGCCGCCGCGGTGGACGTGTCGGGCTCCGACAGGAGCTGAGGCTGAACTGCGGGTTGGAGCCGTAGAGGGCCTGCACGCCCTGGACATCGTCCGCCGTGAGCTCCACCTTCCTGGTCCGCGCCTTCAGGCTCGGGTACATGACGGCGTCCGGCGACGCCGAGTGCGCCAGCCCGAGGACGTGCCCGATCTCGTGCGTCGCCACGGACTCGAGGTCCACGGCCGCCGGCGCCTTGTCCACCCTCAGGTCCACCGCCCACCGCTCGGATCCGTCGAGGTGGAGCTGGCCGCTGGGCGGGGAGAAGGCGTGGCCGAGCACGCCGAGCTGGCCGTCGAAGGGCTCCCCGTCGCCGTGGTTCCCTACGTAGAAGCCGACCTTGACGTCGGCCGTGTTGTAGTCGGCGGTCTCGACGAAGCGCACGGGGATAACCCGCGCCCAGCGGGAGAAGGCGCGGCGGAAGGCGGCGTGCATGGCTTTGGGAGGCAGGTAGCCGACGGTGGCCGCCCCCGCAGGGGAGATGGCGTAGGTGAGGACGAAGGGGTTGGGGCGCGGCCAGGCCCAGCGCGGCTGGCCGGTGAAGTAGGCGTAGCGAGCGGTGCGATGGTCGGGGACGCCGCAGCGAGGGGACATGAGGCTGTCGAGCGTGAGGGTGTCGAGGCGGCCGGTGACGGGCAGGCCGAGGGTGGACTGGTAGAGCTTGAGGGGGGCCTCGAGGTGGGCGTCGTCATGTTGGTGGCCGTGTTGCTGCTGGGGGGGCATGGGCATGTAGCCGAAGCGCGCCAGGTAGCGCTTGAGGTCGGCGACGTTGGTACCGCGCAGGTCGTGGGTGCAGCAGCATGAGCAGGATGGGAGGAGGAGGGCGATGAAGCACAAGGGGATCAGGACGCGCGCGGCTGCACGAGAAGCATGGCATGGCATGGCGGCGGCGGCGGCATAGGGTGTCGCGGGAGCTGCCTTGCTTGCTGCCGTGCCGTTGTTAGTGAAGCTCCTCTGATCCTGTCCTCCCTGGTTTTGCCGCCGGGGAGATTTCATTTCATGCTACAAGGTACGCGTCCCGTCTAGCTAATTAAGGACCTTTCTTTTTTTCACTTTCCTTTCCTTTTCCATTCATACTCACTTCTTCAAGGTTGGTTGGTGCAGCCCAGACTTTCGAAAAATTTCACCGTTAATATCTTTTAAATATTTAATTTACATACGTAAAAATCATATACGTACTACATTGATTTGTCTCAAAAAAAAATACTTTCATGATATTATAATTTAATTAGATTTTATAAATACATTATAATATAAATTAGTGACAAAAATGTATTTTGGACACTACGTCAATATCCAAAACGATAACTATTTATGGAGCAGGAGTGGGCTTTGGTTAGTTTGTGCCCTCCGCTTCAGTGTTAGGAACTTTCTAAAAAAATTACACAAATGTTACTTTGGCCGGCACGGAAAGAAGGAAGAAAGAGGCTCAAATTAAGTGGTATCCAATATATATATCCAGGCCAACCAAACAAATTAGCAGGAAGGATCGCATGAAGCAAAGTGAGTACGTGTGGTAGCGATTCGATTGCGAGTGCCGTCATGGATCGAAGCTCTATATCTATCTGAAGCCGACGGCATGAATTGACGCGGCTCCCATCTCTATTAATTGATACACATGTTGTAACAGCCCGAAATTTGCATTTCCTGTTATTTTATGTTTAAAATATTAATCCATTCATTTTTAATCATTTATTAAAAATCTCTCTAATAAAAATAACAATAGCTGAATTTTCGTGAAAAATTAAAAGCTAGAAGAATCCCTTAAATAATTTTGTTACATAATAGCTAGTATTAGAGACCTATCCATAAAATTTCATAACTTTTGAAATTGGTTTGCAATTTTATAACTTATAACTTAATTTCTGAAACTAATTAAATAAAACATTAATAAAAAAATGCAGTTTTTCTCCTTGGGCTGATCCGTTCCCTCGGCCGAACCCGCTCTAGTTTTGGCCCTTCCATTTCTAGCCTTAGGCCCCCTTTTCCATTTCTAGTTTTGGAATATATAGGGCAATGGGTTGACCGCCCATGATTGGTGGGCACGATCCCAATTCACATCATGCCTATAAGGGCATTCCTAATGGAGAGTTTCTTCTACTTATTTCAAAAAGACATCCATGTTACTAAGAAACACTAATTTATACAAAAGTTACAATGCATTGTTTCTTAACATGGTTTTATCATTTAGTATTTAACTATTACTTTTTCACCACCCTAGGTATGCATAAGAAACCATCATACCCACAATGCAGTTTTTTATGGTTTCTTAGCCAAAGCATTTAATGAAGACACCATTTCTAGTCTAAGAAACTCTAACCTTCTCTCTCTGCATTAATTCATTGCCACCTAAGTTTTTTATCCTACATGGCATGCTAAGAAACCATCTAAGAAACAGCATTGTAAGGGCACTCCCAATGGATGATGTCTATAGCAATGTCTAGAAGAGAGAGAGATCATTTATTATGTGATGTCTATAGCAAACTCCCAATAGATAGTGTGTATATTTTAGCAATCCAAGATCATTTATTATGCATATTATAGGATCCTGCATGCCACTAGAAACCAAACAGAGTCCCAATGGTATATTTTCAGTGTCTAATTTTCTTGGTCGAACCAAAGAAACCATGTCTTGCATGAGACATCGCTTTTTCTTCTTTTTTAATGAACGTCAACTCAACTTTTTTACACATGGCAAAGATAGACACCGCTTACATGGTCCATTGGGAGTGCCCTAAATGCCCCAAGACGACGGCCAAAGTAGTGGTTAGATGATAAAAATGGTTAAAAAAAACAGAGGCCTATCCCTAATACCCTACCGATCAGCTGGGAGGCATGGGAGTGAGTTGAAGACCGAATGCCGTCGCCACAGGACCTTCCTGGCGTCAATCACAGTGACTACAACAACATCGACCACAAGCCTGCATCGAGCAGGCACGTGGACTTCAGCGGCCCTAGTGGCATCTACATCAATCGGTTAGTCAACCTATGAGCTAATTAGGTGTTCATGCAATTAGGCTAGCAGATCCTATACGGGGCAATTAAGGTTTAAGCTCCTTCACTAACATGCCCTGCCTTCTGGCTTGACCTGTGTCCTGTGATGGCTATATATGTACGGACCGATAATCAGACAGGTTACTGACGTGTCCACTACTATATCCTGTACATCTTTGATGCAAGATGCTGACTAATTACATAACGTGCTAGCTGATGGTACTAACAGGCAGCTAGTACAAGACGTACGTCTTTCATCCGGGGACCTCTTCTCTAAACTAGTACCTAATATATATTGTGTCTATTGATACTCAACGTATGCATGTATATATATATCGATCGCAATTTTGTTCAAATGTCAGCCATGGATCGTGCATGTAAGCTCCGTCAAGATCGACAAGATGATGCTTGCTTCTTAACAGTACCAAAAATTAATTTCCGGCGGTTCCCTGGATCAGTAGTGCCTTCCTTCATCTGACTGCAACTCTACCGATTGCTAGCTCCTTGTAAGCAACAATGACTCGCCATCGGGCCGGAACACATTTCATCAGGGCTTGCTTAATTTCCACACCATATGCGTACCATCCATACAATACAGAGGCATATACCATGTATAGTACCGTCTTAATCTGCTTTTAATCAACTAGTGATAGTGTTGAAAAGAATACAGCTAGTAATAATGTAGAAAAGAATCACAATTCGCAACGAACAACAGAATACAACGCAGCTGGTAGTGGTATGTATGTATGTAGGTAGGTAGCTCTTATAATTTCTTTCGTCAGCTGCTTCTGCTCCTGAGCCTCATTCGGTCTAAGAAGCTCTTCCCCTCGAGTTTCGCCGAGAAAAAAGCCTCATGAACCTCTCGTGGTCCACCGTCTTATAAGCCTCGTCTTCATGCACCGCAATCTCTTTGAGAGGACCTATCATGGCGTGGATGTTTGGAGAGTGGAACGCCGCAACCGACAGCCGTTCTCTCTTCCTGTCCACAACAGCCCGGTGCTCAATGCTCCTGTATCTTCCATTTGTGAAGATCTGCGCTTCACATATCAATGAGCTTGCTTCCCTTACAAATGCAATATCAACTCAACAAAAATAACATATCAATGCACCAGGCACTCTCATTAATCTTTTCATGACTTGACAGCAGCATTTACTTGATTATATGGTGTCAACCCTGCATATACATACCTCAAAGATGTCTCCAATGTTGACGATGAAAGCGCCCTCCAGAGGCTTGACAGGAAACCAACTGCCATTTCTCTTTATCTGCAGGCCTTGAACCTCATTTACTTGGAGGACAATTGTCAGAAGATCAGCATCAGAGTGTGGAGAGAAGCCAACAACTTTGTCTGCTTGAACACACGGGGGATAGTAGTTCATCCTGACTGACTGTATTCCGCCGCCGGCGCATTTGTCAGCAACCACCTCTGGTTCCAATCCTAAATTCTTCGCCATGATAGCCAAAAGGCAATCTGCTATATCCTTCACAGCAGTAGAATATTTGTCCAGTGTCGACCTGAATGAAATTCACAGTGAAACGCTCATGGGTAAAACTCCATCCTCTAACGGTTCATCAAACGACAATATTTGATATCTCCCTCCATAATCCATTCATCCAGCATCTATTATGTTGGTTTCAAAAAAGAAAATATGCTGCTACTATGTTGCTTCTCCAACTCAATGTATTTTCTCAATAAAAGAGAAAAAGAGAAAATCACAGTAACGATGCTCCATCTAGTAGGCCAAGACTTAAAAACCACAGGTGTGCAGCTGATACTTAAGACTAGAAAAGGATGCTTTTCTAAATGCTTTGTACTAAATTTGCCCCCCAAGTAGGGAAAGAAAGTGTTAGAAATGAGGCCCAAGTGGCCCATTTATCTCTAATACCAAAGCTACAAATAATAGTACCATAATGCTAGTTAAGAGAGGAGAGTACCAACTTAAAAGAGAGAGCTCCCACCATGCCTTGTAATGAGGCATATGGAGGGTGAGGAGCACGGCTAAAGTCGCGCGTGCGTATTTCGCGAATTACCACGTATTTTTGCATATTTTTTCCCGCGTGATTAAATTCCTGGCACGTTTAAACCCTTTTATTTTTTGGTTTCTCTCCATTATTAGTGAATTAATGGCGTCAGTTTCTAATAGAAACGGTCGTTTGAATGACTGGCGTTACTAGCATTTAATGGTGTTATAATGGTCAATTTATTTGTCAACGGTAGGGGAGTTATAATGGTCAACGGTAGGGGAGCAATCGCAATCACACCTGAAGTTAGCAGGTTGGTCAGGCCAGAACCTCATGTTTCTGTCCTGAGGTGGCTGCGTGTTGAGGTAAAGAATGTCAGCCCAGTCCAGCTTTTGATCCTCCGAGACAACAAATAGCTGACCATATCCTTCCAGCTGCCCTCGTTCCTGAGCAAATTGCTGCTTCGTTTCTGCAGGCAACTGAAAGAATCCTTCGATGCTGGCCTTCATTCCCTCGACCACGTCGCCTGGAACGCTGTGGTTTATTAGCTGGAACCAGCCACCAATTACTTTCCATCAGCATGAGCAATCAACTTTACTTATCATCGCAAGACAAGGCCAATATGGAAGATGTGAGCCAGTGAACCTGGAAGAAGCCCCACTCCTGGCAGGCCCTGTGAAGACGAGCAGACTCCTCACCATGGTCAAGCAGCAGCCTCCGGAAATCAATGGTGGGGATGTCAGCCTCGCCGTCGCCGGTGACCGCATCCGCTGCCGCCTCTGGCCGGAGATATCTTGGTGGCACATCGGCTCCACCGGTGGCCGCTACCATCGCCTGCACGCTCGGCACCTGGAGAGACTCCATTTCTTGCTTGCCTCTACTCTAGAGATGCCACTTCCTTGTACAACAGAGCTTTGCTTTTGTATATTCTCGTCCCTAGCTTAGGAATATGTGCATGGTAACGTGGTGTCCAATAATATATAATTTCATCGACCACCCTTTTCAAGCTTCAAGAAACCGGTCAAACTACAATAATAACTAGGAAATTTTCCGCGGCGTAACACACCGCGCGTGTCATTTTTTGAAGAAAAATGTTTTTTCGACGGCGTCTAATTTTTAAATCGTCAAAACAATGAGCGAAACGGGGAAAATAGAGATAGAGTTGTAGAAATATCTCTTTCGATTTAATTATTTGGAAAATATTGGAGACCAAAATTTGGAAAAGCTACATGAAAAAAGTCTAGAGGAAAAAGGGCGAAAAATTATTAGAGATGTCAACCTTTTTTGTCGAGTTTAATACTCTACGTTCTTACGAGTAATAATACATGTTTTTAAAAATATTAAAAACTCGCAGCGTAACACGCCGCGTGTGTCGTTTTTCCGTAGAAAAATTTTATTTTTTTCTCGGCGGCGTTTTATTTTAAAAATCATCGAAATGGAGAAAAATAGAGAGATAGAGTTGTAGAAATATCTCTTTCAACGAATTATCTGGAAAATGTTGGAGGCATAGCTGAAAAACCGCGGCGGGGAAAAAGTCTAAAGGGAAAAGGGTGAAAAATTATTAGAGATGACAACATTTTTTTTGTCGAGCTTAACACTCTACGTGTTCGCGGAGTAATAATACATATTTTAAAAATATTAGAGATCGGCGTGTTTGCGAGTAATAATACATGTTTTAAAAAATATCAGAGATCGAGATGGGAAATCGAGCTGGGGAAAAAGTCTAGAGATAGAGCTACACAAATATTTCTGGCGACGAAAACGTTTTTTTTCCGGGAAAACGGAGAAAGGACATGTTTTAAAAAATATTAGAGACTCGCGGCGTAATACACCGCGCGTGTCCTTTTTTTCAGGGGGTTTTTTTTTTTAACGCGTTTTATTTTTTAAATCGTCGAAATAATGAGCGAAACGGGGAAAAAAGTATAGAAATAGAGAAGACCGAGCTAGAAAACCGGGGTGGGGAAAAAGTCTAGAGGGAAAAGGGCGAAAAATTATTAGAGATGGCAACCTTCTTTTGTCGAGCTTAACACTCCACGCGTTCACGGAGTAATAATACATGTTTTAAAAAATATCAGAGACCGACGCGTTCGTGGAGTAATAATACATGCTCTAAAAATATTAGAGATCGAGATGGGAAATCGAGGTGGGAAAAAGTCTAGAAATAGAGTCAGTACATATATTTCTAGTGACAAAAACATTTTTTCTCGAGAAAACGGAGAAAGGACCTAGACGTAAAGAGCAAGGACCTGAATGTTACGTTTTTGGACCTGTCCGCTATCCTTAAAATTAGAAAAGGGCTTGTTCGCGATTTAAATCTAACGGGATGTTCTTTTCGTAAAACGACGCACGAGGGACCCGAACGCGAATTTGGACGAAAAAATCTTCCTCTCTCAAAAAATCGCGAAGGACCTATTCGTAATTTACAAAAGGACCGAATCGCGAGAAAAATTTATGAGCCGAGCCCGTACGCGTCGATGAAGCCGCCAACTCGGCTCAAACGAAGGAGAGGCGCATTGCTCCGGAATTAGAAGACGGATGATAATAGCTTCAAATCACAAATAGTTATCATTTTAGAATAGGTATAACTAAACTTTTGAAATTTTAATTATGAATACCTTTTAACTATTTTAAAAAGATATATAAAAATTATATGTGTAGATTTATCTCAAAAAATACTTTCATAACATTATAATTTCATTAGGCTTTATAAATATATTATAATAAAAATTAGTGGTCAATCTCTACTATATAAAGTATTAAGAGTTTTTTCTCGTGTTATTTCATCAAAATTACCCACCTTTGCCACTACTCTTTAATTACCCACCTTTGACACCGTTAGTACTCTTTGCAAATTAACATTTTATCGCAAATTGAGTTTTCGTTGCAACGCACGGGCACATAGCTAGTGTTTTGTGTTTAGAGATCGTGTCGATATCCAAAATGAAAACTATTTGTGACAGTAGGGAATATGATACAACCAACTTGTTTGATTCGGTCTCTTTTTTTAATTTTGGAATAAACTTGTTTGCTTTTTAAAAGAGCCTACTTCAGTGCCCCTCCTAGGATAACATCACGTTGGATTGAATAATATGATACAGCTTGATCATGACTTCCAGAGCTTATCGTTAGCAGACCTGCAATTATGCAACAAGTAAGCACATATCTCTACTATATAAAGTAAGAGTTTCTTCCCATATTATTTCATCAAAATTACTTATATTTGCCACTGTTCTCTAATTACCCACCTTTGACATTACTCTTTAATTACCCACCTTTGACACCGTTAGTACTCTTTGCAAATTAACATTTTATCGCAAATTGAGTTTTCGTTGCAACGCACGGGCACATAGCTAGTGTTTTGTGTTTAGAGACCGTGTTGATATCCAAAATGAAAACTATTTGTGACTGTAGGGCATATGATACAACCAACTTGTTTGATTTGGTCTCTTTTTTTTTTAATTTTGGAATAAACCTGTTTGCTTTTTAAAAGAGCCTACTTCAGTGCCCCTCCTAGGATAACATCACGTTGGATTGAATAATATGATACAGCTTGATCATGACTTCCAGAGCTTATCGTTAGCAGACCTGCAATTATGCAACAAGCAAGCACATAGAAGAATTAACAATGGACTAGCTAGAAACGATCTATCACTGAGACTTGGGGGCATAAATACTTGCAAGTACATGGTTCCAAGCAAGCACTGCAATCACAAGATATGTTTGACAAGTTGAGCTGTGCGCTCTAACAAGACGGCTATCAGAAACCAAGCTCCAGAACATGAACAGGTTACGGGCAACTGTAGGTAGCTTCTGCTGCAGGAGATGTGAATCATTCATTCCCTCCACCGATGACCACAGGCAAGGCTGCAGCACACGAAGAAGAGAGTCATCCCCTCCTCCCCTCTTGCTGTAGCCTGTACATTACAAAGACAGCAAGGGGTTAAGAGCTGTCATCATTTGGATGTGACTGCAGACATGGGGCAGTGCCAGGGATTATATAGATGCAAGCCTCAGTCAGTATAAGGTCAATTGCATGCGCAAAAAAGGAATACAAACAAGAAAGAAAGAAAGAAAGAAAGGAAGAAAGAAGCATATCATCCTTTAGGTTATGGAAAATGAGGAGGAGGCGAGAGACATGAACCTGGAAGAACACGGCCTCGCCGTGGCCACAGGCAGCACAGCGCACGGTCTTGGTTCGGGGAAGAGTGGGGTCAGAAGCTACGTCCTGCAGGACCTGCGTACGCTCCCCAGCAGAGTGGTGCACCTCGTTGCGATAGACACAGCTGTTGCCAGAGACCTCCTGAATGGTGAATAATCAATCAATCATCTTATCTTGTTCAGGCCGTTTTCCGGCCCCTCTGTTTTTCAAGAGAGGAAATGATTTTTGAGAGCAGTAATCAGGCATGGAGGGAGGCTCGATGGAAAAGAAAACCCTAGACTAGAGATTTGGGGTGGGGGGCACTGCATTGGGCCGGCGAGCCCTGGTGATCAGGTAGGTAGGGTACGAAGAGAAGACTGAGATCCAGCGAGAGAGGCAGGCGGCTAGGAGATTGATTGATTGATTGTACATTCATACCTGGTGCTCGCAGTTGCGGCAGGCGAAGAGGAGGGTGCGCTTGTCCCTCTCCTCCTTGGGGTACAGGATGTTGTTGCTGCCATCGCCCCGCCGCCATTAATTTAATTGTAGCAAGAGAAGAAGAAGCAGCAGCAGCAGCAGCATTGCGTGAGGAAGGAGGGTACCTACCACTCGCGGCAAAACTTCATGGTGCTCATGGCGGCGGCCTCAACCCCCTGCTCCGCTCTGCCCTCCCCTCCCCTCGTCTCGTCTCGTCTCGGGTCGGTCGGGGTAGCTGGCTTGGCTGGTTCGGTTCTGGGCCTATATACGGACGGACGGACGGACGGCTTGAGCACTAGTAGCCTTTTACATCCGATCCGATCCGATAGATTTAAACCAACTTGAGCGCTAGCAGCATTTTACATCTGAATACGTCTCCAAAAACAACACGTTTACTCAAATCCTATCCTATGGTTTTGTTTCCAAACTTAAGGACTGTTTTGCATAGCTCCGATTTCATCAAAATCCGATAGAGGAAGATAAAATTTATAGAACTTTGACCTGTGCGTACATTAATAGTATTTATGTGAGTCATCTTGATTACATTTTATACAAAATATAAATTTAATTCACTTTATTCTATTCTACAAACTCCAAATCTAAGGTAGAAATACACTTGATCAATAGTGTTTCAAAACAGCACTTGATCAACAGTTCAACACAGAGATTTCACCCTTTCAGCATACCTCTTGGGGCATTTTGCTTCATTTGTACAACTTGTTGTAACATCTCTGGTATGCCCGCTGGCACCTTAGTTAATTGGTACCTTATCTATTAGTTAGGAAGGTTATGAATTAGCTTGATTTTGTTCATAATTGTTAGCAGACCCTTGTATATAAGGGGGAGGTTTACTGTAATTGTTGGAGGCAACCAATGAATATAATTAAACAAGTCTCTAGGTAGGCCACCATGTCAGGGAAGAGCCCTGCCGGTGGCTAGATGAGGTGAGGGATCCAAACCCAACCAACATTTGATTTACCACAACATCTCACCATGGACACTCAAATGCCTGCGAGCAGAGCTGGTGCAAGTGGAATGTGTGTGTGTTTGCAAGCGCATAGACAGCAACCGCATCGGTCGGGTTCACAACATACCAATGAAATACAGCACAAACAGAAACCATAACTGATATCGATACCCACATCCAAATTCCAACTATTTGACCTTCACAAAACAAGAGAAGCTTAACAGGAAGACATTTGCAATTACTAGACATATCCGCGGCTAAATTATATATCCTAAGGAGACAGTTAAAAAACTATAGCTTGAAAGGTGATATCAAGAAAATAAACAACGGACGACAAGATCAGAGAGTAAATTCGTTGCGGATATTGCAATGTACCCGTGAAGTCTGTTGAATCCTGCGGTTGGATCTCCGTGAATCAGAACCTGCCTTCCCTGGTATTTCAGAAGGCTTGGATTCATTTTTTTGTTCAAGTTAGGCACAGCGGATACACATGGCCCTCCTAGCTCGATCACTCACTAGTCACTAGTAGTAGGCATATTCTTTTTGGGAGTAGCAACACCAGACAACCCCTGTATGCGTGATTCAGAAACAGAAGAATCTTCTGTTGTAAAGTCAACTCCGATGGCAGAATTCTTTTCTACGGGGTGGTTTTTACTGTTCAAAGGGGTTATTATGCCTGGTGCACAAGCACAAATACTCCCAGAAGAACCTCGTGACCTTGGAACGGCCATGGATCAAGGATTCTTCTTAACTGTGCTTTTAAGAGCATCTCCAGAGAGCCTCTAAACCAGCCCTTAAACCTTAAAATAGGGGTTTAGTAAAAAATGCAGATCCAAAGAAAGCCCTAATCCAGCCCTAAAATTAGGAGGCCCTAAATTTGCCTTGAGCTCCAATTCCTGTGGAGCCCTAAACCAAATTTCTAAACCTTAAAATAGGGAGTTAAGTGAAGGATGACTTGCATTAGTTCGCTGCGGTGGCGTGTCTTTCTTTGGATGAGTTGCAAGCTATTGCATCTACATCTCGTCTTGAAAATTTTGAAAATTTTAAATTTAAATTTTAAATATCATGTTTTTAAATTGTAAATGTTAATATGCTTATGTTTTATGTATTACAAATATTTTTGATTGAATTTTAGTGGTGTCAAATGAAGATTATACATAGCGGATATGTCAAAATAGGAGAAAAAAAGTAAAATAGGGGCTGAGATTTAGGAGATGTTCTTTGGACTTGTGCTCAAAAAGAGCCCCAAAAAATAGAGGAGTCCTAAATCCAAAATAGGGGCCTGTTTTAGAGCCCTTCTTGGAGATGCTCTAAGAGCACGTAATCTTTGCAGAGACGCATTGCTGTCTATATACTTCTACATATCATCTAAAGACAAAACTAAAGGCAACTTTTACAATGTTGTCTCTGTGAGATTCGACAATCTTTTAAATATGGTGTGACAAACTTTTACAGCCAATTCAAGCTGTACTTCACATGACAGCATGTGATGAAAATGGAGATGTATCTATAGATAATATCTGAACAAGTTAACAAAGAATATCTTAGGAATTGCAGTGGAACTTCACATTAGATTGAGAAGTAGCTTTTGTTAAGCAGAACATCACAGCACTAAAACGGCCATAAGCATTACTCTTGCTATAGTATTAATTGTCAGTGTTCATGATTCAAATGAGCACACTCTATTACAGATAAGCCCACCCATGTACAGCCACCCAACATATGGCATCTCATTTTATTCCATAAATTATGGCAAAGTGCATTTCGGTCCCATAAAAATTTTAACATGGCAATGGGATTAAAATCTCATATCCCACTCTCAACCCCACCACTTCATATCCCATCTCACATCCCTATCCCAAACCCACCACGCATCCAAACGCCACCATGATTCAACAAAATTCTTGTCTAACCAGATATCCACGGACCACCTGAACGTCCTTACTTCAGTTAAATTTACTTCACATATGTTGTTTCCCAAGCAACCCTCTGATCTAACCACCTTCACTGGATCACCACACCATTGTGCAACCATAGCCAATATACTTTACATGGATGGCAAATGATGTATCCCTGTATGCGTGATTCAGAAACAGAAGAATCTTCTGTTGTAAAGTCAACTCCGATGGCCGAAATTCAAATGAGTACCTCTGCAAATTTGATGCTGAACTACCAAGAGGGGTCATATCAACTGTTGGCAGATGCAAGGGTCCGGTGGAATGGGCTGACGGCATAAATTTGCCACCAGTTCTGCTAGCTCGAGAGGTTTTAGCAGCAGTATCCTTACTACCTTGTTCAGCTGAGCAACTACCTGCAAACTCATGTAGAAAGGGAATAAAAGAAAAGCGGGCGATATATAGCAAAATATCCGAGAACTACTAGGTGGCTCCAAGCCAATCATTCGGACTTTTGATTCTGCAATCTTTCAACAGCAGCACGCCAAACAGCCTCCCATGCATATTTACGACCACCTACTGTACATTATCACAAACATTAAAGGTAAATATGATAAACATGGAGCAAATCTATTTCAGCACAGCATAGATGATAGAACTGCACAAACCAGGTTCTCCAAAAGCTGACACCATGTAAGCCTCTGCTGGTGGTGTTCCTTGACTTTAGAAAGAAAAGAAAGTTACATGTATCCATAGCTTTGCAAAACTTAAACAACTTAAAGGTTAGGATTTAGGAGTAACGACTCACATAAGAGCTCCATAAACAAATATTTGTGCATGCTGTACATCGGTGAATTGATGTGCCAAAACTGCAGAAGAAACTTACGCATTCAGGTCAGGTAAATTAATTTGGAGTTTTGACTACAGGAAGTTTGCACACTACTGTTCTCAGTAGTAGGAGGCTGCCGTATCTCTGACGGTACACTTCTCACTTTAGTGATATCACCACAAGCTGAGCTGAGAGTCAGGCTGCCCTGACTTTTCTATCCACCTGCCTTTCCATTGGAAGCGCTTTGCCTGTTTCTGCAAAAGATGTTCTTACTAGCTTCACTGGTGTTCACGTTTCTGCAAAACATGTTCTTTTACTAGCTTCAGTGGTGTTCACTGAACTTCCAGGTGCACAATTTCCTATTGCGGCCTAACAGTTGGGATAGGATAAAAACATTGTTAATATTGTTTCAGTCAACCAAATTAATTGAGATTTATAAAATATAAGTTTTGAGAAATCAAAATAGCTCCAGTAGCACAAGCTGGGACCATGGGAGAACATGTGTGCGCAAACATACTTGCATTGCATGGGTGGGTATTACCTCAATATTTGGAACAGTTTTAGAGCTGGCAAAAGGTTTCCAATCAGTGCTCCAACTGCAAATGGAAAGCTTCTATCATTTTCACTTATTTTTGTTTCCATACAACTTTGAGTGATAGGTTTTACATTACTGGACGAACATTCTTTTGAGCTTTGGAGATTATTAGCTGCAGGATCCTCAGATTTTGCAGGGAATGTGTTATCCAGCAAAATATTGCTGCCTTCACCACCTTCTTGAGGGCATGGTTTGCTGCAACTAATAACTGTAGGTGAACCACATGAAGCTTCAGCACACTTTCCATCACCACGACCATCCGATGCAGGACTATGATTTTGCTCTTCACCTTCATCTAAAACATAGAAAAATAATTGTCACTGTACATCTCCTAGAATTAGTATGGCATTTCTATCAGCAATGTTTATAAGGTATCAAGTATGGCACTTCTATCAGCAATGTTTAAAAGGTATCGAAATTATAAAACATAAAATGCAAGCCATGAGAGTCCATTGAGCCTCACTGCAGTAAATCTTGAATTTGAACTTGCAAGGCATATAAAGATTTACCATTTGCCTTTTTCTAGTACTATATTATTGACCAGGAACTTATAATCTAGCATCTGCAGTTACCCAAAACCTGAATTTGTGTTATCAATGGAAGCATAAAATACTTTCCACATACTATTATTTTCCTGGAGGAACGCAGCATTTTGCATATAACGGTAGGGCAGGTAAATTAAGAACTACTAGTGTAAACTGTGTTGTGAGTAGGTTGTCCTCCCTTTCTCGAAGGAAAGTATGGACTTTGGATAATCTGATAATTACAGGCAAACAAAATAACAAACTTTTTTTTTAACGAACAAAACAACAAGCTTGGTAACCAAACTAAGGGTCTCTGGTGTGTAGGTTAATTCCAGTGGCCAGGTGATAGGACTTCTGCCACAAAATACATGTAAAGCCGCTCATGAGAAGTATCGAGTAGAAACTGTTAGGCAAAATTTTAATTATAAGAAGAAATTGAGTTAGTATTTTAGCAGCACAGATAACTGACCTGGTAAATGTGCATTGTCATCTGCAGTGGGTGAAGTTTCTGTTGCTTCTTGCATGGATTTATTAGATGAGTTGCCCAATTGACCTTATTTATTTTGTTTTGCAGGAAGACTATCTGAAGAATTTCCCAGCTCGTTGCCCTCTGTATCTTGTGCAGAAGCATCTGTAACAATCCTGGAAACAATATTGCTACTTTATTTGACATGTGCTGCTGATTTTTCCCCTCCTGGAACAGAAATTGGAGATACCAGATAGCGTTCTCAGGCTCATCCTCTAAACTAGATGTGGCAGCACCCCTGATTGATCCCTCAGTATTTACTGAGGAAACCTTTGTATCCTTCTTGTCAAGTAAGCACCTGAAGAATCTTCAGGCACAACATCTTCCAAATAGTCAAATGCATCAGTACAACCTTCAAAATTGTCAAACTCACCGGTTTTCATGGTTTGTCCACTTTTCTGCAAAGGACAGTTCGCTGAACCAGATATACTTTCCTTCCCATTTTTCCTTTCTACGAGCAGAATCTTGATGGCACTCCTTTATTCTAAGATTTGAGTTGTCAAGGAGGCCAACACTCACGTAGTTTACCCTAGCATTTCCTGTTTCTTCAAGAGCTTCTGTGATATAAAACGAGATGTTTGTCTTTTGGAGATTGAATCAGCTCACTATTTTTGTTTGGCAAAGGAACAACTAAAGAAGGATTATAATTTGTTGTAGCTGATTCAGGTTGACAATATTCACTGATACCAGGCTCTTTTATGATGCATTCATTGCTCTGGTTAGAAGATATTTTTGGGTCTTCCGCCATATGTTCCAGTTGTGAAGAAGTTGGCTGTTTCACTAGACCTGCTCCGATTACAGTATCATATATTTTCTTTTGCAACATCCTCACTGGATTGGTAATGGCCTCTAGTAATCCATCAGAGCTTTCAGATAGAAGATTCATTGCTTACTTCACCAAATAATTTGGTAGCGTCCAAAAAACTGTTATGCCAAGGGCCACAAGGGTAACAGTATATGCTGCTCATTGTGCCTGTCGGCGTTGCCGTTTGCTGTGCTCATCAGCATCAGTGTGGTTGCCGCTGCCCACAGAGAAGAGGATGAGGTGGGCACCAATAAATCCAGCCCCTTTCTGGAGTTCCCTCCCTTCTTATATACACATCCAAGGGATGTGCCGACAAGGCCCAGATGGTACACACCCTGCAATCTGTGGCCGCCGGAGTTGCTCACTGGTAGCTCAGATGGTAGCTCACTGGTTGTCACTGCCAGTGGTGAGGTGACAACCAAAACTCCAACATGACTGATGCGACGGTGTCAGCCACTGAGCTACTAGCTTCACACTGTATGTGTTGAGGAGATAGTGCAGCTTGCAGGGGCAGGTCATCAACGGTTGTCCTGTGCAGCCCAATCTGCGGTTCATGCCACAAGTCCTGATGATCTGATGACACTCACAGTGCCGGCGGCTGGCGACTGGTAGAATGATCAACATAGCTGAGATGCAGACTTTTGTTCCTGGCGCAGGGAATTTACACAAAAGAAGAGTATACAATAACATTACCAAGAGGTCACAGGTAAGGGACTTTTGCTGCAGATGGCAAATATTGGTGAATAGAAATATGCTGTGGAATACACGGTTATAAAAATAGAAACACATCTGAATAATTACAGGTCGTATTGAAATTGACGAGCAAACACACTGGAGGTACGCTACCGAAAAACAAACAAGCTATTTTATACCTCAGCAGTTAATACCTGACGGTGCTTCCTGGGAAGAATGACTGGTTGGATGAACTATATAGTATTGCTGAATTATGCTCATAACTTCAAACCAGAGTAAGATACGCAAATCACACAGCTAATGACTGCATGTGAATATATTTAAAATGAATCATGTATTGCTCATTTTAGAAAAAAACACACACACACCATAACAATCCACAAGAAAAAAATCAGTTCAAAATACAACAGTCTTCTTCAGTTCATAAGGTACGACACGGAGCTCGCAGTATGACTTGATAGCTTCTGCTAGGCACAATTTCTCAAGTTTCTCAGACTTCAAAACAAAGCTCTGCAATGTGTCTCTGTGAGAAACTCGTTCAACCTGCATCATAAGAATAAGAGAAAAAAAGTAAAAATTTTATCTCCCTACTGGAATGGGAAAGATTAAAAGTGCATTGATTTAATGCAGCTTCACCACACAAATGCATCTTCATTAAGCAGCAAATGGTGCAACATTTTTAATGTGAAAGAAAGAAACTGTAAAATTATTCCACATTAACATATACAATGGGTGCATATCATACAGTTTATCACCAATTTCAACTGATGATGTGATCCATGTACATACAAAACGATCAGCAATATCGAACAAATTAGGGGTTTGTAAATGACAGACAAATCATTTTGATACTTAGGTTAGCTGTAATATGAAAAAAAAGGTACCATCTGCTCGATGATTGGCCCAGCATCAAGTTCCGGAGTAACAAAATGACTAGTCGCACCAATCAACTTCACCCCAGCATTGAAGGCCTGAAAGATGTTACAGATTTGCAAGTTAAAAAAAAATCGGATTGGGTTCACAAAGTTTGATAATTTCAATACCTGTCTCGAAGGATTCCCTCCCTTAAATGAGGGAAGAAGGCCGTGATGAATATTAATAATATCTTTACCATATGCTTTAAGAAAGCTTTCAGACAGTATCTGCAAGCAAAAATGATATGTGTCACAGATATGTGTGCCAGAAATCCATATTACATGTTATTATTAACCTCCTCGAGTCTGTGCACATAATGGTGATTGAATAATCACACACCCCATAGAGATGACAAGAATAATGATCTATTCTTAAATATGCATATCTTTTGAACTATATTGCAAACCTTATTTATAGCTCTAGAAAATGGTCAAATGAAAGTCTGTCTTGTATGTCACTAAATGAGATGCTAGCACTTTCTCTTCTTCCCATCATCACATTCTTTAGAACAGAGAAGGACGGAGAAAAGAAAAAAGAACATTGCGATCAAATATAATTTACCTGCATATATCTTGCCAGCACAACAAAATCTGTACCTTCAATCAATTCTAATATCTCTTGCTCTTGTTTATTCCCAGGAGTTGTCGGTAAGTAATGATAAGGAATTCCATGTCTCTCAAGAAAACGTCTTACATGATTATCTGTAGGTCGATCGTGGTTGCTGTAGAAAAAAAGCATATCTGCTTTAGGAATAACATAGTTTAATAAGCACAAAACAAAGCTCAAAGCTCTTGTTCACCTTATCACACAAGTAATGTCAACTGGAAGCCTGCCTTCTTGCCATCTATACAACAAGTCAAACAAACAATGGTCCTAGAAGAAGAGGGTAACATACTTATCAAAATAGCCTCATATCACTGAGTCAGAGTCTAAGAGATGCATAACTTAAAATGCAGTGGGAAGATATAATATGAAATCGGCAAACCTGCTTTGAAGCGAGGACTGAAATCTTGTACTTGTGGTCAAGATTGGGTACTCGTACAATAGATCTTTGAGCGTTGAAGTAGCTTGACAAATTCAGGAAGTCAGTACGAATGACATCACGCGGCCAGAGCCTCGGATTGTATGTAAATTCACTGCAATTAAGCAAGATTGTTATGATGCTGGACGATTGAGGCACTCACATTGAATCACAACCCACACATACTAAGTAATAAGAAGTATGTGGCTTACTGTGGGAGACCAACACTTACATAAAAGAGGGGTAACTCAACTCTCTATTAAATACTACACAATTTGGTAAACACAATTTTACACTCTTAGTGGCTACCCTAACTCTCACTCTTTACCTATGGCGTTCTCATGGCCATCCCTAACACTACTCATATGTTCATGATAACTTTTATAATTGCTCATACATGGACACCTATGGCACACTTCATGGGGTGGAAGGCACCCCTATTTATAGCGTTACACAACTGTTGTATTGGTGCCAAAGTGGCAACCATCCAAAACCGGACAAAAAAGACATTTAAGTGTTTACATTCTTATTACCTGATACCTAGCTTCTAGATATTTCTCTACATCACCACGAAGCATAGCTAAATAATATGTTCTAGGAACTTCCTATCATAAATTCTATCTCATGCTAATTTTCAATTATTCTAGATTCATCACCATAAGTTTGCTCATTTCTTAACACTCCCTCAATTCATACCGTGACTGGCCTTGGAACTTCTGCACTCTACCATTTTGACATTTCTTCTCCTCTTGTATCCATGGATGTTGCTTGAACTTAAACCGATTTTCGATCACTTTTCTACTTTTCTCTAGACTTGTCCTCTAATTGCTTCTTTGTATGATGGTAAATGACTAGAGCAAGTGAAGTGCTATCATACCTAAGATCTGATAGTCTTGATATCTATACTTCTATCCTTTGCTCATCAACCTTTAATTCACTAGGACGAAGCTTTTATACTGAGTGACATACTAATAGTGGCTTTTATGGTTGCTCATGCATGACACATTTTTATAGAGTGGAAGGCATATCTTATTTATAGTGTTAGACAATTGGTGCTTGGTAAACATCCAAAACCCTACAAAGAAATATGTAAGTGTCTACATTCTTCTTGTAGTATCTAATTCTAGATATTTTTATACTTCACCATGAAGCATGGCTAAATAATTTAATTTGTTCTAAGAACTTCCTATCATATCATAATATCTAGCTTATGACAATTCCCAATGATTCTAGCAGCTTTATTATAAGTATATATTGCTCAACAGCATCCATCTGTGGAACAGTTGGTGGGCCGCCGCCGATAAATGATATTTAACGGGTAGAGGAAAGGGAGGGATCGATGAGCAAGAGAGCAGACCTGCGGGAGTAGAAAATGGGCTTGTCGTCGGGGACGAAGACGTCGATGCTGTGGATGTTGCCGCCGCGCGAGGCGATGCACTCGGACAGCCTCGCGACGATGCCCACCGCGTCCTGGCCCGCCGGAAATTCGTATCGACAGAAAGAAAAGGTCGGGGAAGGAAAGGAAAAGGTGAAGGGAGGGACGTACGGGGCACTGGAAGAGGTGGATGCCGAGGAGGCTGCCGGGGGGGATGGCGGCGGAGAGGGGCCGGCGGGCGAGGGAGAGCATGGCGGGGTTGGTTGCGGATTCCAATCCAATCCATGGAAGGAAGAGGAGGAGGGCGGGGGGTCTATATTATGATATCATACATTTACGCCTCCACCACAGTGGATGCGTACTCTGCTTGTCTTGTGACATACTCCACCAACCAACCGTGAGCCTGTTGTTCACGAACTAATTGTAAGTATGCTCTAAAGTTAAGGTGACTTTGTAAATATGCTTCTCTCTATATCTATAACATAGATACATATAGAGCATATTTATTAAGGGCTTCTCAACTTGGGGTTATCCTCAAATCGCCCGTTGTTCACCGACGAATCCAAATCCCCCGATCCCGTGCGTCTCTGCTTGATTTCGAGAGGGATGGAGCTGGAGGCGCCGTCGCCGGCGAGGTACCTGGTGGGCGCGGCGATCATGATGGCCGGCGTCGTGCTCCCCCTCGCCTACATGATCTTCCGCAGCAAGCGCTCCCCTTCCTCCTCCCCATCTTCCTCCGCCGCTCCGTCGTCCTCCTTCTCCAAGCAGACGTAGGTGTGCTCTGCCTCTGCCTCCCCGTACCTCTATCTCTCTCTACTCATCTCTGCCTCGGCGTCTGCGATCCTTGTCGCCAAAAGATTTGATTTGATTTGATTTGATTCTGTGCAGGAACAAGGGACTCATCTGACTTTTATTTAATTCTTCCGTTGCTTGTCGGAGGGGATGTGATGTCGTTCGTTTCTTTCGGTTAGCTGCTACGCTACTACCAGTTTCTTTCTACAGGAAATCCGGCCAGATCCCTCCATCCCATGTTAGCGGGGGATTTGAGGATAACCCCCAAGTTGAGAAGCCCTTCGTAAATATGTCCCATATGTGTCTATGACACAGAGAGGGGCATATTTACAAAGCCACCTCAACTTTGGGGCATACTTACAATTACTTCCATGTTAGCTGCCGCTGAGGACTTGCTTGTCTTGAATCCCTCCAGTTGAAGATACATTTTGTTATGTTAATGATCTTGTTCTTTGAATAATGTCATCATTAGTAATATATTAGTAAGTACGTGACTTGTCTAATGATCCGTCTATCTTGGAGTGACATATCCAGGCAGAAAATGTTGCTTCCAATAACTCTGGTTATGTAAATAGGAACATCGAGTGTTCTGATGATGCCACTGCCCCCATTAGGAAGGCAGTACTTGATATGGTTCAAAATGGTGTTTTTTTTTTGAAGACACAAAATGGTATATATGAATACACCATTTTCATCCCAGGCACCACTCTTTACACGTAGGGTTTCATGAAGTGTGCAATGATGGACAAGCTTCTTGTTAGCGGTGACTATGGCATGCTTGCTAAGCAGTGCAACGGACTCCATATCACTGGACCAAGCCACATACTTAACAGCAGGTGCCTGGAGTTCACCAAGAACAAGCCGCTGTTGCAGATCAAAGATGGCCACCCTGTTTGCACAATATGTTGCCAGTCCCAGCATAATAAATAGCATCAGTTGCAATGGGAAGAGGACTTTTCTTCAGTCTCATTCCTAAGATTCTTCACTAAAACTTGGTTGCTGCTCTTCTCCAGGACTGCAAATATGGGCCACCAGAATAATCGGCCCTGCCAGCAGAATCATTAGGAACAATGTATAGCTCATATGAGCCACCATCCACATCTGGGCAGATCAAGACAGCATTCTCAGTTGGACTTAATGATAATGCCCTTGGTGACTGAATCAAGCTGGCCGACTGATCCAGGCCTTGTTATCGTCGGAGCCACCTGAACCTCCTCCTGTGTGGTCCTTCACATAGAACACTGTGTCACCATTCATTCACGGAGAAAGCCGGGCGTTCCCTCTCCAACTTAAACACAATCAGGCCACTATCGTGACCAGCAAGGATCATGCTCCCGCCTGAATGTCTGGATACCAGTTCTCTTTGTGGCGCCCCCAATACGAATGATTTTTGTGAGAAGGGATGACTCAACACGATAATGTATTGATCACGGAGGATTACATATAAAGGCCACCGCTTACCATAATCACTCAACCGATTTATAGAAACAGAATCGGGAGGATAAGGAAGGGTAGCCGTGAAAAGAGGAACTACCAAAATCAGTCTAACACCCCGCAAATACAACGGGAGCTAGCGGACGTTGAGATCGGACCGAAACTCGGTGAAGACCGGCGAAGGCAGTCCTTTGGTGAAGATGTCAGCATATTGAGATGACGTGGGTACGTGAAGGACACGCACAGCTCCGACGGCGACCTTCTCGCGAACGAAATGAAGATCGATCTCGACGTGTTTCGTCCGCTGATGTTGCACGGGATTGGAAGAGAGATATACCGACCGACATTGTCGCAATACACGTGGTGGCCTTAGGCGAGGGGAATGAAGCTCATGGAGAAGTCGGCGAGCCCGTGACCTCGACAACGGCGTTGGCGGCACGCACAGTACTCGCCTCAAAGATCGGCGAGATATCTTGTATCTTGCTTTGGAAGACCAGGACACCAAGTTGTCACCGAGGAAGACGGCATAGCCGGACGTGGAGCGGCGAGTGTCGGACGGCAAACCGGTCGGCGCCGAATAGACAAGGAGGTCTCAGAGAGCGAAGCGCCGAATGTGGAGACCTAAGTCCAATGTTCCTCGGAGATAGCGTAAAATCCGTTTGAGAGCACTGAGATGTGGCTCTCTAGGATCATGCATATGAAGACATATCTGCTGGACAGCATAGGAGATATCTGGACGAGTGAAGGTGAGGTCTCGGAGTCGCCAATGAGATCGCTAAGTCGGTTGGGTCAAGAATCGGGTCACCTTCCTTCGCCGAAAGTTTGGTACAAGTATCCACCGGAGTGTTGCAAGGCTTGCAATCATCATGCCGGTAGCGATCCAGAGGTCGAGGCGATCTGCTGTTGGTCGAGGAGCAAGCCGAGGATTGCCGAGACACAATGATGCCGAGGAAGTGATGAAGAGCCCAAGATCCTTCATGGAAAACTTCGGTCAAGTGATGAGATGGTCCATGAAGAAGCTTGTTGGTAGACGCTTGATGAGGACGATGTCATCAACATAGAATAGTAAGTATACTGTGTCAGATCCTCGCCGAAAAATGAAGAGAGAGTTGTCGGACTTGGCCTCAATAAACCCAAGAGTCAGCAGGAAGGAGGCGAATCGGTCGTACCAAGCTCGGGGCGCTTGCTTCAGACCATACAGGGACTTGTTGAGATGGCACACCATGTCGGGGCGAGAGGGGTCAACGAACCCTGGCGGCTGGATACAATATACGGTCTCCTGGAGAGTGCCATGAAGAAAAGCATTCGTCACATCAAGTTGATGGATGGGCCAATCGCGAGACACCGCCAAGCTGAGGACTGTGCGAACGGTAGCTGGCTTGACAACTGGACTGAAAGTCTCGTCATAGTCGATGCCGGGTCGTTGCGTGAAACCGCGCAGAACCCAGCGAGCCTTGTAGCGATCGAGGGTACCGTCGGCGTGAAACTTGTGCTTGAATATCCATTTGCCGGTGACGATGTTGGCGCCGGAGGGACGCGGGACAAGATCCCACGTACGGTTGGCGAGGAGAGCGTGGAACTCTGCTTCCATGGCCTTCCGCCAGTGGGGGTCAGCCAAGGCGGCACGATATGTGCGCGGTAGTGGCGAAAGGGGAGCGGCGTGAAGATTCAGCCGAGTGATTTCCTTGCGGACACCGGCCTTGCCACGAGTCGTCATGGCGTGCTCGTTGATGACCGGAGAGACGCCAAGCCGGAGATGTAGAGCGGGACCGCCTTGGCGAGCCGAGCGGGGGCGCGTTGGTATGGTGACGTGCGGAGGCAGCACCGGGGCTCGGGGCGGGAAGCCGGCGCCAGTGGCCTGCCTAGGCGCCGAGTGGGCCGCCAGTTGGCTCGCGTCGGAGGAGAGGTTGGGGAAGGTCTCCCTAGCCAGGACCGGCCCGGCCGACAGCGAGGCACGCCCAGGCGATTGGACGGGGGATGCTGTGGTGGAGGCAGCATTAAGCGGGCCTGATGGGACGATCGGCCTTGATAGAAGAGGGCGAGTTCGATTGGAGATGCCTATGAGCGCCGTCTGGAAGTGCCGATAGGTGCCTGTACAGGAACAGAGAAATCCTCCAGAAAGTTGAGATCAGCAGCAGCGTTAGTGGTGATCTCGGCAAATGGAAACGAATGCTCATCAAACACAACATGCCGCGAAATAATAATCCTGTTAGTGATAGGATTAAAACACCGATACCCTTTGTGATGGAGTGGATAGCCAAGGAAGACACATGGCGTGGAACGGGGCGCAAGTTTGTGGGGGGCGGTGGCGGAGAGGTTGGGGTAGCATTTGCAGCCAAAAACACGAAGGTGTGTATAGGTGGGGTGAACTCCATGTAGTGCGAAGAAAGGCGTGTGATGTGCAAGGGTTTTGGTGGGGTGTCTATTTATGAGATGTGTGGCGGTATGAAGAGCTTCGACCCAAAAGGATCCGGGGAGGCTGGCCTGAAAAAGGAGGGAGCGGATGATGTTGTTAAGAGAACGAAGAATACGTTCGGCCTTGCCATTTTGGGAAGAAGTGTGAGGGCATGACATCCGCAAGTGGACACCATTGGTAAGAAAGAACGTGCGGGTGGCAGAGTTGTCGAATTCGCGGCCATTGTCGCACTGGACATTGCGGATAGTGGTGGCGAATTGAGTTTTAACATAAGCAAAAAAATGCGACAAGGTGGAAAAAGTGTCGGATTTAAAACGAAGCGGGAAGGTCCAAACAAAGTGGGAGCAATCATCTAAAATAACAAGATAATATTTGAAACCCGAAACACTAACGACAGGAGATGTCCACAGGTCACAGCTCCATCTGGAAGAACTGTACGCTCTTCCCCTATCCGCAATGTTAAAACTCAATTCATGTGATGATGTCGTGTTTTGCGTGGATACATTACACAGGACAGGACACATTATTCATGTGACCTCTCAAAGTACCAACCTCCCACGCCTTCGCATCTGTTCATAAACAGCTAAATTAAGGAAACATCAAGATAAAACACAAGCAATTCTTTCTGAATTCTAATACAAATAAATGAAATATGAATAGTGACATATTTGTTGGAATGTGAATTCTTGTTGATAAGTGGCAATGTGGGGTGAAATGAGGCCCAGTTGACCCCACGGTCATGACCCTCCAAGGCATATAATATACTTGAGCACAGCATCAATGACTCCAAACAGATCAGTGTTCATATCTGACGCGGAATGTCATCTGCCAGCCGGGGACACCGACTTCTTCCTCGGTGCCCCAACATCCCATACCCGAACGGTTTGATCCAGAGATGCCGACACGACCAAGTGAAGTCCTCCTTGGGATGGAAGGAAGCACACTGTCACGGACGTGGACCACCTTGGGCTGGACATGGGCTTTGGACGTGGGGCCCATTCGGCTGGCGGAAAGAGCAATACAAAAGGCAGAGCAGTCGCTACGGGAGGGGATCGAACAAGCAACAACCGACAACTCTTTTCTTCAGTTCTCCATTCCCTGTGCTGGCTTCTTCCCCAAATGCTTGTTCTCTACTCTCTGGTTCTCTCTTCTTCCCCACGTATCTCTCTCTTTTCCTGAATCCTCTTCTTCCTAGTCTCAGTTCTACCAATTTGTATCCCCAAACACCGTGTATTTTGTGAGTGGTGTGACAATCCAGTTCCTGAGTTGGGTTATCTGTGATAATCAAGTGAGGAACGTGACATTTGGTATCGAGCTTCAGACTGGGTTCCGCCGCCGATCTTCATCGCGCAGTCCGTGCGGCTTCACAAGACTCGGTCTCCTCGGCTCCGCACCGACGCCTCCGCCGACCACCGCTGGATCGTTGTTCTTCGCACGCAGCGCTTGCGAGTGTGCTCTTCTGGTGGCGTCGCCGGACGAAGAAGAAGCGTAAATGGCCTCCATGGAGAACCGGTTTGAAGGTATTAACACTCTCTTGAGACAAATCTTAGAGGAGGTGCATGGGGTGAAATCAGAGGTTGGAGAAGTTCGATCGGCCCGGAGAAAGTACGGAAGGGTGGAGGTTTTGATCGGACCTGAACCAGAAACTTGATGGCGATCCTGGAATGGTGGTATCACCGGCGCCTATTCTATCAGGAGAGCCTTCGCTGTTGACACCGTCGGAGGGCCGAAGTCAAGAGCAAGTTTCAGAGCAGTTGAAAGGGATTCTCGGGCCTCCTCCAACGACCCAGATTCTTGAGTTTGTCCGAGATGGTGACAAAACTGTAACAGACTTGATGGATTTGGGAAAACAGCTATTGGGCAGGAGACAAGTTCTTCCAGCTGTTCCACACCTTTTAGATAGTGTGCAGGTTGAAGGAACATTTGTGGATGGAACAAAACTAATTACTGTACATGACCCTATGTCTTCTGATAATGGAAATTTGGAGCTAGCACTGCACGGTTCTTTTATTCCAGTACCATCATGTGAAAAGTTTCCTGGGAGAGATGCCGACGACTCTCCTGGTGAAGTACATTTCAACTCTGGTCACATAATCCTCAACTTTCATCACAGGGCTTTAACTCCGAAGGTTGTTAACAAGGCAGATAGGCCTATTCAGATTGGGAGCCATTACCACTTTATAGAGGCCAATTCTTACCGGGTTTTCGATAGACGAAGAGCCTATGGCATGAGACTGAACATACCTACTGGAACAGCTGTTCGGTTTGAGCCCAGGGATGCAAAAAAGGTTAATCTTGTAAGTATCGGTGGCCATAAAGTAATCAGAGGTGGAAATGGCATTTCTGATGGTGCTGTCAACAGTTCTCAGCTTAATAATTGACGGATACCCGGCACACAGGTATCCCCAGCGGCCCAGGAAAAGCGTATGGGCCGCCGCTGTGCCTAAAACCCGGGGGCCCAAGGCCTCCGGCCAAGCCGACCAGGGGACGGTCCGACCAAACGCAACAGGGCGGACTCCCCACGGGCTACGGCGAAAGCAGCTCGGGGATGCCCCGACCGACGAGTCGGACGGACCGAGAGCCTCAATCAAACTCGAACCCTCTTCGTCAACAAGCCAACATCAAATCATCAGAAGTCGGCGCCAGACCCGGCCACCTACCCCACTGATGCGGCGTTTCAGTATGACCAAACAGGGAGGGGAGGCCGCGCGCCTTCCCTAGGCAATCCCCGAAGGCTGACACCCCGACGTCAGCACCTGACAGGCCACAGAGAGCAGGTGCGCTGCTTCCCGGAGGAGCGGACCGCTGCTTCGCCGGCCCTCCTCACCAACCCGACGCAGGGCCAACCACTATCCATCAGAGGTCAAGTCCGAGACCAGACGCCGAGGCGAAAGGCCAGACTCCCGGGCGTAGGGAGCCCCATCATTTTTTTCCTTTTACACGCTCTATGTAACCGACTTCCCCGGCTATATAAGGGGAGGTTCGGCCCTCCAACAGGGGGGCACGCACACTAGGACAAACATACAAACAGCAGCGCCGACTGAACGACCGAAGCCCACCACACCCCCAAGCTCAGAGTCCTCCGCTCGGTGCTCTCTCGCTCACCTCCGTGTCGAGGCGCTGCGTAGAGCTCGCTTGTAATCCGACGGGTTCATCAAGATCAATACAAACACGCACCACCGCATTTAACCGGAGTAGGGACATTCACCGAACCAAGATATATCCTGGACCCTCCTTTTTTCTCTCTTGGGGTCTAACCATTCAAGGAGCGGAGACGCAGCGCCCTCTAGACTTACAAATTTCACTTGCGGTTCTCGAAACAAGCGGTTAGCGCGCCCGGTAGGGGGCCTCCAGCGTCACCACTGTCTCCGGATTTCCACTCAGCTTCCTTGATGGATTCCTTCGTCAACGACAACGCGCTCGCGCCCGGGAGCCGAATCCGTTTCGGTTCCCTCGACTTCATCGTCAATACGGCGGGAGAGCTCAACCTTGCTCCACACGCCCGAGACCAAGCCCCTGGGGTGCTGCGCCACGCCATCCACGTCCTCGGCGACCTTCGGCTCGAGGCCTCCGCGCTCACCTCCGGCCGGTGCCGCCGGCGCAGGCCACCGCCTCGAAGGCGCGCTCGCGCCTTTGGCGCGCTGCGCCTCTCGAAGGCCAGCGTTTAGAGGCAATGACCGGCCACGCCGGTCTCCATCCATGAGATCTTGGAGGGCTCCACCGATGGCGACTCGGTTCCGACACGAGTCACCTCGAGGAGCCGTGACACTCATGAAAGTGCAATGTGGCGGTGCAAACGATCACCGCCATGATTCGCTTAAGTCGAGGATCACCACCGGGCGCCAGCGCGACGGAGGTGGCAGCACTCGACGAGCGGATCATCCCAAGGTTACCCGACCAGCCCGCACGGCAATGGAGCTGAATCTATGGCGGCAGATTCGGCAAGGCACGTTGACCACCAGAGCGAGTCAACACGAGCCACCAAGAAAGAAGAGTATAAGACGCGCTGCTGCAGTATACCTGCAGATTGGCGGGAGAGCCGCTTAGCGCCCATGCTTCCTCTCCGAGCAAAAACTTCGCCATGGCCATGATGCTTTGCCGCTGCATCCCCGAACCTAACGAGCCCGAGGTTGTGGCCACCTACCAAGACCTCGAATCCCCGGTAGAAACCGCTGCCGTCAAAGATGTACTGACCTCGACGCCCACACTTGGGGTCTCGCTGGTCGTCACATCCCAGACCGCCATGAACCGGGAAGGCTGCCAGAACCGGGCGGCCCCAGTTCTCCTACACTTTGGCGTCATCGCTTTGGCAAGACTTACGATCGCGCGACACTCTCGACGCCTTTCGAAGAGCGGCCGACGTCATGCTTCGCTCCTTGTGTCGCCGATAATGGCCGCCGCCAAGAACCGGCCGACTTCGAGGGCCCAGGGCCCTGTGCTTTCTCACGGAGATCCGCCAGTGATTTTCCCGCCGATTCGGGCACCGTAACATCGCCAAGTACACGGGCGATTTAACCGGCGTCTGGTTAGAAGATTACCGGCTCGCTTTGTCGGCCGGGGCCTCTAGTGACCTCTTCATCATTCAAGATTCCCCTCTATCTCGGCGGACTCGGCTCGAGCTCTGCTCGAGTACCGCCACGGGACTATCGAGTCGGGCCGACTTGAAGAGCGTCTTCGTCGGCAACTTCGAGAACACGTACAAGCGCCACAGGAACTCTGGGACTCGAAGGCTGCAAGGCAAGCACTGGGAGACGCCCGACTACATCCGCGCTTTCCCAAAGAATGCAACGAACTCCCGACATCGACGCACGCCGACGTCGTAGGCGTTCATACGGCACCACATGCGGGGCCTCGTCCACAACCTGCCGCCAAGCCTAGGACCACTAAGGACTCGCCGACATCGCCATCAACCACGCCCGGCGAGGCGATGGTGCCATCTTCAAGAAAGCGAAGGACAAGCGAGAACCTGCCCGAAGCCGGACGCGCCTCGACCACGCCGACGGGCGAAGCGAGGAGGAAGAAGGCCCGCGAGACCACCGTCGCGCCAAAGGCCCCGACAACAAAGCAGCGCGCAAGAACCCACCACTTCGAAAAGCTAATGGATAGCCCGTGGTGCAACCACGGGTACCTGTCAGCACAAATACCGGATCTGCGAAGTCCCGAGGCGCTTTCTCCGGAAACCCACGCTATCAGGGCAAAGGAAAGAAGCGCGACGGACGCCGAGGCCGGAGGACAAAGTTACGCCGGTGCCGGAACCCGACGGTGTTTTATGATCTTGGCGGACGAGAGCTACGCCGACAAACGCCGGCAGAAGCTCGCCTATCGAGAGGTGCACACGGTGACCCCCGTGGTCCCGAAGTACCTGCGCTGGTCGGAAACCCCGATCACCTTCGATCGGGCGGACCACCCCGACCGCGTCCCGCACCCCGGAAGGTACCCACTCGTAGTCGACCCTATCGTAGGATCGAAACGCCTCACCAAAGTCCTCATGGACGGCGGCCGGGCCTCAACATCCTGTATGTCGAGACGCCGACGCCTGGCGTCCCGCCGACCCTACGATCGAGCAAGGCGCCCTTCCACGGCGTCATCCCGGTCATCAAGTTTACCTACCGTGAGGCAGTCGACCGCCTGCTACCTTTGGAGGACCAAACTTCCGACCGAGATCCTCGCATTCGAGGTGGTGGGGTTCAGCGTTCCTACCACGCCATTCAGGGAGGCCGTGCTACGCCAAGTTCATGGCGGTCCCCAACTACACCCACCTGCCGAAGATCCGGGGCCACGGGCATCATCACCGTGTCCTCATCCTTCCAATTGCTTTCAAGCTGAAAGGCGAAGCGATTCACGAAGCTAGCCTCGGCGGTCATCGCGTCTGCCGAGCTCGGCCTGGCTACAGAGGCGACCCTCGACTCCATCCCCGGCTCCAAGAAGTCGGGACTGGGTCCTCGAGTCCGCGGAGGACACGGAGGGATCGCAATCGATCCCAAGACCCGGCTAAGATCAAGGGTAGGGTCCGCCCCCGCCAAATAGGAAGGCGCTTTGTCGACTTCCTCCGGGCAAATCGGGATGTCTTCGCCTGGAAGACCTCCGACATGCCGGGCATCCCAAGGGAGGTCGCCGAGCACACCCTGAACATCCGACCTGGCGCCAGGCCGGTCGCCCAACGCCTGCGCCGTTTCGACGAGGAAAAGCGCAGGCTCATAGGGGAAGAAGTAGCCAAGCTTTTGGAGGCGGGATTCATAAAAGAGGTACGCCACCCCGAGTGGCTCGCCAATCCTGTCCTTGTAAAAAAGAAATCTGGGCAATGGAGAATGTGTGTCGACTACACAGGCCTGAACAAGGCATGTCCCAAGGACCATTTTCCCTTGCCTCGGATTGACCAAGTCATTGATTCTACCGCTGGGTGCGAGTCGCCTCGCCCTAGACGCCTACTCTGGCTACCACCAGATTCTGGATGAAAGAGTCCGACCACTCGCCACCTCTTTCATCACTCCGTTCGGCTCGTTTTTGTTACGTAACCATGCCCTTCGTTTGAAGAACGCAGGCGCGACATACCAACGCTGTATGTACACCTGTTTCGAAGACCAGATCGGCCGTAACATCGAGGTGTATGTGGACGACATCGTCGTAAAATCAGGAAAGGCCAGCGACCTCATCACCGACCTAGAAGAGACTTTTGCGAACCTCCGCCGGTTCCGCATAAAACTCAACCCCGAGAAGTGTGTTTTCGGGGTCCCCAAGGGAAAACTCCTCGGATTCATCATATCCGAGCGCGGCATCGAAGCTAACCCGGTGAAGGTCTCCGCGATCATGAAGATGGGGCCAATTACGAACCTAAAGGGCGTCCAGAAGCTGACAGGTGCCTAGCAGCCTTGAGCCGTTTCGTGTCTCGCCTCGGCGAGCGCGGGATGCCGCTCTACAAACTGCTCAGGAAATCCGACCACTTCGCTTGGACACACGAGGCTCAGGAGGCCCTTGACCGATTGAAGGCTTCCCGACGTCACCCGGTTCTTCGACGGCACCGCCATTGCCGTGTGAACCTCTGCTCCTTACATATAGCCGCCACGACCCAGGTCGTAAGCGCGGCACTCGTCGTCGAGCGGGCGGAGGAGGGCCATGCCCTCAAAGTGCAGCGGCCAGTCTACTTCATCAGCGAGGTACTCTCGGCATCCAAGGCTCGTTACCCGCAAGTCGCGTAAGCGCTCTCTGGCAGGTGCTAATCGCCAAGAGAAAACGATCCACTACTTCACCAAAGACCCATCTCGCAGGTGACATCTTCGCCGCTTAGGCGAGATTACCTGCACCGTGACGCCTCGGGAGGATAGCCAAGTGGGCGCTCGAACTTAACGCCCACGACATCTCGTTCGCTCCCAAAACCGCGATCAAGTCCCAAGCCCTTGCCGACTTCGTTCGAGTGGACCGAAGCCCAGCGCCACCAAAGACTCAAGACCTCAATATTGACAATGTACTTGATGGGTCCTACACCAAGAACGGAGCGGCCGGAATCGCATTGTCTCCCCACTCTCGAAGAGACTCCCAGATGTTGTCCGACTTCTCTCGACGCCACTCAACAACGCCGCCGTCTGTACGGCCCTCGCTAACGGCCTCCGGATCGCCGCGACCTCGACGTCTGACGGCTTTACATATACGGCGACTCCAAGCTGGTGGTCGACCAAGTCATGAAGACCTCCGAGCCCCGAGACCCACGCATGGCAGCGTACTGCCGCGAGGTGCGTAAACTTGAAGAGAAATTCAAGGGTTTCGAGCTCCATCACAGCCACCGACGATACAACAATGAGGCCGACCACCTCGCCAACATCGCCGCAAGGACCGTTCCGGCCGAGTCTTTGCTCACGACCTTCAACGGCCGTCCGTCTCAACGGACTGGCAGTCGATCGGCGGCATTACAAAACCGCTACAACCAGCGCCGAACGCCGCAAGCCGCCGTATCGTGCCACTGTGGTCGAGCCAAGACGTGTTGATGACCGAATCCGACCGAGGAAGCCTTACGCCGATCACCGACGGATGGGACTTCTCCCCAAGACCCGACCGAGGCTCGACGCCGCCGGCCACAAGAAAGTCTTTTGCCCTAGTCGGTGAAGACCTTTATAAGAGGAGTCCCTCCGGTTCTCAGTGCGTCCCCACCCGCCCAGGGGCAAGGAGTTGTCTTGCGACATCCATGCCGAATATGCGGACACCACGCAGCCCGCGGTCCCTCGTGGGAAAGGCTTTTCGTCAAGGTTTCTCTTGGCCGACCGCCGTGGCCGATGCCGAGCGGTGTCGTTCGCTTTTCGCGAAGGGTGCCAATTCTTCGCTCTGCAGACACACCTCCCTCCAAGCCCTCCAGACGATTCCCATCACATGGCCGTTCGCGATCCGGGACTCGACCGGTCAGCCCTTCAAGAAAGCGCCGGGCTTCACCCACCTCTTTGTCGCGAGAGACAAGTTTACCAAGTGGATAGAGGCTAAGCTGTCGCTACCATCACGCCCGCCAGCGGCCGCTTTTCCGCACATCGCATCGGTTTGAGTCCCGAACTCCGCTATCACCGCATAATGGTACGCAGCTCAACGAGAGGAATTTCTCGAATCTGCGACGACTTCAACATCCGTGTCGACTGGCGGCTGCCGCCACTCAAAACCAACGGCCAAGCCGAGCGCGAACGAAGCATGATCCTTCAAGGGCTCTGCCGCGACCTTCGCCGATCAAGGCCGGCGGCGCGCTGAGCGAGCCGCCTCCGCCCTTTGGAGTTCACGGATTACTCCAACCCGGCCAACCGGTTCACACCATTCTTCTTGGTGTTCGGCGCCGAGGCCGCCCCGCCGACCGACTCGAGTACGGGCGCCTAGGCTTCAGTCTCGATCGAGCCCGGACTCGATTCGCAAAGAAGACGCTGACCAAATTTCGACGAGGCGCGACATCGCCGCCTCCGATCGCCAAATACCAACAAACGCTGCGACGTTATCAGAGTCGCCAGTCCGCGTCAACCTTCAACGTGGGCGACGGTCCTACGCCAAGTTCAATCCAACGCCAAGCAAACACAAGCTTTAGCGCCTCGGGAAGGCCCTTCACCGTCGTGGAGGTAATCCGCCCGGCACTTACCGACTCAAAGATGCCAAGGGCGACATTGTTTCAAACGCCGAACATCGAAAAGCTCAGACGGTTCTTCCCTAAACGACCGCCTTTGCTGAACACGATTATCTACGACCTCCCGAAGCGGCCGCGAACCCGCCGGGTTTGAAAATCTACGTAGCCTTGCTACGTAGCGCCTCTAGTCGATCGCAAGCCTTCCCTGAAGAAACCGCTCGTCTCCGACTATCACGGTTCACGCCTCAGAAAACCCCGGTTTTTCTTGACTACTGCCGCTAAAGTGATGGTTCACGACGCCGAGCAATCTCATACGGGTAACCCACGGGCGTCATAAAAGGTTTTTTCGCAAGCATCCCACAACCATCGACGCTCAAAGAACAAAACAAATATGAAAAACGCGATTACGAAAAACTTCTGACATAAGCATATCTATTACGCACGAAGCGAAGAGGGTGCAAAATCAAGAAAATAACAAGACCGCCAAGGCGTCGAGATACCTCGCTCAAGACGACAAAGTCCAGGCGGAACTGCGCATGCTACCTAAGGGTCGGGCCAATGAAGGCGTCCTCGGCGTCTTCCCGGAGACCGCTGGCGTCCGTCTGCCATCCGAGACCTCCAGTGCAACCTCCCGCCATCAGCTCTGCCGCCTCCCCAGACTCGGGCAAGGCTTGGGCTGTTGTTTCGGATATGGGAGACGGTGTCTCCGGTCGGCGGAGCCGCACCGCCGGGCGCAGACGCCAACACATACTCCGCCGCTTAACGCGGCAACCTCTCCGCTTCCAGCGGGCGGAAGGCCTCACAGGCTCTGGCAGCGAGCCCTCCAACGCCTCGGCCGCTCGGGTGAGGCCGGGCATATCACGCCACGGTGGGCGAACTTGGGCTGCTGAGCTCCACCCCTGGGTCTCGTCAGCTCCTACCCATGCTTTAAATGAAGTGGCGGAGCATGGAGAGGAGGACCCGCTGGGCGCCTGAAGTCCTCGTCAATGGGCCACCTCGCCTCGGCTGCCCTCGGCCTGGCTGCTGAGCCCACGAGCCTTGCCCCTCGGCTCTGCACCAAGCCCAATACACACCGCGCCCTAGGGCAGCTGGAAGAGCCCGCTGAGACACTGTGTCGGCATGGGACCGCACCAAGGCCCACCATGTCAAGCCCGATCCTCAAGAAGAGTCGATTCTGGCCACTGGGCGCTGGCCACCTCCGTCGCTTCGCCAAGGCCAGGCTTAGGGCTTGGCCTGACCTGCGAGAAGCAAGGCCAGAAACAACGCCAACCGTGACACTCCTAGCAACCCCGCCACGCCCGTAACAACGAAAAGAGCACCTACCATGACGGGCTCCAGATGAAGAACCTGGCGACCAGAGGTCTGGGCCCGCCGCCACGCGCCACGAGGGGCCCTCCGTCTGACGCTTCTGGAGGGTGAGCCCAGGGACACCCCCACCACTCGCTTGCTGCCCCCTCTCGTCTCCGCCACCGCCGCTATAACACCGACGAGCTTCCTCCGAGAACGGGCTTGGAAGGCAAAGGGTCTAAGGCAACACCGCGTTAGGGCTGAAAGTGGTTTACCACCTCCCACGCCCAGATGATAAGGGCGGATTCACCGAAAGCCGCAACCGCCGACGCCCAAGGCCTCCGCTGGCGTCCTCGGCGCTCGCCCGACGCTATGATGCGACGCGCATTAAAATCGCGACTTGACATTTAATGCGCCAAGCGACACGAGTGCGGTATGCCGCGCTCCCTCGCTCCTGTGATGCGACGCTCGGGTCTTCCACGACCTAATTATACGGACATCCCGGAATCCGCGAAGACCTGCGTCAGACGCAGGCGACGACCCAAAAGAGATAAGTCACCCGACTCTCTCCTTCATAATTCTATTGAACGACCAACGATACGCGGCCGACCACACCTGTGTCGCCACGCATCGCCGGGGCTCGGTAAGATCGACATGACCGGGCGATCCGACCGACCGCTGCTCCCTAACCAACTAGTTCGTTCGACCTAGCGCCACGACCACGCCGCAATGGCTACGGCCTCAAGTAGCGCTCAGGAAGGGTAACTCAGACGGCGAGCCATGGGCCACCGAAAACGCCCCTTCTGCTCAAGATGCGAAATGCGATTCGCCGCTAAACGACATCCACATTCATACGGGTCGATGATCCGACCGACCCTCGCCCCTAATGGGTAACCCGTCCACCTAAGCGCCGCGATTGACCTACGCCTTGCCGCTTACGAAGCCGGTTGCACTCGTGGTAGCAAGTTACCTATACGGCAAGCACGAGCCATGGGCCGCCGGAGATGTCCTTTTCCCGACCAAAGTACGGCGTGTGCTCTCGCTCCCCACGCCATTCATGTTCATATTAAAGTGGAAGGCCCGACCGACTACTCCGCCTCTAGTGGGTACCCCGCTTGACTCCAAACGCTGCGACCCTACGCCACGGCCAAGTACGGTCTCAAGTAGCGCTTACGGCAAGGGATACCCATACCATGCAGCCTCAAGCTCGTCGGGCTACCTTCCCCGCGAAGGCTTGAATGAACGTAATCCGACCTCGGTCTTCTCTTTAGCCCCTTCTTCGCCTTCCGTAGAAATCAAAAGCGCTTACCAAGAAAACCCTCCTGGTTTCCTGTGGTCATGTTTTGAGCGCAGCCAAGAGCTTAAAATTCGCAAGCAAGCACAAAACGAAACCGGTTCATTATGCAATCAAGTTCTTTACATTCGTGATAAATATCTAACGCTATTCGTAAACCCCGTGGAGGACGTTCATGGGATATTGGCCGGCGATCGCCGCATAGGGCTCGGCCCGAGACCAGCGCTGACCTCCTCGCTTGGTCCGATTCCGGCGATCCGCCGCCAACTTTGGCGTGTCAAGACCATTGTAGAAGGACATGGCGTTAACGAGCTGAAGTGGCGCCTGTGGCAGCGCTGCCTTCACCGACTTCTCGACATGTTCCGCACACGGGCTAACTCGGTCATGAAAGTGACTTTCTCATGGCCTCGAAAGCAATGGGCGCAGACGGTCCCTACCGACCTTCCTTAAGGTCCCTAACTCGCGATCACCGACCGCCATCCTCCAATTCTTCCGGTCGTTCGAGCCGCTTAGCGCCACGGCCGCCATTGCCGCGCTTCTTCCGCCGCTAAACGCTGCGGCCTCCGCGATCTCGACCTTTTAGCTCAAGATCAAGGCAAAAGTTAACGCGCCCACCTTCCGAATCTAATCCCAGAAAGAACAACCTACCGGACGCGGCGCTTCCATGGCTTGAAGTCTCCCAGGTCTCTCGCGGATTTCACCGCCTCTGCTGCCGATTCCCGAGCGCAAGACGCTTAATGCCGGGCGCCAGAGATCGGTCCGCCTCCTCGCCTCGTTCGGCGGCGACTTCGACGGCCGCCGGACATCGGGACGCTAATCACGGACGCCTCGGCATCACCACGCACGATCTCCACTGGCTGGCCGATCGGGCGCGACCGCCACCGCCGCCCGACGCTTGCCTCGTCGACCGGTGTATTCGACTCACGGGCGGAGCGCCATACGGCCCCGCAAGCTTCCGCCACCGCCGCTTCACAAGCCTTCGCAAAAATCCCTAAAAACGAGGGTCTGGTGAGGGACATTTCAACAAAATCGACATGCACGGTGAGGGGATGTATAACCACGCCGAAAGGGTGCCGAACAACCGCGCCTTCTTCACGGCTTCTGGCGTAGGGATGGCCATCACCCTCTCCTCCAGGCACCCTCGTGGTGTCCCGCCGAGACGCCGCGACGACGACCTTCGTGTCAACATCCTCCATTGTCGCCGGCCGGCAGCCAAGTCATACTCCTCGATATGACGCCGGACTTTGCATTGCGTGGTGGACGCACCCCATCCGGCCAAGAAAGCGCCGCCGACCGACGCCACTCTCCACTGTCGCGCTCGGCTGCCCGCCTTTTTCCTTCTTCTTGTTTCCAGCGCCTTCCGAGCGGACTCCGCGAACTCGCTGGTCAAGTGGATCGCCGCCTCATCTCCTTCTCCCGCAAAGAACGCCCGGAAGACGCCTCCGAGCAGGTGCCTCGAAGTGGCGGAACTCGGCCTCGAAGCTCAAGGCGGAAATCAAGGTACGCAAGAAGGGATAGAGAGCTTCACTCACCAAGTTCGAGGGTTTTCCGCCAGAAAGGTCCGGACGCCACCCGCCGCCACCGTGGTTTTCAATGTCGACGGCGCCACCCGAGCCTCCACTCTCCGACGAGGGAGGTCCGAACCTCCATCCTCATGGGGTCTGACGCCTCAGACGGAACATCCAAAGGGGCCTGTCCATGAGGGGTTGCACGCGCCTCGCCATGAACGCCAGACAACAGACCCGTCCAAGCCTCGCTTTCTTCGAGCGCAAAGCGCTCAAGAATCACCACCATCTTCCGCTTCTCCTCTGCGTCCGCCGGGCGACCCTATTCGCACCGCCACGGCCGCCCCTCGAAGGCCGAGCGCCGTCTCCCTGCTTCAATGTAAAACCACTCGGGTGCCATCCTGGTTCAAGTAGGCAGCTTCATGTCAAGGTACTCCCGACCGATTGACCGAGCTGGATGGCGGCACTCGCCGATTAGCGCCTAACGACGCTGACTTGCCCTTCACCCTCGCACATGGAAGAAGTACTCCAGAGGGCCCAATGGGGCTCGATCCTCAGAAAGCCTCGCGACACAGTGATGAAGATCGCGATGTCAAAGACACCGCTGGGGTTCGATGGTGCACTCCACCTTGTAGAAGTGAGAAGCCCGCGACGAATGTATGCGGTGGGGAGGTTTAACTCGCCAAGAAGGACGCTATAACGACTCGCTGGTCGCCCGCCCTCGAGCCACAATTTCCGCTTCAAGACTCCTCCACGAGCTACCTCGCGGCAGGCGAGGCTGCTTTCGCCAAAGCCGAGCACCCGAAGGCGTCGAGAATCGCAAGACTCCGCCACGCCATCTCCAAAGGCGGCAGGACCACGGTGAAGAAAAAGGCTAAGACGAAGAATCCTTCTCGAAGTTCTCTTTGATTTCCTCACGGTCGCCCTCGCTTCTTTCCTTCGCAGGCGAAGAACAGACAACGCAGGGAACCCGCCCTCGGCCCCTTTTTTTCCAAGCTTATAAAGAACGCAACGGCCGCCAACCGGACGCAAGGCCAACTAAACAGAGGCGTCGCGAACGGAACGGCGCCCATTCCGCTTCCCCCGACCGTCAAGACGGTTCAGCAATCTGACGCCCTTTAAACTCTTGATCGCCTCGCATTTAATCCTTGACAGGACCGCAGCCAGAAGGGCATCGGCGGAAGCGACGGCCCCACGGGCCTCGCCGATTCCAAAAGGTCGCCGCGACGGGGAAGACGTGCGAAGAACGCCACGGTCCCGTAGAACCACGAAGGTTTACCGACTTATGCTCGAGGCTCGACCAAATCTTTGGGCCCCAGCGCCCGCCAACGGACGCACGCGCACGCTCGAAAGCAAAAGAAGAAAAATCGAGCGAGGGACGAGGATAAGGCGAAGCTCCCTGTGGGCCCTTGTTGGCCTACCGACGACCTAATCGCTTTGAATCGTGTTCGAGGTCATACGTCACACTCTCGCGAGTCTGTCGGACGGTGGCAGCCACCGCGCCCAGTCGGCGGACGACACGGTCCGACTTCGGGATCGAGTAACGAAGGCTCGCGGTCGCCCTATCTGGCTGGACGCCCGCGACGGATAACGTCGCGCCGAAATGGCTTTCCCGAAACCACCAGAGCCCACTCGAACCACCCGCTATCACCACACGAAAGCACGGCGCTCGAGCCAACGATGGCAACGCTGTCATTACCCTCCAGTCCCACACTGCGGGCGGGCGATTGTAGGAAACGCAGCCGCCTCGCTCTTTCGAAATATGGGACCGGACGCTTATCACTTCACGCAACGGGCCTTATTCATGCGGATAAACCCCGACCAGCCTCCGACCGCCGGGGCTTTGGGTTTCCATCCACCGGATAGCCATACAGACCAGACGGTTGCCGACCCATTCGACGGACGCCGGCAATCGAGAAGCCGCCTCCGACTAACACGACAGAAGTATTCGCGTGGCCTTCGCCGGGTTCGAGCCCGACGGCCACAAAGAATCGCTACGCTCCGAGAAACTTCACCAGCCTCCGACCTGCTCGGGGCTCGGGACTCCATCTGACCGGAGCTTTCGCCAAGCCCGGCAAAATCGACTAAACACAGGCGGTCGGGCCGCGCCCGCCGAACATCCGGCGCCTCGCGTGCTACGCCGACCAACATCCACCGATCAAACAAACCTCGACCGGCTTCCCAATCCGCCAGGGCTCGGGTTATTGACGGATACCGCACACATGGTATCCCCAGCCGGGAAAAGCGTATGGGCCGCTGCTGTGTTTAAACCCGGGCCTAAGGCCTCCGCCAAGCCGTTTCACTGTGGACGGTCCAACCAAACGAACAGTATGACTTCTACTGCTCACGGCGAAGCAAATCGGGATGCCCGGATCGATTTAGCCTGACGACCGAGAGCCCTCAATCAAACTCGAACCCCTTCGTCAACAAGCCAACATCAAATCATCGAAGTCGGCGCAGAGACTGCCACCTACCCCATCGATGGCGTTTGAAGATGACCAAGCAGGAGGGAGGCCGCGCCTTCCCTAGGCAATCCCCGAAGGCTGACACCCCGACGTCAGCACCTGACAGGCCACAGAGAGCAGGTGCGCTGCTTCCCGGAGGAGCGGACCGCGCTCTCGCTCAGCGGCCTCACCAACCCGACGCAGGGCCAACCACTATCCGTCAGAGGTCAAGTCCGAGACCAGACGCCGAGGCGGAAGGCTGACTCCCATGCGGGAGCCCCATCATTTTTTTTCCTTTTACACGCTCTATGTAACCGACTTCCCCGGCTATATAAGGGGAGGTTCGGCCCTCCAACAGGGGGGCGCGCACACTAGGACAAACATACAAACAGAGCGCGCACTGGAACGACCGAGCGTCCACACACCCCAAGCTCAAGTCCTCGCGGCCAGGTGCTCTCGCTCACCTCCAGTGTCTGCGAGGCGCTGCGTAGCCCTCGCTTGTAATCCGACGGGTTCATCGACATCAATACAAACACGCACCACCGCCTTTAATCGGAGTAGGGACATTCAAATTCCGAACCAGATATATCCTGGACCCTCCTTTTTCTCTCTCTTGGGGTCTAACCATTCAAGGAGCTGAGACGCCGCCCCTCTAGACTTATTAAATTTCACTTGCGGTTCTCGAAACACCGACAATAATGTTATGGAAAAGGTTGCAAAGAAATGGTTTTGGACATGAAGATTATCCAGATGCATGCGAAGGTCTTATTGGTGATGGTACATTCGATTACTGTGTTGATCATGATGGGGATGTCAACCAAGGAAGTGCCTCTGAAATATGGATGATATGTATGGTGGCTCGACATGAATTCAGGATGGATTCCTTGCCGAGAGGTCATGGCGATCGCTTATGGATCTTCGGAGAACACAGCTTGTGAGCTGGAAATTTTGACTCGGTGTTCCTCATCTGCTTGTTCCTATTTGGGCGCTACGGAGCTGGTCGATCGACAAATGCTTTGATACAGCCGCCACCGAGTTGTTTTATGTTTGGCTTTATTGTCCAAAGAAATTTTGTCGAGGAAAGTAGCTTGACATTGGAGGAGTTGACTCAAGTAGCGCTTGTTATGGTGGAACAGACTACCTGTGGAAGTGTGTGAATTGGGTCGAAAGTAAATCTGGGATGGGCGCTATGGTCTTATTGTTTGCAATCGAGCAGCGGCTTTATGCGTATGACCCGCTTCGACCTCTTGGGGGTGCTACGCTATTGCAATGCTTATTGGTCCAAAGGCTCCTATTTCTTTTGAAAATGAATGCGAGCTTCTCACATGACTCACGTCAATGATTTCTACAAGCCCGATCTTGCAAGTGAATATCCGGTTGTTGATGGAAAACTATCTCAAACATGCTATCTCGATGGCTCTGGATTCATGCTATAGACAGATCTTGTACCAAGTATGAAAAACTAGCAGGAGAACAATTCTCAATTTCTGTTGCGATTATTGCGTGTTCCTTCTCCATATGATAAGCTTATGCTGAAGAGTTTCGCTCAACTTTATTTCAATGATTTCATGCGAATCGCAGATCGGTTGATAATGATGCTAAAGAGAAGCTTGACCTTTTGCAAATTTGACTAGTGAAGAAAGCTACCAAAGTCGTGACTTGAGAAGGCCTCTCAACAAGTTGCAAAGCATTTGTATGACATCAAAGCTTAGCCATCAACTTTGCTTCCAAAACAAATTGGTAACATGTATCTTTGCATGACGCTTTATCTTTGAATTGGCATCTAAGCTACAACAAGCATGACATCAGGCGCCAACTAATTGTCATGTTCTCTTATGGCGATGGATTGACATCCACCATGTTTTCACCGAAACTACATGAGGGTCAAGATCCCTTTAGCTTAAAGAACATCGCTTCGTGCTTCATGTGACAAAAAGCTTGAGTCAAGACATGTGACCTCGCCTGAGAAGTTCGTCGAGACATTGAAGCTGATAAAGTCTAATCCAAAGGATGGGATTGCATTTTATTCCCTGGTTGACGCCACAAAAAGTTGAGATGTCCGTTGCCTCCGCCGACGGGCGATCCGCCCTCGGCGTCCACCTCCGGCCTGGGCTGGCCTGCGCGCAAGCCTCCTCTTCCCTCTCCTCTCCGCTTCGGTCACGGATCCCCCAATCCGGATCTCCTCTCCACCACGATGGCCCCAGATAGGCTGGATTGGGGCTCCCTTGAGGACCTTGAAGATCTTGACGACCTCGACTCCCCTGCGCCGGCCACCCCAACGATCGCCTCCTCCGCTTGCTGGCCAGGCGCCGCCCCCCGCCTGGCTTCTCCGTGTGAGCTCCTGCAGCCCGGGCCAAGGTATTCTTCCGACCCCTGCTACATTAAATCTGGTCTCAGCAATGGCGATTTCACATCAAGCACCCCGCTCCTCCGGCGTCCGTCCCCCAAGTCTCCTCAAAGATCTCGTGTCGCGCCACGCCTCATCCTCTAGGCTTCTTCTTCTTTCCCAAGTGGCTCTGTGGCCTCCGGCTATGCCTAGCGCCGACCTTGTGCCCTGGCAGGAAGTGCGACCCAAGTTTTGGTGGAGGAAGCTCTCTAAGTTTTCACCCGATGGGCATTCAATTCGCCTCAATCGCCCCTCGCCGACCGGCCTGCCTGCGTCTTCAAATCGCCTGGCTTTAAATCCAGCCCGGACTGCTGCTTTCAGGGGAAGATGTTTCCGTTGTCTTGCTCCGGACCACAAAGTATCCTCCTGCCGTGACCCCTTCAGATGTTTGGCCTGCAAGCGTAGTGGCCATCGTGCTCGCGACTGCCCTCGCCGCATTCCTCCTGGTGTGCGCCGTGTTCCGGTCATGGCTTCCTCTTCCGCGTCGCGTGCCCTGACGGCCTCTCCTGCTAACCGGCCGACTTTCGCCTGCTGCACCTTCTCGGCGACCCAAGCCATGAACGATGAGGCGGGGAGGCTTAGCCAGCTGGCTGTCCTCCTCAACGTCACCGGTGACAGGTCCTCGGCTAACACCTCCAACACTTTCAAAGCTGCTAAGGCTATCGAAGCCAAGGTTGCCATCCCTTGGGTGGACATGCGCGTCACGCGCCATTGCCTGAAGATTTCTTGGCGCTGTTTGACTACCCCGCCCAGCGCAATGCTGCCATCCGCGCGAAGCACATCGACTTTGGCGGCTGTGGCTACGACATCCTTCCTTGGATCCTCGACGCCATTGCGCCCTCCTCCAAAATTGTTTTGTGCGTCTTGGCTACCGGTCTTGAAGGGCTCCCAGATGCTTGGAACTCTGTCTTTGCCTCCCGAGTTGCTCGGGGTCGGTGTTGTTTTGACCGCATCGACCGCCAGACTCGCCGTCGTGATGCCACCAACCTTTTCTGGGTTTGGGTCTGGGTCGAAAGCCCGGATGCTGTCCCCAAAAACCTCTCAGTCTCGGTTTTCCCTGAGAACCGTTGTGGGAGGCCGCGCTCCCCGCATGCGGCTTCAGATGATTCATTTCCACGCTCTGAACCACCCGAAGGCTCCTCCCATTTCGTCCTGGTGCATCTCGATGCTACTGAAGATTTCTCGCCGCACCTCCGCTCACCGGGCCTCCAGTGGCCAGCCACTTGTTCCTTCGACTGGACGCTTGGTGTTGTTGATGGTTGCCCTCCGACGCGCCAGCCTCGCCACCCAGATGACCATTGCTGGCTGGGGGTGCCCCATGGGGGCCGCCCGGACGATGACGATGACCGGGAGCGCCATGATCGCCGCCAGCAGGGACGCCGCGATCGCCGCGATGACCGTCCTTGGGCTGGTCGGGCCTCCAGCCGCAATCGTTCACGTCGTTCTCCTGCTCGCCACCAGCAGGGGGACCGTCGTTCACGCTCGCCTCACCGCCGGGCGGCGCCTTGGGGCGTGGCGTCCTCACCTGGACGGCTTTGCTCCAGGTCTCCCGCGCGCTTCCAGCTCCTGCGTGGGATTGCTCCCTCGGCCGGTGGCCAACACCGTCCTGTCTCGCCCCGGTCAAGCTCCCCTCTGATGATTGTTTCGCCTGCTGCTTCATCTTTTGTGGCGTCGTCCGCAGTGCCAGTGCCTATGGACACATCTTCTCCGCTGCGTGCACCGGGCCATATGGGCGACTCTCCTCTCCACGACGCTGCCAATGATATCCTTGCTGGCCCCGGTTTGGTGGATCCTTCTAGGCCGAGCTCCTGGTCCGATCCCATGCTGCTCGAGTCATCTCTCCCGCCATTGCCTGCACCATTTGCTGCCTCCTCCCTCGCAGTTGGCGTCGGCCTCTCGCTCTCGTTAAGCCACCGCACTAATCTCCACCGACCAGACGCCCGCTGAAGATGCCATCTGTCGCGTGCAGCGCTTCATGCAGAGTGTCTTCACCCAACCTGAGCCGCCGCTGCTCCCTTCGCCCCCCTGCATCACTCCTCGGGTGGGCGGCACCACAGCTGCGAGCGGCCTGCGGGCAGCAACCAGCGTCTGGCGGCCAAGCCAACTGGAATCCCAACAGCAAAGATGGCGCAAGAGTTGCTCGCACGACGCCTCGGTTTCTGCTCTCCGTCCGCGAAAAAGGTCCCGCCTCAAGCCCTGCAGAAGTTCGTCTCCATGTTTGATGAGCCTCTCTCCTCCGACTCCATTGCAGCGCTTAAAGCCATCTGCCGCCTTGATGATCAAACCCTGCAGCTCATGCAAGCTCTCCAGCCTCTTCATGAAGATGAGCGACGGCCCCCCGCTATGCTTCTCCCTACCAACTAATGCTTGCGATCCCTGGCGATTGCTTTTATCTTCTAATGTCTTTTATACTGAACTATGCTATTGTTTCCGCACTGACCGGTAGCGTCGCCCAGTTTATTTTGCGTTGTCGTCTTACGGCTACTGCTTTGTCGTCCGCTCTCATGTATACCTTTCTACCTGCCATTACCGATTGCTGGCCTGCTGCAATGTCTTTTGCTGAAACTTCTGGGTCGTCTGTCCGCTGGACCAAACTGCTTCCTGTCAATCATTATGATCGCCTGCTTCTGTCCCTCAGTGGTTTTTCAGCTTGCCATGTCTGAATTTTGTGTGCTTTCCTGGAACGTTCGTGGCCTCAACGCTCTTGCCAGACGGGCTACTGTTCGTCAGACTTTGCAGGATGCCCGCCCGGCGATTGTTTGCTTGCAGGAATCAAAATTGCAAAGTGCGGACCAGACCACTATTCTTCAGATTGGCGGCCAGCGTCTCGCCTCGTTTCACCTCCTCCCTGCTCAAGGTACCAGAGGGGGAATACTTATGCTATGGGATGCGGAAAAAGTGCAAGTCTCTAACCTCGTTGCTCGAAATTTCTCCCTCTCTGCTACTGTGTCTCTTCTGTCGGATGAAACCTCTTTCCAAATCTCCTCGGTGTACGGCCCTTCTGCTGATCGTGACAAGTCTGTATTCTTGGAAGAGCTTGCTTCTCGGCCCCTGCTTCACAAACTCCCTGGCTTCTGCTTGGTGATTTCAACCTCATTCTTGATGCTCGAGACAAAAGCAACTCAAACATCAACCTTCGCCTCATGAAGCGATTCCGTGCTGTTATTGACCAATGTGCGCTGCGTGATATTCCCCTGTAGAACAGGAGTTTTACTTGGAGTAATGACAGGCAAAACCCTACCTTGGTTAAGCTCGATAGGGTTTTTTGCAACCATGAATGGGATGTTCTCTTCTCAAACCATCTGCTTTGCAAGCTTTGGCCTCTTCCATGTCGGACCATTGCCCGCTGCTGCTTGCTAGCAACAACGGATTCCGCAAATCCTGGGCCTTCAAATTTGAGAGCTTTTGGACGTGTATCCCAGGTTTCCACCAGGTCGTCTAGAATGCGTGGATCGAGTCGCACCCGCATCCTGACCCTTCTAGGCGGATTATGCAAAAGCTGCGGGCAACTGCCTCTGCTCTTCGCGCTTGGAGCAGATCCCTCTTCAGTGACGCCTCCCAACAATTCTTAATGGCCAACGCCTTAGTTCTAAGGCTGGACATTGCGCAAGAATCCAGACAGCTGTCCCCTGACGAAATGCTGCTCCGTCGGGCCCTCAAAATCAGGGTCACGGGTCTGGCTGTGGTAGAAAGGGCTCGGAAGAGACAGGCCTCCAGGATCTCTTGGCTCAAAGAGTGAGATGCAAACACCCGTTTTTTCCACTTAAAGGCTAATGGACGTCGGCGGAAAAACTTCATTTCGTCCCTTCAGGCCCCCTGGGGCACGGCCATGCTACACTCGGACAAGGAACGAATCCTGCTTGACCACTTCAAACAGCTTCTGGGAACTAAAAATGTGCACTCCCAGGATGTCAACTGGCCCAACCTCAACCTCCCGTCAATTCCCTTGGATGACCTCCAAGCTCCCTTCACAGAGGAAGAAGTGTTGCTCGCGATTCAATCTCTGCCCGCTGACAAGGCTCCAGGACCGGACGGCTTCACGGCTGCTTTTTACAAGCAATGTTGGGAAACGGTTAAGCACGATGTCATGGCTGTTTTTCATTCGCTCCACAACGGCCACTTGACCAACCTCGCACTCCTAAACCGTGCCTCGATTGTGCTTATTCCGAAGAAAGAAGGAGTGGGCGCGCCAGGAGACTATCGGCCCATCAGTCTCATCCATTCTATTCCAAAGATTCTGTCAAAGGTGATTGTCCGCCGCCTATCCTCCCACATTGACTCCCTAATATCGTCATCTCAAACAGCTTTCATCAAAGGACGATGTATTCAGGAAAACTTTTTAGCCGTCCGCAGTCGTGCGCGCCACTATAATCAGACGCGGACGCCGGTCCTGTTACTCAAACTTGACATCACTAAAGCTTTCGACTCGGTATCTTGGGAATACCTTTTAAGCTCTCTTCAAGCACGGGGTTTTGGAACTCAATGGTGTCGATGGATCTCCACCCTCCTTGCAAATTCCTCCTCATCTGTGTTGCTCAATGGATGCCCGGGGCCTTCTTTTCTGCATCAGCGTGGACTCCGCCAGGGCGACCCGCTATCTCCATACCTGTTCAACCTAGCGATTGATACGCTGCACTACCTCCTCTCCAAGGCCGATGAGGATGGAATCTTATCGCCTTTGCCAGGATGTGCGTCGTCGCATCGCCTATCTCTTTACGCTGACGATGTGGTCATCTTCCTCAACCCTGTAAGGGAGGAACTCCAAGCCATCATTTCGATCTTGCAAAGCTTCGGAGAAGCCTCGGGCCTTCGTGTCAACATGCAGAAGAGCTCCGTTGCCGCCATCCAATGCCAAAATATTGATCTACAGGCCATTCTTCAACCTTTCTCAGGCGTGATCACTCACTTTCCGACCAAATATTTGGGAATGCCTCTGACGCTTGGTCGACTGCGTCGTGGCCACCTGCAGCCCATCCTGGATAAGATCGCTAGACGCCTTGCGGGATGGCAGACAAAACACCTCTCTATTGGCGGACGTCTCACGCTAGTCAAATCCGTCCTCTCTTCCATTCCAATTTATGTCCTCACGGCGCTAAAAACTCCAAAAAAATTCTTTACTGACATCGACAAGATGAGGCGAAGCTTCCTTTGGGCGGGGCATGCGCAAACGCACGGCGGAAACTGCAAGGTTCAATGGCAAAAGGTCTGCCGGCCTTTTTGTTTTGGTGGTCTTGGTGTGCTTGACTTGGAAAGATTTGCGCGGGCGCTAAGGCTTCGGTGGCTGTGGCTCAAGTCCTCCAACCCGCAAAGGCCTTGGGCCTGTCTTGCGCTTCCCTGCGACAAAATTGACCAGCAGCTCTTCATGTCCGCCACAAAAATCGTCATCGGAAACGGCCGAAACACCCCTTTCTGGACCTCTAGATGGCTGCACGAAAGAGCGCCTTGCCAAATTGCGCCTCTGCTCTTTGCTCACGCCAGGCGGAAAAGAAGATCGGTTGTGAATGCCTTGCAAAACAACAATTGGATCCGCGACATCCGGCACCAACTAACCCCGACTCTCCTAATGGAATTCTTTCGACTGTGGTCCATCATCCAGTCAGTTCCTATCCAACCGCACTTGGATGATGCGATCACTTGGGTGGCTGCTTCTAGTGGGACCTACTCTGCAAAATCTGCGTATCGTCTACAATTCAATGGATGCATTCCAAGTGGTTTTCAGGACACAATTTGGACGGCTTGGGCTCCGCAGCGCATCAAAATTTTCTTTTGGCTTGCCCAGCAAAACCGTCTCTGGACAGCACAGCGACTTCAACTCAGGGGTTGGCTAAACCAGTATTTCTGCTACATGTGTTGCCGTAATCTCGAGACTGTCTCCCATCTCTTCCTTCACTGCAAGGAAGTCCATCGTGTGTGGGCCTCCGTTGCGGCTTGGATTCGAATGCCGTCCCTCCGCCCAGATCGATGGGACCACGAGGAAGATCTGCATCTCTGGTGCCTGCATCGCATATCTTCATGTACGGGGCACAGGAAAGGACTAAAATCAATTATCATCCTCACTTGTTGGCATTGGTGGAAGGAGCGAAACAACAGAATCTTCCGTCAGGAATGGGCGACCCACGACCAAATTCTTCAATTAATAAAGGATGATGCTTTCTCCTGGGCCAGTGCAGGGGCGTCAAAGCTTCAATCTCTCCTTAGGGGCCTTTAGTGAGGGTTGCCTCCCTCCTCTCTTTTCTCCTCTTCTTCTCTTTCCTTTTTCCGATGTGAAGGAAGCACACATGAAATATATAGTGATTATGCCCTGTCAACACCGCCACAGAGATGCGAGAATGCCAATTCCAAATACGGATTGTCTGGTCATCACTGGCACTCACAATCCATGGATACTCATCATGGAACTGGACTGTGCCAATGTAGTCAAGATGCCCATGAAGCGTGAAGAGGCATGTAGTTCCACACCTTAATCTTGTAGTCATCACCAGTAATGCATCAAAAGAGCCAAAATCTCAGAAAGAATCCATGAACCATAAGAGGCATGTGTAGCTAACGCCAAATCTTAGGATTATAATGTGAACACGAGCCTCTTATTACTTGTCAGAACTTAGGCCCTATTTGATAGAGCTTCAGATCTTAACTTCACCTCAGATCTGAAACTTGTAGGTTAAAATAAAGTGAATTAAGTTTATATTTTTAGTCTCAAATGTAAATAAGATGACTTATCTAAACACTCTTAGGGCTTGTTTGGTAGAGTTCTAGATCACAGCTTTATTTGAGATCTGAAACTTGTAGGCTAAAATAAAGTAAATTAAGTTTATATTTTTGTCTAAAATGTAAACAAGATGATCCATCTAAACACTCTTAATATACTCACAGCTCTAGCTCCACGGATCTGGTAGAGCTAGAAATACCTAGCTCGGATCTGGTGGAGCTGGAGCTCTACCAAACACACCCTTAATATACTCACAGCTCCAGCTCCACTGATCTGGTGGAGCTGGTATTCTTAGCTCCACCAGATTCACGGATCTGATAGAGCTGGAGCTGTACCAAACACGGCCTTGGAATCGTGTGAAATATAGAACGAAGTATGTAAAAAGAAAATTCACAACTTACTTGCAAGCTGCAACACTGCTAACACCATAAATCCAGCTTGAAATAAAAAAAATGTAACTAATGTTTCTGTTAGATAAATGGCGCACAAAACAGATGAAGAAGATCAAATAAAAAAAAACAAGAGACACGGATTTAACGTGGAAAACCCTTGCGGAAAAAACCACGAGCGCCGGTCGGCAAATCTTCACTATTTTCTTGAGAGTTACAAATGCAGGGAATAAATCACACCGTGCGTCTTATAAGAAGGTATTTATAGATAGTGGCGATCTTGGTCAAACTTGGGAAACAATCTATAACGATCCATACCGGGGGCGGACCTCCGCTACGCTCCGGCAAAAGTTGGCCTTCTCTTCTGAATTTGGATCATAAATTAACAGTTTCCACATTATTTTGGGGGAATAAATAATTTTCGTGACAATTTTGTTAGGACAATACTTAGAGTCAGTCTTATCCTCAGTTAGAATTTACCATGAATTGGCACAACATTGATCACACGAACACCAAGTGTCGTACAGGACAGTATATGCAGATGAGTTTGAGACTTTGAGTGGAATTCTGACATAGAAATGTTTCCACTTTGAAAGGTGGTATCTAAGTAGCTTGAGTATCAACACCTAGGTCCTTTTTATCAATGGCTGTGTAAACCCAGGATGACGAGAGTCAAGTAGGCTCTAAAGAAGTTCCATGATTGATACTGGAGATAAACAAGAAGAAATCAATCTGTTAAACCTGAGAAGATAAAAATGTGTTTGCATTACTAATCACGTAATTGTAAGTTTGAGAGCGTATATTGTAGTTTGGCTAGGTCATAATGAAGCGTAAGGGGAACACCGATATTTGAAGTTACTATGCCGGCATTTTTGCTAGGTAGCAGCGAGCTATCCTTCAATTATGTAGCTGGGGGAGCACATGTTCAGAAGTAATGTTTATTACCTGTTTGGATTAATCGCAACCAACTACATCTGAAAGCAAAAAGATAGGAGCGAGCGACACGAGTGAAGGGGGGTAGTCGCTCCAAAACAAGCAAATGTTAGTTCATCCAAGCACTTGATTAGCATACACGGCCTAAAGCTCTCCTACAGTGTAGCAGTAAAGGAGAGAGCATGCAGTGTGGATTGTTTGCTGCGGCCTCTTGTTCCATAAATCTTTTTATAATTTTTGTATGGGAATTATTACTAACGCAATGAGAAGAAGAAGATATAATTTGCACAAGAGGAATGCGGCTGTGAGTTGATGATGCACAAGAAGAAGAAGATATAATTTGCATCAGACATGAGAGGCGCGGCGCGGTTGATGGCAGCCAACCCGGATGGTGATAGCAAGCAAAAGCAAAATGGTCCCAAGTGAAGTGCGTAAGCAGGGAAGCGGGCGAGAAGGAAGGAAGGAAGGAAGGGATGAGAGAGAGAGAGAGAGAGAGGAGGCGGGAGAGGTGGGTGTGCAAAAAAGGATGATACCTCCGGCTCCCAGACCACATCTGGATGATGGCGCTGTGGAGAATGGCAAGGATCCATGGACGGCGCGGCGCGGGTGGAAGTTATATGAGTCACACACACACACACTTCAACTGGCTGACACATGCACTTGTCCTAGCGCAAACATTACACCATCATGTACAGTCGGATGTTTTCTTGGTGGTGAAACATTGAGTTCACCGGATGCCTCTCAAACAAGTAAGGTCCGTTCAGCAGTAACATCCTACCGTTCACTCCCATCGCCCAATGGCTTCTCCTACCCTAATCTTGTCGCCAGCCCTGACACAGAAATAGAAATCCGAAGAAACCGTGCTATTCTCCCTTGCCTTGGACATAGGTGCTTCAAATACCATGACTACGGTCGATCCCATGTTAAATCCTGCTATCTGCAAATGGTGGCACAACCATCAGACTTGCTCTCCTAATGCAGCACCGTAATGACAACTACACAACTAGTACCAAGCATTTTATCAAGATTCTACTCAGAAAAAAAAAACTGGGGCTGCATTTACCTCTTCACCCTTTTTAACCATCACACCAGTGCCTTCAGGTTCATAAACACGCTCATCCGGAGGCTGGGAGCGAAACATCCTTGACCCTGGCCTATTTGTCCTCAGTTCCGGTTCAATAAATAGCTGAAAAATAACATTCTTCAGTACAATATAGAAATTCATTCAATGCATAGTTTGGACTGATCCGCATTTAAGTAAATCTCATGCACAAGAGAAATTAAAGAAAAATGAAGTGGAAACTGTGAAAGGTCATGCATTTTGATTGCTATTAAAGCTACAACCTCAAGGCATTAATCTTAAAGGATTACAAAAATGCAAACTACCAACTGACCAGCATGGAAACTTCAGCAAGTGTCATAACATATGAATAATTATGTTCATCAGAATAAATAAGTGCTATGCACTGCCCACATGTAAGTGTGTGCGCGGCGCGTGTGTGTGTGTGTGTGAGAGAGAGAGAGATATACTTTGATCGAGCCAACATTAGTAGCACCAACTGCTGCAATTGCAACAAAACCTTCTTTCCATTGACCTTCGAGCACTACCTATCGTTAACAGTGATAGATTCAGTAAGAACAGTAGTGTCATTGAATGACATTTTATTTTTGATCTAACTTGCCTCTATTTCTCAAAGAGAGCTAAAATAGGCAGATAGTGATATTACCCTTTCATTCTCGACATACAAGTTCCTGATGGTCCTCACAGCACGTTCATTTTGGGGGAAAAGATGGCCTTAAAATACAATACACTTGTAATACTCAAGTTCCCACAAAGTTAGACAGATACACTATAAAAAATAAACGCAAACCTGAGAAATGCCGACGTTTTAAAATACGCCAATCAACAGGAGAGTGAACTCGATGATAATCACCAGGGTGTAAATAGATGACACAATAAAAGATGGCTTTCTTTGGACTGACAAGGAGCAATCGAAGTTAATATCCACAATTGGTCGAAATATGTACACATTCAGTAAACTATGCTGAGAGGCGTGAAGCAGTAATACATTCACAAGAACAGAAAAGGAGAGGTACACAAAAGAGAAGTTTTATATAATAAAATCTAAACAGTAGCAGACAAAGTTTCAGTTGGTGATAAAAATCTTGAAGAGAAAAAAGCTGTTGTCAAATTAAATTTAGCAGAAGATAAATTCTTTACTAAGATTGCGGCTTAGAGCAGTGTGTTTGCATCACTTGCAGTTAGAGATTTCTGTTAAAAATATCAGATGCAATGGGGATCCAACAAGCACAGAACCCATACCTCTACTAAAGCTACAAGTGAAAAAGGTATATTGAAATCCAGGTACATAATGGTAAATCGTACATGATATATATGTACCTAGAAGCATCGATCATGATACAGCAGTAAATAAATATCAGATATAAAATGCATCACTTCTGAAAGGGTTTGTACTAGAGAGAGAGCAGGCATAATAATACCAAAGTTTCCGAAAGGTAGGTGAAACATTCCTTCAAACTGAAGGGTTGATGCTTGCATTTCCAAAACCAGCTTATGCAGTTGTCTAAGATATGGTAGTTTTAAATCCAGGTATAAATACCTCAACAGAGTCCGATCCCGTAGTTTAGGTGAAGCCACTGATACTCGCCACCATGATTTTGCATTTGAGTCCTCAGGCATATTTTGTTCTGTGTGCTCTCCAGAAAAATCTTCTTCTGCAGTATTGTGAAGGGATGAACTTGCACCAAGAAGAGAAGAAACAGGATAAGAAAAGCCTTTCACTTGCTCAATCATGGTTCCTGGGCCTCTAAGTTCTCCAAGCTGCAAAACTTTACCATCGACAGGACTCACCTAATTGTAAAATTGAACACACATACCAGATCAGTCTCGAACCATCACCACATTAGACAAACGGTCATACATAATAATATCTTGTTACCAGTTACCAGACAGTTTGGATCTAGATCAATAGGCCTTGATCCTTCTTTGAGACTGCGGATGAAGAATGCCTGCAAAGAAGGATATTCTTCTAGGGGCAAAGCAGCTTCCTGCAAATCTACAGTTCCCAATGGTCAACATTTTGTTTCAAAAAGATGGAAAAGAGATTTCTCAAGATTTCATAAGTGCATAAGAAAAAATAATACAGATATATGCTACTAAGCACTGCTTGCGTACAACCACTAGCCTTTACAGAGGAGGTTTTTTCTGAAGAACTTGCCTCATTGGAAAAGTAAGCATTTGCATTGTTAATTTGTTATATATCAAGAATGACGTGTAATATTCATTTGAACACACCAGTATTGCATGATATATTGAACTCTACGAGCATCAGATGCCTTAAAATGCAAGTCAACTAGAGACAGAGAACTAAATTTGCCTAATGAACTGTAGCATAAGAAAGCATCATAACAGGGAAAGACATACTAGAGTGAAATGCTCTAGCCCATGCTTTGTAGATGGAAGGGCGCATAAACAGTGGGATTTCCTACAAGAAATTAAATTATTTCGATTGAGCAGGGAAAGAAGAAAACAATTTATATAGGTAGAAGGATACAAACCACTTCCATCAAGGATCCCCAGAAACGTGACATCGAACGCAATGGTAGAAACCTAAAAAATGAAGCCTGCATTGAAAATGACATCATTTTGCAGTCATATGTCAAATTCCAGAAAAGCCAGTTAGTTCTAGTAAGTAGTAACTACAGTACCTTAAAATCTGGTGAGAATTCTGGTTCAATTCCTTTCTCCTTCCTTTCGACAACCTAAGTCATGAAATAATGAGTGAACAATGTGTTACACATGAAAAAGGATGTCTGCATAGCACTGCTTTATGGTTCCTATTACAGAATTACAAACCAGTCTAAGAAAATGTGCTTGCTACTTGTCAGACTAAACATAATGTAAACTCAATCCAGCACAGGAAGAAGTTCATCTGTGGTTGCTAGTTGTATTAATAGTCTACATAGTACTGCTCACATTAAAGCACACATGACTAACCTTTTTGTCATCGTACATGCGCCTAGCATGTAGAATACCAAGCATGAGAAGAGTTGCTGCAGTAGCACCAGGTAAAAGAAAATTGCCTGAAAGTTATCATGAAAAATAAACAGGCACAATGTTACTGGTGACACCGAGATCCTTCAGAAAAAAAAAAGCAAGTGCACTTACAAAATAAAATAAATAAGATGCTGCGTATAAGTTAAGGATTATATGGGTTAAGATTGATGCGCAGTGCTGTCCCCCATGGAAAACTTAACATCAACATTGGAGGGTATAAGGAACATGCGTTCCAATCTCACGCAATGCAATAGTGACTTGGTGACGCAACTTGGCTGCACGAATCGATGGCTCTGCTTATTTTAAAATCAGATCTAAACGAAAAGCCCAAAATGTTTAACAGGATTAAGCTGGTACCTATACTTTACAGGAACGAAACTGGTAGTGCTTAGTGCAAAATTCGCGGCGCGTCTAGATGAACATACTCTGCCATGGACGTTACTTCACCCATACGCTAGTGGTAGCATCACAGTTGCTCCAATGAACAAAAAGTGATTTCAGCGTGCTCGAGGCGAGGCATTGAGTGAACGTGAAGGGGAGCGGATAAAATAAGCTAGGTATCGATTGTTACATTGCTTGGTTAAAAGGCAAACTGACTAAGATGGCAGGGAGGGGGAAAGGGAAGGGAGATAGATACCTTGGCGGGCGCCGGAGTTGCCGGAGGCGTGGAGGCAGCGGCCGAGGTGGTGGTAGCGAGGGTGGCGATAGGAAGCGAGGAGTGGCCACGGAAGACGAACCCTAAACCTCATCTCTCTCCCCGAATCGGAATCCCCCTTCCCTTTTTGTCTCCCTCAAGCGAAGTCAAGGCGTAGCGCAGCGGATTTGATTTGATCTGGTCTGGTCTGGTCTGGTCTGCCTGTGGTTTCTCCCACAGTCCCACCAAGTAGGAAGGTTTCTAAATTTCGTTTTCGGTTTATATATTGGTATCCTTCCAAATTCAAAATTTCATGCAAATCTTATTATTTTAGATGAAACTAGAAAATTTCTACACGCTATGCCATTTTCGCGTTTATTTTTAAATCGCTATGCTAGAAAATGGCGTTTTAGTGAAAATTTTTTTTGTGAGAAATTTTTTTTCTCCAGGTATGCGCGTTTTTTTTGTGGCGTTTTTTAAATCATCGAAATAATGAGCGAAAAGATCGAAGGATACAAAACACGCCGTTTTTTAGATGAAACTAGAACACGCCGCACATCGTGTCGCTTTTCAAATGAAAATTTTTTGGTGCGTTTAATTTTTAAATCGTCAAAATTTTTAATGAGCGTTTAAACGGGTAATGAAAAAAAAATAGAGATAGAGTTGTAGAAATATCTCTTTCGATGAATTATTTGGAAAATATTGGAGATCGAAATTTGAAAACCGCGGAGGGAAAAAGTCTAGAGGAAAAGGGTGAAAAATCATTAGAGATAACAACCTTCTTTTGTCGAGTTTAACACTCTATGCGCTCGCCGAGTAATAATACATGTTTTAAAAAATATTAGAGATCGAGATGGGAAATCGAGATGGGAAAAAGTCTAGAAATAGAGCTGCACACGTATTCCTGGTGACGAAAACATTTTTTCCCGCGAAAAACGGAGAAATGACCTAGACGTAAGGAGCAAGGACCTGAATGTTACGTTTTTGGACTTGTTCGCTATCCTGAAAAATTAGAAAAAGGCTAGTTCGCGATTTGAATTTAACAGGAGGTTCTTTCCGTAAAATGGCGCACGAGGGACCTGAACGTGATTTTGGGGAAAAAATCTTCCCCTCACAAAAAATCACGAAGGGCCTATTCGTAATTTCTAAAAGGACCGAATCGCAAATTATTTTTTGAGCCGAGCCGGTGTTCCAGGACGCGCGAAATCTGCAGGAAACAATAGAGGTATAATTTCGTCTAGAATTTTTTGGACCGAGATTTCCGAATCCGAAATTTTATCTAAAATTGCCGAAATCTCTACAAATTTCAACTGAACGAAAAATAGTTCAAGTGACATCAAAAAATTTTGAAAATTTATTTGTAGATAGTCTTCACACATCACTAATATTTCCATAAAAATTTTAGATGATGATCAAACTTGAGAAATTTTAAAAATTCTGACAGTGCTACTGTCCTGATAAAAGGTTGATCGACAAATTTCAACCGAATGGAAAATGATGCAACCCACGTTAGAAACTTTTCAAAAAAAATTTGGATGGTCTTGGCACATCTATAATATTCTCATAAATTTTTCAGATGATGATCATGCTTGAGGAATTTTCAAAAATTCGGACAATGCTATCGAAGGCTGACTGGCAAATTTTAATTGAATGGAAAATAGTCCAAACTACGTTAGAAAATTTTTAAAATTTTTATGGATGGTCATGAAACATCACTAATATTTTCATAAAATATTTAGATGATAATCAAACCTGAGGAATTGTGCTGTTATAAGGATAAAAACTAAGTACATGCATACTAGCTATATAAAATAAATCCATTGCCACATGTTTTTCTTTCAAACTGACATTGTTCACAGAAATTTACTGAGATTTCACCAAAATTTTCTAAAAATACTGCAGCAATTTGATTTTTCAAAATTTTTAATTCCACATGGATTATGAATCTTGGGAGGGACCGAAATCCGAGATTTCGCCGAATTTCATAAAATTTCGCCGAAATTTCTATCCATAGGTAGGCGACCCGCTTGTTTAAGCCGTGCCATACCGTCACGGTCTGGCCGGCCCACCATACTGTGTCGTGCTAGTTTGGCTAGTTTCAGTGAGCTTAAACACGGTTTATTTGTGATTCGTGCTGGCTTTGTGTCGTACCGGCCTAAACCTGATCCATTTGCACTATTTTAATAGGAGGAAAGGAGTCGAAGACACACAGAGTTAAGAGAATCAATTTTATTCATCCTTGAACATGTACATATTTATTACCTTATTATGAACATGAGTAGCAGGTAGTCAAAACATGAATTTTTTGAAGTAGTTGGAGAGAAATAAGAGATGGCAACTATAGCTAAGGACGGCCACTCCTATTAATACCATTAGATTAAAAAAGGAAACATTCATGAGGAACTAATAACGTGTTATGGGACTAGGAAAGTGGCCAATGATGTTCACTTGCCAGTTGATCTATATCATTATCTCTCTCGCCATTAGTCCATTTTTCCCTCTCTCTCCCGCCCATCAATCTCTCTCTATCAGCCTCGTTACTTGCCGTTGATCTATCTCGTTGTCCCTCTTGCCATTTGCCCATTGTTTTCTCTCTCCCGTTTCTCTCATTCTCTTATATCTCAATCTCTCTCAGCTCTTTCTTTTTCTCGTCCATTGCTCCCAGCTCTCTCTCTCCCACATCTCTCTCGCCGCCGTCTCTCTCACTCTCTTACCTGTCTATCTCAATCTATCTCCCATCTCTCCCTGTCTGTCTTGCTCTCTCTTTCGCTCGTCTCTCTCACTCTCTCGCCTATCTATCTCATATTCTCATACCACTAGCACTGTTATTATGGCGTCACCTAGGCAACGCCTAGGCGTCCAGGCGGCTCTTGAGCCGCTTTGGCTCGGCTGGCCTACGAAGGCCGCCAGCATCACCGAAGTTCTAGCGTTGCGGCGTGGGCTCCTAGGCGTCGTCCAGGCCTTCTGGCGAGCGACTTGGCGGCTCCTCTGCTCGGCGAAGTGGAGAAAGACCAAGACCGAAGTGGGATTGCGGGTGCAAAAGATCGAAAGACCACAAACCTCACGGGTGGAGAAGCGACAGGCGAAACCCTAGTTTCGCGCCGCCGCCCCGGTAAGCCTCCGCCTCCTGCTTCTCCTCTGCTTCCCCTCCTCCTCCGCCTCCCCTTCTCCGTCCGCTTCTCCTCCTCTACTCGGTGAGCTCGGCGCTCCTCTTGCTCGGCGACTCGGCGGCTCCTCTGCTCGGCAGCTCGCGGGTTGGGACTCGGGAGGATGCGCTGAGCTGAGGGCAAATGGGATGGCGATTGGCGAGTCCGGCGAGCGACCGACGCTGAGCCGCTGAATGCTGAGGAATGGCGATGGTATGATATGAGGAATGCGATGGCAGGCTCAGGGTGGCTAAGTAGTAGTAGTGTGAATGGAGAGGAAGGCATTGATTGGGAGCCTGGAATGGAGAGGTCGAGAGGCCATCGGTTGGTTAGGCTGATGGGCCGAGTAGGCCATGCTAGGCATATGGGCCGAATTGACTTTTATGAATAGTAAAATAAACTAGTTTACCATACAAAGGCAGCTTTTTCAGGGATATTATTTGGTCGCCTAATCCTCGCCTAGGCGTCCAGGCGCTCCGGAGGCGACTTGCCTCGCACGGGGCACCGTGATAACCATGACCACTAGATTTAAAAGGAAACATTTATGAGGAACTAATAACGTGTAATGGGACTAGAAAAGTGGCCAATGATGTTCGCTTGATCTCTCTCGATGTCTCTCTCGCCATTTGCCCATTGTTCTCTCTCGCCCTGTTACTTGCCTGCTGATCTCCAGCGTTGTCGTTCTTGCCATTTGCCTATTGCTCCCTCCCTCCCTCTCCCGTCTCTCACTCTCTCACTTATCTATCTCAATCTCTCTCAGCTCTTTCTTTTTTTTCGCCCATTGCTCCCAGCTCTCTCTCTCAACTCTTAGAGTGTATGCGAGACTGCATGCAAATATAAATCGAGTTCATCGCTGGAAATTCAGCTCCACCTTTTCATTTCCATGTAGACAGACGTATTTACTTCATAGACGTCTACGATTAACCCAAGGCTCAGGGCCTCGTGGAGGTCGATCGAGCACGCACTTAACGCACACAGTACCCTGTCCCAAAATATTTTTTTGGTGATTGTGCACGTTGAACGTAGGGTTCGAATACACACAGCCCATGGGCCATGAGCACAACGGCAGCGCGGCAACAGTCCTCTCCTCTATGGTATAAGACCAGGCTAGCGCGGCAACGATGATCGATTCCTATAGGAGTCCACCATGCAACTTGAGGTTGGTGGGTTATTTGAGTGGATCCATCCGACTCTGGTCTGGAAACTAGATGGGAAGGACGATGGATGGCTGACGATATATGTTACATGGTTGGCAGCAGTACTGAGCCGATGAGGTTAGTTAGACACGCGGGCGGGAATTGAACGGTATTCCATAAACCAAACCAAAGGCACATGAAGCAACTTAATTAGCTCTGCAATCTGCAACACGGCACTCCGTGAAAACGTATCCAGGTAGCAGCTCTTCGACCAAGGTGCTCAAATTACTTCCAACTACATTAAAGCAAAGCTCGATCAACCTTTGTGTTATAATGGTTCCAGACGAAGGTTACGGCAGAAAAACATCAGCACGAATTTAGTAGTATAGCAATAACAGATCCATGGAAACGCCAGATCAGTTTCATGCTATCCTAACATCAAAATATTTTGATTGACCTATAAAGGTATGACCTCCACATCATCGTGATCCGTCTTTGGTGCTTCACGCTCAGGCTTGGGTGCCCCATTCTCCGGGGCAACAGGAGCACGATCCTCTGGCATGCTCATCTCTTGCACGGGAGGCGGATTGACAACAGTCATTGGCACAGCACTGTTGTCTGCAAGGCGGCCCTTCCTTTCTCGATGCTCCTGACAATTTGCACACCAGTGCAGGCAGCAATGGGCCATGCAAGGGTCGCATGGAGAGTTCTGGTGGAAACAGAACAATAAAAGTTAAATGTAAGTTGTGTGAGATGATTCACAGATTAAGTACATTAATCTACATATCAAAGTAGCAAACCACATCGATCACAAAAATTGAAGCAAACCAACAATACAACCAGCTTTTGGGGGCAATATCAACTTCAATTTTCATGATAGCACAAGCCAACATTTACAAGTAATGTTGTTTAATGATTCATAAAGGTCCCAATCTGAGCAAACATATTCAGATTCTCATACAATTGCCTACTGAATAAACACATTTGCTTCAAGATGAATCTTGACGCACAAGTATATGACACAACAAAGAAAGCACAAAGCAGTGAAGGGATTTCGTATTTTCACCTTGAGATGATATTTCCTCTGTAATTCTTGACGAAAAATGCCAGTATAGGTACCACACAACCACCAGCTAAACACCAAACCTTCTCCGATCAGAAACGATGTTCTTGGATCAACACCATGAAATATTGCTGTGAGAATTGCAAGCGCAATCCCTCCTTCAACAAAGACAGCATGGCAAACACAAGGTGTTGTCCAAGGGATATCCTCTCTAAGGGCCTCAACATTGCGCCCAAAAAGCACGCAAGGACAGAACAATCCAGTTCGGCCTAACATGACGAGAAGAAACAATATAACAGTCAAATATTATTTCAGCAGTTCTCTGAAAAGAACATTCTAGATATAGCAGCCATATAAATGGACGCGGTGAAGAATGAAGCACAAAGCCACAAACACTTAGCTTCAACTACTCTGTAAGTTCAGCTTTCGATGTTTCATCAAGCAGGATGGATAATGTACTTTTTTACATGTAGAGCACAGGCTCGGTTAAGAATAAAGTAAATGGAGTAAACAACGCTAAAAGCTATAGCAAATCTTAGCAGAAGTAAATAATAAGAGTTTAAATGAAACAAGGCAAGTACATAGTGTCTCTCTTGCTTAGTCTAAGATATTTTATTATAGGAGCTTTACTTATGTTAAAGTTGGGTGTGAAACTGTGAATATGCATACAGTAGTGGGAGTACGAGACTATGACAAGTAATAAGCAAGCACCAAAGGAACACAAATCATTAGGGATGAATTTAACCTGAACTTCGTATCATAGTGCAAAATCCAAGAAACAACACAAACTGATCTATGACTACTAATGAAGAGATAGGTGGGCTGCTCTATAGAAAATAAGTCAACCATCTACCACTCAAATTTGCTGGGAACTAATTTCAGTCAAAGGCATTAATGGCAAGGCATCTAACATTTGTTCAATGATTTGTCACGAATTAGCACTGTTCTCATTCCAATTCAGTCTCGCCAAACCAGGAAAGCATAAAGCAGGACTGCAGGAGTCCAATGGGTACATCGGACACAAGAAGAGAATATCCATATTAAACAGTGGAAGTAACAAAAATTGCAGGTGTTCCCTTACTCATGGGACCCAAAAAATAAGCATTCTTTGTTCAGCTCTCCACTCTCCAAAGGTAGACGTATCCTTGTCCTAGCGCATTGATTTCACTAGTATCGTAAAGCACTGATAATAGGAAGTCAAGTGTGCTACAGAATTGAATAGCAGTTCAAGAGGTTCACAGTTTATTTAGGGGTTAGTGTTCTTCCATTCAAATTCCTTACAATTGCGAGAAACGGACAAATGTCGCAGGTTATAAAGCAAGGACCACAATTTTTACTGTTCAATTGAGAATCGCTACGACAACATGTGGATTTCGTATAAATCGAAAGACAAAGGTTTTATTGTGAAAATCATCATGTCCAATGATGCATGTTCAACAAGAAATACCATGTGAACCTGTCGACCATTTGTAGCATCTCGGATATTGAGCACTGACACCACTCCCCTCATCTATCTCAGCAACAACGGTCCATTTTCCCCTTGCATGCATGCACAGATGCAGCGGGTACATAGAGTCCAGTGGAGGCAAGCACAAGACTCAAATAAATTTCAGCGCCATTGACCACAGGACAAAAATGAGCATAAGCATAGGTTAAGTTTGACACTCTAACAAGTAGCCACACTTGGAAGCTAAACCAGGATATGAGCAAGTGCACATAAATCTTATTGTCAAATCAATTTAGAGCAGAAAAGGGGGAAGAGATTTCGGTTGATGTTCGTTTTCATCTAACAATAGCATAGCTTGTCCAAATTCTGTGTTGCTATCGTCAGTCCAAATTAAATATATAGCATGAAATGAAGGACAAGGAACCAAGGCCATTGAAGTCAGACGATCTGCCACAGGTCTATCCATTACATCCTAGGACGGTGTGGCCTATTCCATTCATCAAACTCGTGGAAATGTGGGATCCACGGTTTTGCGTGCAAGGACTCAAATCTAGACCGCGCCGCACGGGAAAGTAGCGTTGACAAGAGTAGCCGAGACGGATGAGATGGGGGAGGTTACAGCTTTCAGGATCGTCGGCGCATCCGAAGATCCCGGTGGTCCAAGGCTCGTCGGACGGCGGCTCGTAGCTCTCCGGCAGGACCTGGCCGCATTCGCTGCACCTCCTGCCCTCGAGCTGCGCACGCGGAGAGAGAGAGAGAGATCACCAGATCAGATCAGATCGGAGAAGCGAGCGAATAGCGCGGATGAGAGAGGGAGAGAAGACCTGCGGGACGTGGACGGGCTGGTTGAGCTCGCCGGGGCGGATGTCCTCGGCGGGGGCGTCCTGGTCCCTGGTAAGCTTGACGTAGCGAGAAGGGTGGCTGAGGCTGGTCTCCTCCGCCATTGCGGCGACCGACGACGAGGGGAGGGAGGAGAGGAGAGGAGAGCGAGTGCGATGCGCGCAGCAAGGAAGACGGCAACGGATTGGCCTAAAATCCCGACCGCGTCGCATGTAAATAAATAAATATACTAATGTCTCAAACCAAAACAAAAATACTAAGCTTTGTTTATATTCGTATGTCACCCCGAACTATAAAATCAACCGTTTCACACTTGAAAGTTTGCAATCCCGTATAAATAGCACTTTAACTCGATTTTACATAGTAATATCATCCATGTGGCGTGACAAGTGAGCGATTTTGTGGCGCAGGATGACACGTTAAACAAGATTAGATGAATGACATATGAGTCGCAAGGAAGCTTCTTTTCCAAATCGACATAAAGAGGGAGAGGGCTACAAGGGCTAACCGCCACAAAAGCATGATTGCAAGAGCAGCGAGGGAGAAATACATATGGGTCCCATCCATATTTCTAAAAACCAATGAGATTTCGGAAATTTAGGTCAAGAACTCGATTTCCGGCTAGATAAAAAAATTGAAAAAAAAATTGCTACAATAATCTCAAAAAATTCGACGGTATTTCACCAAATCTCGATGAAATTTTATAATTTCAGCAGAAACACTATAAGATTTTTATAAAATTGTACAATCTTGATCATGATCTAAAAAAATTATGGTACTATCTTTAGCAGCGTAGGATCATACATAAATTTTTTTTAAAATAATTGAACTTCATTTGTTATCTTTAAAAAAAATCAAAAACAGAATGAATATAACTAAGACATATCCTTATCAGAATTTTATAAATTATCTCGAGTGTGATCATGATCCAAATTTTTTATGAGAGTTTAATAATTGCCTCAGTACCATTCTATAAAATTTTTTAAAAAATAAAACTTTTTATTTTCTCAATCAAATAAATCTATGTAATCATTGAACTTCATTTGTTATATTTCAAAAATAAAAACAGTAATGAACATAAAATAGTACAGTGCTCTTGTAAGAATTTTATAAATTTAATAAATATACTGGAGTGTGAACATGACCCAAAAGGTTTATGAGAGCTTAATAATTTCCTTATCACCCTTATGTAAAATTTTCAAAAATTTTAAACCTTTTTTGGTTGCTCAAACAAATCTATATATTAATCATCAGGTTTTTATCACGATGTAGCACTGTCATAAATTTTTCAAAATTATTTAAGCTTTATCATCATTTTAAAATTTTATGAAAACATTTATGATGCATCAAAACCATACAATTTTTTTTTCAAAATTTTCTATCTTGGTTTGAACCTTTTTCATTTGGTTGAAGTTTGCCATAGGGCTTTTATAAGGATAGTAGCACTATTTGAATTTTTGAAAATTTCACAAGCTTGATCATCATAAAAAATTTTATGAGAATATGATGGATGTATTAGGACCATCTAAAAAAATTCAAAAGTTTTTAACATGGTTTGCACTATTTTACATTTAGTTGAAATTTATCGGTTAGTCTTTTATTAGGACAGTAGCACTTTTAGAAATTTTTTAAATTCCTTAGGCTTGATCATCATCTAAAATTTTGATGGTAACATTATTAATGTGTTCGGACAATACAAAAAAAAGTTAAAAGTTTTTAGACGCGTTTTGTACCAATTTTCATTCGGTTAAAAATCACCAAGATCTCGAAAATCTCGGTAAAAAAACCAAACTTGAATTTTTCCTTTTGGATTTTGTTTGAAATAACAATATTTCATCGAACTTTCAGATTTCAGAGAGTAACAAGGTGTGAACCGAAAACAAAATTTGGAACCTTAGCCCTATCAATTATTGACCTAACTTGGCTAGCATGCCATCTTATATGGCAAAACCACTCACTCGTTGCACTACACGGGCAATACTATTGTGTGAAACATGGTCAATATGTTATTTGAACCAGATTGCAAAATTTGACAGGGTCAAATACTTGTTTTCATAGTTTAGAATACTAGATGGACTTTCGATTAAAGTTCAATGTGTTATAATGGACTTTCAGTTTAATTAAATAGCAATAGAGTCTTGAACTTTAGTGAAGTATTGTCACGGTAAACATCTTTAGTTTCAATTGACCAGACGGCAAATTTAGTGAATACAACGTATTGGCAGAGCATCCCTAGTACTAGATGTAAAGTTAGCATGTTAGCACCAGGTATGACATACTGCAATGGCTAAGGAACAATGTAGGCATGACATATTGAGATGTTTATAGAATCTATTCTTGCTGAAATTTAACTGTGATCAGGGTTAACAATACTGAACCAAGATAGAAATTTGAGCTCCCCTTGGTACTGATTTCATCGAAAATCTATAGAAACCGGTTTACAAAGTCAAACTTTTTGAATTCGGCGGTTAAAGAGCGGCGAAAAAACAAATGTTTGATCGATTTTGCTTGATTTTTTACTGGTTTTGTTCGATTTTTGACCTAAATCGACACATTCAAGGACCGGTTTTGATTTCGATTTTCTATCGGTTTTCTTTGATTTTCGACCGGTTTACATCGAAAATCAGTATACTCAAGAAAAATAGGAAAAAAGACAAAAAATTTGAATTTTTTTTAGAAATCTGGCTAAATCCCAATTAATCTATAAAACACCTTAGAGAAATTTTAACAATTTTTGAATTCATTTAGTACTTCGGAAAATCAAAAAGCAATTAATAAAAGGAATAAAGACATCACAGATTTTTATAAAAATTTACAAGATTGATCATACTATGAAATTTAAATATTATCATAAACAATGCCCAAGGATCATCTAATAAAATTTTTAGAAATATTAGACTTCATTATTGCCCCTAGAAAATAAAAAACAGAAGAGCATATACAAAGACAGTAGCACTTTCAAAATTTTACAAAAATCTATAGGTCTCATCATCACATAAAAATTTTATAGTGTCATTAGCATTACCTCATTACCTCACAATTTTTTTGAAAAATTTATAACATGATTTGATAGCTCAATTAAATCAGGAACTCTGCCGATCGCTTTGCCTATTTTTTTCTTTTTTTCTATTATGTATATCCAAATTTGCTCAAAATGTCTCCCAAATTCGGTTTTTCAAAAAAAAATCATCCCAGATGTTAACAATCTATTAATACTAATTTAAAAAAAATTTAGATAATGTTTTTCAATTTTTTTGAATTTAAATTTGAATTAGATTGGTTTATCGACCGGTTCTAAATATCAAACCGGCTCATACGGTCGAAAATCATGATTTTCGAGCAATTTTCATCAATTTTTGGAAGCCTGGCTGTGACTTGATGGCTGATGCCAACATGAAATATTCATCTTTGTTTTACCAACTGCTTGAAGCTGAAGTGTTTGTTCTCATTTTGGTACGAACACAGATTACAAAATTTGTGCTCTTACATCCGCATCAATCTGCATTTTGATAGGTTACTTGAGCTTGGAGTAACTGTCAAGTTAAAATTAATCAGGTATATATGGATTTGGTCTTAATATATGTTCCTCTACGGTTTACATTTAGGTCCTCCTAGTGTTTTTTAGCGAACAGACCTGTGAGAAAAAAATAGATTATTTTAGATCCTCTACAGTTTTACGTTTAGCTCATCTCGGCGGTTTTTAGAAGCGGGCTCGAAACAAAAGATATGTCTAAAAACAGATTTCATCTACGAGTTCGTTTAGCTCATTTCGGCGGTTTTATAAGCGGGCTCATTTTTAACAAAATATGTCGAAATACAGATACAAAGGTTTCTAGCGGCTCATCGATGCGTCGTTTTTCGCGACTTTTTAAAAAAACACGAAAACCAAAAATACATAAAAAAAGCGTAGTGATTTTCTAAAAAAAACTCCGGATTAAATCGAAGGTTTATAGCGACCCATAGATTCACCGGATCCTAACCACGGTTTTCACAAAAAATACAGATTAAGTATAAGAAGGTAAGATTTATAGCAACCCAAGCGGATTTCCTAACAGACACGTTTCCCAGCTGCGGAGTCTAACTAAAAAACACAGATTCGTTATAAGATTTATAGCAGCCCATTGATTACTCGCTGAGTCCTAACGACCCATTTTTTAAAAAATAAAAATAGAAAATACGATCAAATTTCTCGATTACGTTAAAAAACAACCACGATTTTCTAAAAAAACAGATTAAATCGAAAATTTATAACAGCTCATAGATTTGCTGATGGGTTCTAACGACTCATTTTTTAAAAAAAAATACGAAAATAGAAAATACGACCAAATTTCTCAAATTTTATACGTTGCATCGTTATACCGAGCCAAGCACTTAATTAGCGTTACTATGGAGGGTTCATTTCTAAAAGTGACTACTTTTTTGCTCTCTTACCTTTTTTTTTTTGTTGTTGTGTAAATCTAATCCTTTCCAAATAAAATTACAAATCTAGTCTCTTTCCTGCGAAGACACTTATCATGCATACTGGCTGAAACAGGCCCTCCCGCCCTCCTACCATAGAAGTTGCATACATGCTGTTTTAGGCAACCGATTGAAGCTCAAGATTACCTAACTTGTTTTGGAGCTAATTTGGCATCAGTCGCATATCATTTGTTTTGTTTGGGCTGAATTTGTTTTGTTTGCTAAAGACAAGGGTCAATCAATTTGGGAGGGATCAATCGAATTAGAAGGTTGTAGAGCGTAGACCGACGTCGGCGATGACGCTAGCATCCATCTTCTTCTCCTCCACCTTCCTGCGGTCGCTCTCCCCGTCCCCGCCTCCAACCGCCGCTTCTACTCCCACCCCACCCCACCCTTCTTCTCCTCGCCTCCCCACTGCCCTCCGCTGCATCGTTATACCGGCAGCGTGACTTAGCCGATTATCTTGGCTAGTATACTAATGTCTCTGGTAATTGAACTTGCCCTTGCTCTGTGAGTAATTGGAAACTGCTTTGCACTGGAGCATGCACGATACTAAAATAGAAAATACGACAAATTAGCCTTAGCGCCAAGTTATCTTGGCTAGTATACTAATGTGGATCTTGTCTTCCCTGCTAGTATACTAATGTCTCAAACCAAAATAGAAAATCACTACCAAATTTCTCCAAATTTTATCGTTGCATCGTTATACAGCTAGCGACTTAGCCAGCGTTATCTTGGCTAGTATACTAATGTCTTGCGTTATCTATGGCTAGTATACTAATGTCTCACCCCAATGGGCTCTTATGCTGAAGAGCAAATTATTCCAGCCAGTGTTGCTGTCCCTGTTCCACCTTCAATAGATCATAAGACAGCGGCTTCTGTAATGCTCAAGGGATGACAGCTCATGTTTTAGTTCGCCGTATATTTAAGGTAAATTTCATCTTTTTTCCTTTGATGTTCATAGTCCCTTTTATCTGTCTAGTAATCATCCTTTATATTTCATCTCTCTTAGTGTCTTAGGCATGTATAAAATATATATATATCTATTTACCATCCTATGGAAACAGATAGCATATAACGTTCCGATGTGCTTGCTGATTGTGTTATAGCATCCATTTATTCTTTTGTCCTCATTGTTCTTTGTTTTTTTTTTCAAACTAAACTACTAAACTGTGTTCACACGTAAACACTGTGTGGTTAGATTAAAAAATGCGATCCATGTAAGAATTGTGGCCAGTAGGCCAATCAAACAGCTAAATGAAACACACCGTCTCTCTTGGGGCGTGATCAATACAAACCAAAACAAAAACACTAGGAAAAAGTCCAGAACGCTCTAGTATGTTGTGACAAGAGTCAAGGAGATCACAGCTGGAAGAGGTGTAAATGTGGTCTATGATTCCGTTGGAAAGGATACATTCAAGGTACAGTTGTTGCTGTACCAGCTCTTGGTTCGCAAATTTAATTCACTATGGGTAGATAGTTTGATCCTTCTAATTATGTTTTGCAATCTTTAAATACTGAATGGTGGCCATAATGACTTCATATTGTGATCTTTGCAATGAAAGATTGTGGTTCTCACACACACAAGGTTTCTTTTATAGGCACTATTGGTTATTGTAACTTTATTACTCTCTTTTCAAAAGAATCAGCTAATTGGTCCTCACATAGGCAGGAATCAGTAGTTTAATTGGTTTTAGACCACCTTCATTTTCTTACATTTTGAAAGGCACAACATATTATTTAGTGTGTATCATGCAATGGTATTGTCCAGCTCTTGTGTAACTATGTAAGTACCAGAAATGTTCCATTTTGTTTTCCTATTTTCAAGTGTGAGTTTACATAAGCTTTGTTTCTATTCGTATGTCACCTCGAACTATAAAATCAACCGTTTCACACTTGAAAGTTTGCAAGCCCCTATAAATAGCACTCTAACTCGATTTTACGTAGTAGTATTGTTCACGTGGTGTGACGTAGTAGTATTGTTCACGTGGTGTGACACGCAATTTGGTGACACGTAGATTAGATGAATGACATATGAGTCGCAAGGAAGCTTCTTTTTCAAATCGAAATATAGAGGGAGAGGGCTACAGGGGCTAACAGCCACGAAAGCATGATTGCAAGAGCAGCGAGGGAGAAACACATATGGGTCCCATTCATAGTTCCAAAAACCAGCGAGATTTTGGAAATCTAGGCTGAGAACTCGATTTTCGCCAGATAAAAAAATTGAAAAAAAATAAATTGCTACAATAATCTCAAAAAAATCGACAGGATTTTACCAATCTCGATGAATTTTTTGGTTTTTTTTGACTAGTTTTGAGTTTTTTTACTACATTTGGTCCAACAACTCTTAAGAAAGTCATTTTTCATGAAAATTTGTTGAAAAACTGAATTTTTTAGATGTTTTATAATTTTAGTAGAAACATTATGAGATTTTTATAAAATTGTACAATCTGATCATGATCTAAAAATTATGGTACTATCTTTAGTAGTGTAGGACCATACATAAATTTTTTAAAATAATTGAACTTCATTTGTTATCTTTAAAAAATCAAAAATAAAATGAATATAATTAAGACATAACCTTGTCGAATTTTATAAATTTTCTCGAGTGTGATCATGATTCAAAATTTTTATAAGAGTTTAATAATTCTTAGTACCATCCTATAAATTTTTTAAAAAATAAAACCTTTTTGTTTGCTCAATCAAATAAATCTATGTAAGCATTGAACTTCATTTGTTATATTTCAAAATTAAAAGCAGAATGAACATAAAATAGCATAGTGCTCTTATAAGAATTTTATAAATTTAATAAATTTACTGGAGTGTGAACATGATCCAAAAGTTTTACGAGAGCTTAATAATTTTCTTAGCATCCTTATGTAAAATTTTCAAAAATTCTAAATCTTTTTTGGTTGCTCAAACAAATCTATATATTGATCATCAGGTTTTTATCAGGATGTAGCACTGTCAGAAATTTTTAAAAATTATTTAAGATTTATCATCATTTTAAACTTTTATGAAAACATTTATGATCCATCAGAACCATACAAATTTTTTTTTCAAAATTTTCTAATTTGGTTTGAACATTTTTCATTTGGTTGAAGTTTGCCGTAGGGCTTTTATAAGGATAGTAGCACTATTTGAATTTTTAAAAATTTCTCAAGCTTGATCATCATAAAAAAAATTAAGAGAATATTATGTATGTATTAGGACCATCCAAAAAAATCAAAAGTTTTTAACATGGTTTGCACCATTTTACATTTATTTGAAATTTATCGGTCAGCCTTTTATTAGGATAGTAGCACTTTTATAAATTTTTTAAATTCCTTAAACTTGATTATCATCTAAATTTTTGATGGGAGCATTATTAATGTGTCCGGATAATAAAAAAAAAGTTAAAAGTTTTTTGACACATTTTGTACCAATTTTCACTCGGTTAAAAATCACCGAGATCTCGGAAATCTCGGTAAAAAAACCAGACTTGAATTTTGCCTTTTGGATTTTGTCTGAAATAATGATATTTCGTCGAACTTTCAGATTTCAGAGAGTAACAAGGTGTGAACCGAAGACAAAATTTGGAACCTTAGCCCCATCTGTCATTGGCATGCCATCCTATATAACAAAACCGCTCACTCGTTGCACTACACGGGCAATACTATTGTGTGAAACCTGGTTAATATGTTATTTGAACCTGATTGCAAAGTTTGAGAGGATCAAATACTTGTTTTCATAGTTCAGAATACTAGATGGACTTTCGATTAAAGTTCAATGTGTTATATGGACTTTCAGTTTAATTAAACAGCAATAGAGTCTTGAACTTTAGTGAAGTATTGTGACGGTAAACATCTTTAGTTTCAATTGACCAGACGGCAAATTTAGTGAATACAACGTATTGGCAGAGCATCCCTAGTACTAGATGTAAAGTTAGCATGTTAGCACCAGGTATGACATATTGCAAATGGCTAAGGAACAATGTAGGCATGCCATATTGAGATGTTTATAGAATCTATTCTTGCTGAAATTTAACTGTGATCAGGGTTAATAATACCGAACCAAGATAGAAATTTGAGCTCCCCATGGTACTGATTTTTCCTCGAAAATCTGTAGAAACTGAATGGTTTGCAAAGTCAAACTTTTTGGATTCGGCGGTCAAAAAGCGGCGAAAAAACAAATGTTTGATCGATTTCGATTGATTTTTTACTGGTTTTGTTTGATTTTTGACCTAAATCGACACATTCAAGGACTGGTTTTGATTTCAATTTTCTACCGGTTTTCTTTGATTTTCGACCGGTTTACATCGAAAATAAGTACATTCAAGAAAAATAGGAAAAAAGACAAAAAATTGAAAAAAAATTTAGAACATATGGCTAAATTCCAATTAATCTATAAAACACCTTAGAGAAATTTTAAATTTTTTTGAATTCATTTAGTGCTTCTGGAAAATCAAAAAAGCAATTAATAAAAAGGAACAAAGACACCGTCAGATTTTTATAAAAATTTACAAGATTGATCATACTATGAAATTTAAATATTATCATAAACAATTCCCAAGGATCATGTAATAAAATTTTTAGAAATATTAGACTTCATTATTGCCCTTAGAAAATAAAAAATAGAAGAGCATATACAAAGACAGTAGTACTTTCAAAATTTTACAAAAATCTATAGGTCTCATCATCACATAAAAATTTTATAGTATCATTAGCATTACCTCAGTACCTCACAAATTTTTTGAAAAAAATTATGACATGATTTGACAGCTAAATTAAATCAGAAATTGCTGACTGCTTTGCCCTATTTTTTTCTTTTTTCTATTATGTATATCCATATTTGCTCAAGAACGTCTCCCAAATTCGGTTTTCCAAAAACATTTCATCCCATATGTCAAAAATCTATTAATACTAATTTTAGGAAATTTTTAGATAATGTTTTTCAATTTTTTTGAATTTAAATTTAATTAGATTGGTTTACCGACAGGTTCCAGACATCAAACCGGCTCGATATGGTCGAAAATCATGATTTTTGAGCAATTTTCATCAATTTTTGGAACCTGGCTGTGACTTGATGGCTGATGCCAAGATGAAATATTCATCTTTTGTTTTACCAACTGCTTGAAGCTGTAAGTGTTTGTTCTCATTTTGGTATGAACACAGATTACAAAATTTGTGCTCTTACATCAGCATCAATCTGCATTTTGATAGGTTACTTGAGCTTGGATAACTGTCAAGTTAAAATTAATCAGGTATATATGGATTTGGTCTTAATATATGTACCTGCTGGCTGAGGCACACATACAAGTGCCTATGCGTCAATGTCATATGTTATATCTTGTTCATTTTCCTTTTGGTTATGATTTATGAGCGACTATCTATCACATAAGGTGGTCTAGTCACGTAGATTTGGGAACAAGCTTCCAACTTAAATTTACCAAGTTCTGCATTTTGCGAGGTGTTGTATAATGTCCTTGCTTGAGCAACGCTTTATCATGTGGAGACGGCTACTACTAACAGGCACCCCTATCCAGAATAGCCATTTTGATCTATGGTTGTTGATGCTCTTTTGCATGTCGTCAATTTTTTTTGGCCCTGGATAAGTTTCTCTTTATTTTCAAGGAAGAGGGAATTCGTTGGCAGGTATAACTCCTTTCCTAAAGATACAAAACTTCCAGCCCTGGCAGCGATTTGAGCCTCGGCTCAAAAAAAATTTCGCGATTTGATCCTTTTAAAAATTACGAACAGGTCCTTCGTGATTTTTTGTGAGAGGAAGATTTTTTTTCTAAATTCGCGTTCGGGTCCCTCGTGTGCCATTTTACGAAAAGAACCTACCGTTAAATTCAAATCGCGAACAAGCCCTTTTCTAATTTTTAAGGATAGCGGACAGGTCCAAAAACATAACATTCAGGTCCTTGCTCTTTACATCTAGGTCCTTTCTCCGTTTTCTTCGGAAAAAAATGTTTTTGTCACTAGAAATATGTGTGCAGCTCTATCTCTAGACTTTTTTCCCATCTCGATTTCCCATCTCGATCTGTAATATTTTTTAAAGCATGTATTATTACTCCACGAATGCGTCGGTCTCACTCCTTTCCTAAAGATACAAAACTTCCGGCCCTGGCAGCAATTTGAGCCGAGCCGCCTCGGCTCAAAATTTTTTTCGCAATTTGATCCTTTTGAAAATTACGAACAGGTCCTTCGCGATTTTTTGTGAGAGGAAGATTTTTTTTCTAAATTCGCGTTCGGGTCCCTCGTGCGCCATTTTACGAAAAGAACCTACCGTTAAATTCAAATCGCGAACAAGCCCTTTTCTAATTTTTAAGGATAGCGGACAGGTCCAAAAACATAACATTCAGGTCCTTGCTCTTTACATCTAGGTCCTTTCTCCGTTTTCTTCGGAAAAAAATGTTTTTGTCACTAGAAATATGTGTGCAGCTCTATCTCTAGACTTTTTTCCCGCCTCGATTTCCCATCTCGATCTGTAATATTTTTTAAAGCATGTATTATTACTCCACGAATGCGTCGGTCTCGATATTTTTAAAACATGTATTATTACTCCGTGAAGCGTAGAGTGTTAAGCTCGATAAAAGAAGATTGTCATCTCTAATAATTTTTCGCCCTTTTCCTCTAGACTTTTTTCCCTTTCGGATTTCTAGCTCGGTCTCCAATATTTTCCAAATAATTAAATGAAAGAGATATTTCTACAACTCTATCTCTCTACTTTTTCCCGTTTTCGCTCATTATTTCGACGATTTAAAAATAACACGCCCTAAAAAAGAAATCCCTCTGAAAAAATGCCAGTAGCGTAGAGTCTCTAATATTTTTTAAAACATGTCATTTCTCTGTTTCCCTGGAAAAAAAACGTTTTCGTCGCCAGAAATATTTGTGCGACTCTATCTCTAGACTTTTCCCCAACTCGATTTCCGTCTCAATCTCGATATTTTTAAAACATGTATTATTACTCATGACAGCGTCGATCTCTAATATTTTTAAAACATGTATTATTACTCTCTGACAGCGTAGAGTGTTAAGCTCGATAAAAGAAGGTTGTCATCTCTAATAATTTTCACCCTTTTCCTCTAGACTTTTTTCCCGCGCGGTTTTTCATTTCGGCCTCCAATATTTTTCAAATAATTCGTCGAAAGAGATATTTCTACAACTCTATCTCTCTATTTTTTCCCCATTTCGACGATTGTGCAGCTCTATCTCTAGACTTTTTTCACAACTCGATTTCCTATCTCGATCTCTGATATTTTTTAAAACATGTATTATTACTCCGCGAACGCGTGGAGTGTTAAGCTCGACAAAATAAGGTTGTCATCTCTAATAATTTTTCACCATTTTCCCTCTAGACTTTTTTCCCTTGCGTTTTTCCACTTGGCCTCTAATATTTTTCAAATAATTAAATCGAAAGAGATATTTCTACAACTTTATCTCTATTTTTCCCGTTTAACGATTTAAAAATAAAAGCACGAGAAAAAAATAAATTTTTCTCTGGAAAAAGCGACAGCGGCGTGTTACGCCCATGATTTTTAATATTTTTAAGAACATGTATTATTACTCGTGACGCGTAGAGTATTAAACTCGACAAAAAGAAGGTTGACATCTCTAATAATTTTTTTCCCTTTTCCGTCACGGTTTTCATTTCGGTCTCAATATTTTCCAAATAATTAAATCGAAAGATATATTTCTACAACTCTATCTCTCTATTTTCCCGTTTACGCTCATTATTTCGATGATTTAAAAATTAAGCCGTCGAAAAAACTTTTTCTTGAAAAAAAGCGACCTGTGGCGTGTTCGCCATGAAAATTTTCTAGTTACTTAATACTATGGAGGGGTTCATTTCTAAAAGTGACTACTTTTTTTGCTCTCTTACCTTTTTTTTTTGTTGTTGTGTAAATCTAATCCTTTCCTAAATAAAATTACAAATCTAGTCTCTTTCCACCACGAAGACACTTATCATGCATACTGGCTGAAACAGGCCCTCCCACGCCCTCCTACCATAGAAGTTGCATACATGCTGTTTTAGGCAACTGATTGAAGCTCAAGATTACCTAACTTGTTTTGGAGCTAATTTGGCATCGGTCGCATATTATTTGTTTTGTTTGGGCTGAATTTGTTTTGTTTGCTAAAGACAAGGGTCAATCAATTTGGGAGGGGGATCAATCGAATTAGAAGGTTGTAGAGCGTAGACCGACGTCGGCGATGACGCTAGCATCCATCTTCTTCTCCTCCACCTTCCCTGCGGTCGCTCTCCCCGTCCCCGCCTCCAACCGCCGCTTCTACTCCCACTCCCACCCCCACCCTTCTTCTCCTCGCCTCCCCACTGCCCTCCGCTGCTCCTCCGGGAATAAGGTGACCATGGTCAATGCCATCAGGGTCCACGAGCTCGGCGGCCCCGAGGCAGGCACCACCACTTCACTGACGCACTTCCCTTCCTTCCTTTTTTCTTCTTGTGTCTCGGTGGAGAGGCGAATTCTTGCCCTAAGAAAATTTCTTGCTGTGCTGCTTGCCGCCTTGCCGGTCATGACATGAGCAGGTGATGAAATGGGAGCAAGCGGAGGTCGGCGAGCCCAACCAAGGCGAGATCCGGATCAAGAACACCGCCATCGGTGTCAACTTCATCGACGTCTACTACCGCAAGGGGGTCTACTCCGCTCCACTGCCCTTCATCCCCGGTACACCTGTAACCTACCCATGATCCCATCCATCTTCGCTAGAAATTTACTCACGTTTCTGGTAATTGAACTTGCCCTTGCTCTGTGAGTAATTGGAAACTGCTTTGCACTGGAGCATGCACGATAATAATATCAGGGAGTACCAGACCTTCTAAGACTTTCATCATGTTCGGTATGCAGACATACACACAGAGGCACATTGGGTGTGCAAACACAAACATATGTAAAGGGACGAAAACCCAGGCTAGTTAGCACTCAAATGAATCTTGATTAGATTTCCTAGTTTGGAGAGTTAACCATTGTCTTCCCTGTGATGTCTGAAGCCACCAACATTTTACGCAACACACAGTAACTTTGATAAGTAATACAAATCAAGCTCCTCAAGACTACTGCATAGTGGCAATAGCAATGGTATATCCTTATCACAAGGCCAGATAATTTGATCGCTGCTCAAAATTGGTTCCTTTTCATCTTATCCTATACGCGTTATATACATAGCATCAGAGTACTGCTTGTATAAATGAGCTTGTGCTTTTCACCTATGCCATATTCCTACTATGCTATCAACATCCAGGAATGGAAGCCGTTGGGGTGGTGACTGCAGTAGGGCCTGGGCTGACTGGCAGAAAAGTTGGGGATGTTGTAGCATATGCTGGCAACCCAATGGGCTCTTATGCTGAAGAGCAAATTATTCCAGCCAGTGTTGCTGTCCCTGTTCCACCTTCAATAGATCATAAGACAGCGGCTTCTGTAATGCTCAAGGGGATGACAGCTCATGTTTTAGTTCGCCGTATATTTAAGGTAAATTTCATCTTTTTTCCTTTGATGTTCATAGTCCCTTTTATCTGTCTAGTAATCATCCTTTATATTTCATCTCTCTTAGTGTCTTAGGCATGTATAAAATATATATATATCTATTTACCATCCTATGGAAACAGATAGCATATAACATTCCGATGTGCTTGCTGCTTGTGTTATGGCATCCATTTATTTATTTTTTCCTCATTGTTCTTTGTTTTTTTTTTTCAAACTAAACTACTAAACTGTGTTCACATGTAAACACTGTGTGGTTAGATTAAAAAATGCGATCCATGTAAGAATTGTGGCCAGTAGGCCAATCAAACAGCTAAATGAAACACACTGTCTCCCTTGGGGCGTGATCAATATTCATTTTGTGTTACCTGTAGAAGGGGTACTAAACTATTTAAAGTGGAGAAATCTGAGGTGTCATAATCCTCCACTAAATGAATGAATATGAGCCCCCCAAAAAAACACACACACACACAAAAGTCAGGCTCTAGAACAAATGTGGAGCTCTACCTGATATTAATGTGTGTATATGTTGAGAGCTTAACAACACTTCATGAGTTACGTGATTGCCATAATATGGACCTTGACTTTATGTTAGATATGCTGAGAACATAACAACACTTAATGAGTTAACTGATTGCCATAATATGGAGCTTGACTGCATTTTCATTATCATGCAGGTTGAGACTGGTCATACTGTTTTGGTGCACGCTGCTGCTGGTGGAGTTGGCTCACTTCTTTGTCAATGGGCAAATGCTCTTGGTGCCACTGTCATTGGGACTGTTTCCAATGAAGAGAAAGCTGCACAGGCAACTCAAGATGGATGTCACCATGTGATCCTGTACACAAAGGAAGATGTTGTGACAAGAGTCAAGGAGATCACAGCTGGAAGAGGTGTAAATGTGGTCTATGATTCCGTTGGAAAGGATACATTCAAGGTACAGTTGTTGCTGTACCAGCTCTTGGTTCGCAAATTTAATTCACTATGGGTAGATAGTTTGATCCTTCTAATTATGTTTTGCAATCTTTAAATACTGAATGGTGGCCATAATGACTTCATATTGTGATCTTTGCAATGAAAGATTGTGGTTCTCACACACACAAGGTTTCTTTTATAGGCACTATCGGTTATTGTAACTTTATTACTCTCTTTTCAAAAGAATCAGCTAATTGGTCCTCACATAGGCAGGAATCAGTAGTTTAATTGGTTTTTGACCACCTTCATTTTCTTACATTTTGAAAGGCACAACATATTATTTAGTGTGTATCATGCAATGGTATTGTCCAGCTCTTGTGTAACTATGTAAGTACCAGAAATGTTCCATTTTGTTTTCCCTATTTTCAAGTGTGAGTTTACATAATGTACATCATCATTCTGATATTAGAAATGATATCCAAGAAATTTGTTATGCAGGCTTCTGTGGAATGCTTGTCATCTCGCGGTTTCCTAGTGTTGTTTGGGCAGTCGTCTGGTACACCTGATCCCATTCAATTGAGCGACCTGGCTTCGAAATCATTGTTCTTGACCAGGCCTAGCCTGATGCATTACACGGCTACTCGTGATGAGTTGCTTGAATCAGCTGGCGAGGTGTTTGCTAATGTTGGCAGTGGGGTGCTGCGCATTCGTGTGAACCATACATACCCATTGTCTGAAGCTGCTCGTGCTCATGCAGATTTGGAAGCTAGGAAGACCTCGGGGTCCATAGTACTGATCCCGGATAACTAGACATGAACGGCATGGCACTTTTACTGAAACGAATGGATAAGTAGCCGAAAGCTCTGTTTATCCTGATTGCTGTATGTTTTTCATGTTCGCATACTTAAGTTGGCAGACAATGGTTTGATTGAATATGTTAAGCTATAACATATAGGCAGGCATTTAAGCTAGATAAGTATGTATATACATATGAATTGAATGGACTTTTGCGTTTGTGGCTTCGCCTTCCCTTGCGCGCGAGTCGAGTCGATGACTCGATGTTTATCAGTTTATGTATGCAGTGTGCGCACAAACCTAATTTGGCCTCTATATATGGTGCATGTCTTATGGTACATTATTGTGTACTTCTTATTATGATCAGTGTGTTTTAACGAAGGAATACCGTACTCTTAACAATGACCACAATAAAAATTTTAAGGATAGCCTCCCACAATGTTTTGTTATGTGTCATCTTCTCTATCTAACTTCCCTGTGTCCCCTTTCGTCTTCGCTGCCTATTTCCTCCACCCCTTTCCTTCCTCTAAAACAAGAATAAAATTTCAAATCAGAAAAATTTCATTTCGAAAAGTTTTAACTTAAGAAACTATTGGTTCAAAAACTTTCAAAAGTAGTTAAAAATACTTCTTATTCAAAAACTTGGTGAAAAATTTGAAAACAAAAATCGTTTTGAGTCTTCGGGAAGGAAAGTGGAATGGAAGAGAGATCGCCGCGTGGAGTCTCTAAGAGAAAGAGAAGACAAGAAATACTGACATATCTTCAAATTAGCAATTCCATTAAACCTAGGTTTCTATAAAAACTTGTGTAGAATTTGCAGGTTTGTTGAAAAAATGGCTGGATGGGTTGGAAAGGACGGGACGGGAGCGCAGACGAGACGAATCGCTTTCGTTCCCGAAACGGACAAGTTGGCCTCCTCCCAGAAAGAGAGGGGGCAGAAGAAAAAAACGGGACGGAGACGGAGTTCATGGCTGCGATGCAGCGCGTGGTGGTGATGCGGCACGGCGACCGCGTCGACCATGCCGAGCCCATGTGGCCCGCCAACAAGCCCCGCCCCTGGGACCCGCCCCTCACCGACGCCGGCCTCCTCAGGGCCTGGACCGTCGCCAAGCGCATCAGGGCCGCCACCGCCGCCGACGGATATCAGCTCGACCGCGTCCTCGTCTCGCCCTTCCTGCGCTGCCTCCAGACCGCCGCCCAGGCCGTCGCCGCGCTCTGCGCCGTCCCCGACGACGCCGCCCTTCTCGCCATCGACAACAGCGTCAATGTGCCCCTCGACACCTCCCGCCTCAAGGTCGGTCCCCCCTCTCATCTAGCTCCTTGGGTGATCTCATCTCGTCCGCATTGACTTCCTTTCTTTCATTAGATTTGATTGGATTGGATTCATCTTTCCGTTCTTGCTTCTTTGGTGATCTCATCTCGTCTGGATCGTTCAGGTTTTCTAGATGTGGGTCGTATTTTTCATGAATCGTAAACTAAACTGCGATTCGTTTTATTTCACTGGTATGATATCCGGTCGGGATGGCCTGCACTGCACTGCACTTCATGCTCTCGCCATCATGTTAACTCTGCAAACCTGATCCATGCTGTTACACACTTCACAATGTTTGTTTGGTTGGCTCATCAGATGAGTCCATTAAGCCGGACAAGTAATCCAGTTCATGCATTTGGATTTATGGCATGCGTTACTATCATCAGTTCTATCAAAACTCTACTTTTCTTCTTTTCATCGAATCAGAATTCGCTGCGTCGGGTTCAGACTTCAGACGTCAGAATGGTACCATCTGCGAGATGCACCTTCAGGCCTACACGAACGGATGGTTTCAATTACACCAATTGCTACTTAAACCTGAACTCAATACCGCTAAAAGGAATCCTCAACTAGTTACATATTTCAACAAATGCCTGTATGCTATTAAGAGTACAATGAGGACAACTGTTACAACAGTGTACCTCTCCCACTTGCATGATTAAACCCGATAAATGATGTGCACATTTTCTTAAATTTTCTTGCCACCAGGATTTAGTTCATCACAGATACGAGCTTCAGACTCCTAGAGCCAAATTAAAGAAATGAGCACATGGGAGAAAATACACAGTATCCAGATTGGATATACATGGCTTACACCCTGCTTCTTTTGATGCGTATACCAACTGTTCTAAGTTTAGTGTACTGTTAATCATCATGAGATTCCTGAGAGCTGACTTTTGTATCTTTGTTGTCTGCTAGTACGTTCACAACAATATCTGGTGTACAAGTGGTGAAAATAGTGCTCTGCTTGAACTCATTAAGCTCGCTGTTCCTGCATTCGATGATTTTGCACACTGGTAGATCCATTTGCCTTTCCTTTCTCATTTACAGGTGTCAATTGAATATGGACTGTCTGAGATGATGAATACTCAAGCAATGGGCAGTCTTGTTAGTCAGGTTGCTCCCAGCGTCGAGAAGTGGTTTCCTGACCTGCCAGAACTTGAAGCCCTCTTACCTGCTGGAACCATCGACCGTTCTGCCGAGCCACTCTACCCAGAGGTTTGCTTTTCCACTAATTGCAATATTTTGCAGTTACCATTGACCCAGAAATAATTTGTTTAGGCTCTATTTCCAATGTTACCTTTTGTCCCCTCTTGACAACAGTTGGTCATAGAAATCTGTTCATGCTCAAGGGCAGCATGTATCGTACCTTAAAACTGCTGTTTTTCGGGTGCAGGTACCAAAGTGGGGAGAGTCTGTCTGGGACGCAAGAAGTAGATATGCTAGTGTCATCCAGGCTCTCGCTGACAAATATCCTGATGAAAACTTACTTCTGGTAACACACGGTGAGTGCACAAGTATGGAGCCCCAAAGCATTTCATGTTCTGCTAGTTTAGATTCACTATCGCTGTTACTTGTGCTTGTGCGCTGTATATATCCACTTATTTTGTTTGGCCTCCTGGTTGATGGGGATGATAGTAGTACAAAGTTATGGAGTAATAGTTAATCTATGTCAACGACGGTGATTGCCATACGGCATATGCAGAAATACGCACGCAGGATTTCAGTGCTGTATCGCGATGATATGTGGAAGTCAAGTGCTATACAGTACAGGTAGTAGTAGCCAAGAATGACACGGTTATGGATGCTGTTGCAGGTGAGGGTGTTGGTGCATCAGTGTCATACTTTGAGGTGGGTGTGGAGATTTACGAGGTGGAGTACTGTGCCTACTCTGTTCTGGCAAGGCAGCTGACGAAGAAGAAACCTGCAGCTGCAGGGGAGGAGGGCACACAGACCACCGCTGAGAGTGAGAGGTTCAAGGTCCTGACGAAAAGTGGCCCGACTACAGGCATATACTACACTCCAGTATTACCCCAACCATGACTGAGACCTCATCTGGTGAAGCCAGCCAGCTAGCAAGCAGGGGTCTTGTTACTTTGCAATTCGCATTAACTCGATCTAGCTAGTTTTACAAGTCATTTTCCGGTTTACATTTTGTTCCCGTTGCCTAGTTTGCAGATAAATATTTGGTCTTGTACAATTATAATTCCAACATGTGCCAATCTTGTTTGTTTGATAAGAAGGGGAATAACATACTGGTAAAATAAGTAACTTGTTGGAAATATATTCAGCTGCGAATGCTTATATATAAATTTATGCCGAGCGATGATAGCACCTTTCTTTTAGCTAATAATTGTATGTGCATGATGTGAATGTGATCAGTGGTTGTAGCTATTTCTTTTTTCTTTCCTTTCTGTCTTCGTCGGTGGGCTGCCCTGCCCTGGTGATGAGATCTCAATCCTCCCTGGCTTTTACCAACTGGAGTAGTTCTCTTTAATTTGGCGTTGACTTTATACGATGAAAAACAGCTATTGCACACAAATTAAGTGGCGGCCGATTTTGACGTTGCCAATAGCTAGCTAGCTAGCTACTCCCTCCATTAATTCTCAAATATTAGCCATTACATGACGCCTGGAAATGGCGTGAGGAGACGCTGCCCACGTGTCAGTCTTGCGTTTTTTTTGCAAAAAAGCCCTTCCATTTCTCCGAAATTACGGATAGGTCCCTGTGCAATTTCCTAAGAGACAAAGATATTTTTTTCACTTCGCGTTTGGGTCCCTGGCCCGGTATTTTTACGGAAAAGCCTCCCGTTAGTTTCAAATCGCGAACAAGCCCTTTTCTAATTTTTCAGGATAGCGAACAGGTCCAAAAAAATAACATCCGGGTCCCTGCTTCTTACGTTCAGGTCCTTTCTCCGTTTTTCCCGGAAAAAATGTTTTCGCCACCAGAAAAACCCGGAAACAATTTTTTCGCCACCCAAAAAACCCGGAAAAAATGTTTTCGTCACCAAAAAACGCAGATTTATCAAAGTTTTATAGCAACTTATGTATTTGCCAACGGATCGTAACCGTGGGTTTTTTTTAAAAAAAATGTAGATTTGTCCGCAGATTTATAGCGACCCGTGGATTCGACGGTGGGTCCTAACGACCAATTTTTTTAGCAAACGCAACAAAAAAAACCGGAAAAAATATTTTCGACACCAAAAAAAACGGAAACAATGTTTTCGTCCCGCGGATTCGCCGGTGGGTCCTAACGACCCATTTTTTTTAACAAACGTAACAAAAAAACCCGAAAAAAATGTTTTCAGCACCAAAAAAAAACGAAAACAATGTTTTCGTCACCAAAAAAACACGGATTCATCGAAGGTTTGTATCAACTTACAGTGAACACGTAGAGTGTTGGGCTCGACAAAAGAATATTGTCATCTTTGATAATTTTTTCCCCTGAACTATTTTTGACCGGTTGGTGGTTTTGCGAAAATAAAAAAAGTTTATTTTTCCGAGCGCATGCTATCGAAATTCAACCGGCGCAGCGTAGCGCGTTTTTCTACCTAGTTAGACATATGTCTCCTTGTCACGGATCCGATCTACTCAATATATACGTCCAGACATCTCACAGCTGCCAAGTACTAACAAACAGCTACAGCTAAAACGCCTTTAAACATTAATTAGCATTGTGGTCATTGGTCAGTCCATAACTGCGTGTTAACTGAGATATGCAGCAAGCCAAGCGAAAAGTACCGTGAAAGCTTGACACATCTCGGGCCAAAAAGAGAGAGAAGTCTGTTCAATCGAAGCAGATCTATACTCTGCCTCGCTGAAGTCAAGGCAGAGTGAAACATGGACATCCTACACTTGTTTACAGCACACATGCTGCAGTGATGCACTGCGCTTTGCTATAGTAGCATCACAAATAGTTACTCCCTCTTATCACAAATAGTTAATCTTTACCATATATAAAGTGAGAGTTTCTTCCCACGTTACTTCATTAAAATTACCCACCTTTACCACTACTCTTTAATTATCCACCTTTGCCCACACCATTTCATCAAAATTACCCACCTTTGCCACTACTATTTAATTACTCACCTTTGCCCACACCATTTCATCAAAATTACCCACCTTTGCCACTTCTCTTTAATTACCCATCTTTGCTACTGCTAGTACTCTTTGCAAACAAACTTTTTATCGCAAATTGAGTTTCCGTTGCAACGCACGGACACATGGCTAGTTATTAATTACGGTCAGAAAAATCAAAGCCCCGGAAGCTTCGAAGCAAATGATAATTTTGTTTGCTATATCCGACTATCCGAGAACGTCTTTGTCTCGTTGAGCTAGCCCAGCTTTAGACCTCGGGTCGGACCATAACTTTTAGACTAATCTGTAATTATATTTTTTTTAATATATTTTATATGGATTTTTTTATGTTAGGTCTCAGGCCACGGATCTGTAATTTTGTTGATTTTTTAAACATATTTTACATGGATTTTTTATACCAGGCCTTAGCCCACGGCCCAGTAGCCCAAGGCCTGTCCCGCCTCTGGTCTCCTTCAATAAAAGTAAGTACAATAACAAAGCCAACTACTTACTATATTTCTTATCCATATCATCTGGAGTAAACAATAAAATCAACTTGTACAAGAATTATCTTTAAAAGTTATCTCTAGATAAACAATAAAGCATTTAATTTGGACATTCACCACTAACTTCATATTTGTGGTTATTGGCTAAACACTTACTTCAACACTAACAATTGTTTACTTCGGTCCTAATACCGGCTTTTAGCCGACGATAGCACATATTTCCCGTGCGATGCTGGCTATTAAATAAAAATCGGTTCTCTTCTCTCTTATCTTTTCTTACTCTTCCACATAAGATAAATTTGATGTGTACATACTAATAGTAAGCTAAGATGATTTTACTATGCTTGATTTAAGTATAAAAAATGTTCTATTTCTAAAGTACAGCTTTTCGATGTGCTTTTGGCAGGTAGGAACCAACCAGCTGCAGATAATGTTACCTTATACCAACTGTAGTTTTGTAAAATAGAAACTAAAATCTATAGTTTTCTGATTGTTTAAAAAACCTATAGTTTTATGAAATTTACTCTAATATTTAAGTAGCTGAGATATTTAGATATTTACCACTTCAAACATGTGGCTTCGCAAATTTGCCACTAGACCCATATTTCATTGACTCGGATGGTCCTATATGTCATTGGCTCAAGTGGCATCATATTCAAATGGTCAATCTTTTAAGTGGCAAATTTTCAGTTATTTCGGCAACCCACTAGACTAGAAAACAGATTAATCGCTGCCAAATTCCAAAAAAACCATTTGGACACACTACGAAATGGTCTTTTTGCAGAGTACCCAAATATGCATTTCATATTCCAATTACACAAGAGTAGTCAAGGCAAAGTAGAAGCCTTGCATCATTCGGCACTATATGATATCGACACAGTTAGCACAGCTCAATTCATCTTCTGGAATGTGGAAAGAGATAGCAAAAAATGGACACAAGAGATCAGTTTAAGCTAGCTTGATCTATGGTCTGCTTTGTTGAGTGATTAATAGAGTCAGTCCATTAATGAAAGAGAAGACGAAAAATATGTAATGGGTAGTTTAAGTGACGTACAGGTTTGCATACTACAGTACATGTTTGACTGTGATTCTAGACTCTTTGCTTTTTTCCCCTTGGATATTTGCATTGGATCGAGGTTCAGATTGCGACTTTGATGGTACATTATCGTTCAATGATTCCCGCCCAGGTCATTTGATCATGACGTTACGCAAATATGCACCAAAAATATACTTTTTAAATAGTCTTGGGCGCTTGTAGGCCCACAGATTGGACCTTGTTGAGTACAAATTGCGTACACAAATAATTAAGTGCTACAAGATACTGATCTTATACTCTTTTAATTTGAGAAATTTTGTAGTATATTATATTAATAAGTATATGGTGGGTCGAAAAAATCAAATCTAGCCATTGATTTATTGATGGTATTTCTACTACTTACTATCAGAGAAAGTATAAACAAATACTAGCTAATATGATCATTTTGATAGAAAATAATAAACATCCATATTAAATTTAGTAGACCGTAAAAGAGCTCACACAAGATTCTGATTAAAACCCAGAAATTACCTACTTGCAAAGCAACCCCACAAAAAAAACATCATCGCAGACGTGTGGACGGTCGAATCGGGACGCAAGATCAGCAACTCTCGCCAATAAGGACATATACGCAATTACGGTAAATAGGAGGACTTTTTCAAAAAACTGTGCTGATGTGGTAGGCTCTGGGCATGCATATGTCTTCCGCTATGAGGATGTTAATTAATACTAGATGCGTGGGAGCGACACATGCCGCGCTAGCCGCAACGCGCCCACACATCAATAGAATAATCTTCAAGGGTCTTCCTGCAATTTTACAAATCTTCTTTTAAAAAAAAAAGATTATGAAACCCAAATTTTTGGGTGTGTTTTTGAGAAAAAGGGCTATACGTAATTTTTAAAAATTTTGGGGGCCTTCTCCTAAAAAGGGTGAATTGCAATTTTGTTGAGGGCATTTTCGCAAAAAAATTGACCTGCATGTAATTTTTGAAATTTTTGGGAGGAGTTTCTGCAAAAAAAAATGGGCACTACATAGGGCCGCGACACATGGCCTCGCGCCCTCGCCACGTGTCACGAGGCAAAATTCGGCTGGCCAACGCTCATGCTGCCGGGACTCAAACCCGCGTCGTTGCCTTCGCAGGGAGACGTTGTTCCGCTGCACTACGACGCGTTAGCGGCCAAACGCCTAGACAAAATAGATAAGCCGTACAATGGCGGGCGCAAACGGGTGGCGTGGTGCGATGGCGCACGTCTATGTTGGCCCGAAATCGATGTGGAGGCGCTGAACAGAGGGAAAATCCATGGGGTTAATATACTGAGTATTTGCTTCCGCTGAAGCCACAGAGTACTACTTACTATACCAGAATTGCTATTCATACAATGATCGATATCAGGCAATCTTTGTTTTTTTCTTGAGACAGCTAGAATTAGTTAGTCTTGTGCTCACTGAGAATAATGTTATTTGCACGCAGATCCAGCGAAATGTTATACTACAGTGCTAGTAAACGTCCTTCTCGCCAACTTTCAGTGGCCACCCCGCTGCACTATCTCTGTTCGTTTTTTTTAAACTAATGCACACTTTCTATACATACATGTGTAATACACTCTTTGTTTATTTTTATAAGGAGTTCATGTATTGTAAGATTTGAAGTTCGCAAATTTTGATCAACAATTAGTCCAATAAAATTGAAACCATCCAAAGTTTTAACTAAATTAAAAGAGCGCATAGATAGATTAATCACACAATTAAGTAAACATCACCTTTATTGATCCATTGATACAAGACACGTAAATACAATTTCATACATCGGAGTTTGATACAAATCGTTAAATACAACAAAAGGAGTACACAAAAAGATTATAAAGGACCTATAATCTAATCTTTGGAAGACGTTCAGCTTCGATCACCTGAAATCGTCAGTCCTCATGAATATATATGAAATATAAGCAATGGGAAATTGAGCCAATTGGCACCTCTTGTTAGTTAGAGTTTCTATCATTCGGTGTATAAAAACCTAATTTTGTTGGGTGACCATAGCTTTATGGGAATAGTGCCAAAATATCATGCAGTAAAAAGATAAACAGTCCCATGGTAAAAGATAAAGAGGACATGGTTAAAATGGAGCCGGCTAGAACCACCCTCCCAGACCATCCATTTCCCCCCTCCCCCACACACTAAGCCATGAGGAGCAAGACCAGGAGCAAGGCTAGGAGTACGGCCAGGAGCAAGGCCAGGAGGAAGAGGAAGGAAGCTCAACCATCCCACCGTCAACTTCGACCACTAGTACCGCATCATCACCACACCACCATCCAGAACCATCTCCCTCATAACTCCAACATCACCAGGTGCATACCAATCGATACTTTGTAAAACTTTAGAGACCAAGTACTCAAATGTAGTAGGAAGAATAGGCAGTAGATGGGTACAAAATACTAGTGGTCTCATAAGAGTGTCGCTGCAGAGGCAGCACTATGCGTGCTCGACAACCCCACGTACTCCCCGACATACGGGAGGTCCTTGGGTGTCGTCGCAGCACCGCCAGCCCGAACAAACTCATACACATCATCAACCTGTATGAGAGAAGCTCAACACAAATCTAAACCAACCATACAAGCAAATAAAAAATTATAGTAGAAGAAATCGGTGAGGAAGAAGCAGAAGCCCCATCGAGGTGGACATGGGCACAGATCGACGACCAAGGTCTTGCAATGGCAAGGATTCGGCTATAGAGGGCTAGTGGGTGGGCTAGCGAAGTCATCTTGTAGGGGCGGATCGGGGGAGAAGGAGAGGGGTTAAGGGAAAGGGATAACTGGCGCTTGCAACGCAACAATAAAGGCCACCGACGGAGCCAATGTTGCAGCACTAAGCCCAGTGCTGAGAGGGGTGGGCCCAGAGGTGAGGGGGCACAAGTGAAGTTAGAGGCTCACAGACTGGGAGACAATGGGCAGCACAGCATGGCAGCGCCGGGGCCGAAAGCCATGGAGGCGAGGGGAGGAGAGTAGGAGGGGAATGATGGTAGGGAATGGGGAATGGAATGGGCAAGGTGAGGAAAGGGCAAGGGGTAGCTAGGGTCGGCCGGCTAAGGGTCAAGGACAACAACAACAATAACAACAACAGCAACAACAACAATAATAATAAGGACTAGAATAAGCGGGTAAGTAAATAATAAATTAAATATTGCTAACAACCACCTCAATGATTAAAATATGAAAGCCATTCTAGGCTAAGGTATAACCTAACTTAAAATACGCCAAACTACAATACGATAAGTTAAAAAATAGCACAAATCAAAATAAGCCCAAGTAAAATACGTCAAATTAATATACCCCAAGTTAAAATAAGCAATATATATGTATCAACTTAATAGAAGACTGGAAAGGTTGGACACCATAAAACATGTAATAACCTAGTAGCCATCTGAACTATAGTTTTCCATAATTTTAGGAAGTAAATCAAATCCGATAAGAGATCAACTTCAGAACCTGTGTGACGATGCCTACTTTCACAAAAATTCAAGCAATCATCTCTTGATCATATTTGAATAATTTCAATTAAATATGTTCGATCATACGTGATATCATCAATGCATGAGAAAATCTTTTTTAAGAAACCATAAATCAGATGATGTTAGAAAGATAGTTTGATGATGAACTACTGAGGAAGTACTTGATTATTGATGTGTTTGGAACGACTCGTCCAACAAAGAAGCTGGTGAAGTTTATATATATATATATATATATATATATATATATATGAAGTGGGTAGAGGGTGCCTTTGAGAAGGGTATTGCCGGTGGGGCCCTCTACATAGGCTAAAACATAAGGATAAACCACTACACTCGAGTAATGAGCCATATTTTCCTATTAACCATAGTGTGTGGAAACGATAAAAAAAGGTTGTCCTATGAAGATGTTATGGTCTCCACATTGGGCATGAGTAGATAACTAAGAGCGTGAAACCTGGCAGGCTGGAAGGTCCGGTGAGGTACACGATTTTGAAACTCAGCCGCGGTTGATGATTCTAGGGTGCTATATTTAAACGTCATGAGATGAATATCACTCATGTGCATTGAAGTTAGAGTACAACTGGTATGCTGCGAGTGGGTGGAGAATGTTATGAAGGACACCACGACTCATCAGTTGCTAGGGTTGGAGATCTAACATTTGAATAGTGATAAACATTCTGAATTTTCAACTAAGGTTGGGTCACTATGGGTAAAGTGGTACAAACCTGCGCAGGGTCAAATCGTGAATTCATACCTGTCTCCTGGATTGGAGGCTACAAAAACTAAGTCTGCCTCATATATGAGTGCTAGTAGCAATTTTAATAATTTAAAATATAAACACACTCTTTCATAATAAAACCCTATTTTCTTAAAATGGATTTGAGAGAGGAATGCACATGAGAGGGATGAGAGAAAAGTTCATATGATATATTTTGTTATTAATACTTGCTAAGTACTTTGTACTCGCTCTTACTTAACTCCCGCTAGCTACTTAGAAGTTGATCCTTATGGACTTGCCTTCGAGGTGTGGGTTGAGGATCACCCGCAGGGCTAGGGTGATGAGGAGGTGGAGAACAACTAGGATGATTGGATGGAATAGTTGGCCGTATACGGCAGTAACCGTCGATCCACTAGGCACTTTAGTGTTTATGTAGATTAATTATTGTTGTACTAAACATTATGTATGACCTTGTATTTCTAGACTTATAGCCCTACATGGCGATGGACTATAATAAGTTTCCATTTTAGTCTCTAATTATTGTTCTGCTGCAACACTCTGAACATGGTGCATTAATAAAAGACCATGTGGAGGTCTATCCATATTTGTGATGAGTTATTGACAGTGTTTTGAGCATGGGTGCTCGAGTTTGAGTTTGATTTGAATTATATTTTAAATTTAGAGCAATTTGAGCTACTGTCAGGTTTGGCTGTACTGCCAGTCTTGTGGGAGCGATAGTACCGGCCAGACAGTACTACTAGCCTAGGACGATGGTAGTACCGGCCCTGCGGTGCTACTGACTGGGTGAAAGTGCATCTAGGCCCCTCAAAGTGTTTTGGTGATTTATGGCAACACAATTTTGTATGCTAACGGTGCAAGTGAGATTCTATGCAGTTATCAAGGAGATATCATTGTTGGAAAGGCGATTGGAGGTCCCCACCATATTTAAATTTGAAAAAGGCGCATCAAGACTTTAGTTGAATTTCTTCTATGTTATTGAGTCTAAGGATAGCCGTATTATTAAGGGGATACGACGGAAGATCGCTTCTAGGATATGCTTGTGCTCATAGGATGAAAATTGCATCTCAAAAGAATTTTAAAACAAAGCATTTCCTATTAAAGGGTACTCGCCGAGGAGGTTAGTCCGAGTATCCGGACATTTAGTCCCGACTCTCAGGAAATGTCCGAGTATCCGGGATTAAATCCGATACTCGAGCTAGGGTCCTCGCTAGTTTTTCTCTGTAAGTCCGAGTATCCGGACATTTAGTCCTGACACTGGGAAATTGTCCTGAGTATCCGAAGATAATGTCCGGACAATCGGATCAGGCGTTAGAGCACTTGTAATCTTGGATTTTGGGAGAGCTATTTAAGCCCTCACTCCAAATCTAACTGCTGCCCTTCATTCATTCTTGCATTCAATTCCCAAGCTCACTCTCTCTCTCTTGAGCCCTAGCCTCTTTTCCCCACTTGAATCTTGGATTTGGTTTGAATCTTTGGGGAGAAAAGAGGGATTTAAGTGCTTTGAGCTTGCTTTGTTGATTCTTGAGCACAAGTTCATCCTCCAAGTTGATTTAGCGACGATTTGTTACTCTTGGAGTTTGAAGGGCTCCTAGACGGCAAGGAGTCACCGGAGCCTCCAAGACTTCGTGTGGAGAGCCCCGGTCATTTGTGAAGGCAAGCCTCGCCTCCAAAGGAAAGAGGCAAGAAGTGAAGAACCGCGAAAGTGCTTTGTGCAACACCGGAGGAAAGAGGTCAAGAGGGACCTGGCTTTGTGCCTCCTCAACGGAGACGAGGATTCCCCTCAAGAATCTGAACTTCGGTAAAAAATCATTGTCTTTGTGCCTCATTTGCTTGAGCTAGGGTTTGTTGTTGTTGTTGGATCTTTAGAAGCCCCGATCTACTTACTCTTTGTGTTTAGCTCTAGATCCATATTTTTATTAAGTGCCCGACATCATTTAGAGTATTTGTATTCACTAGATTATTGAAATCTTGCAAAGATTTAAAATCTCTCCCGAGCCATCGGTCAGGAGTTTCAATATTTAACCCGGACTATCCGAACATTTGTCCTGACTATCCAACAAAATATTCGGACAATCCGGACCGTGTCTCGGAGATTTTATTTAATTGCGAAATTTTAATACGCCTATTCACCCCCCCTCTAGGCGGCATATCGGTCCTTTCAATTGGTATCAGAGCCAAATCTCCTTAGTTTGGCTTAACCGCTTGGAGAATTAATATGTCGCAAACTGGAGATAAGAATACCAAACCCATGACCAAGATAAGGGCACGGCTCCGTATTGGGGTTGCAATTCCATTTGATTATCGCTCCTCTGTCTCAAGCTCTTCCTCATATGTCTCCGCGTTCTCGGCCGAGCGCCTCATTTCGACGGCACTCACTATGCGGCATGGAAACATAAGATGAAAATGCACTTGAGATCGCTTCACCCTTCTATCCGAAGATTGTGCAAACAGGTTTCAAGCCTAATGATCCGGACAATCTTACTCCGAAGAAGATAAAGATCAACACTTCAATGACTTGGCCGTCAATGCCTTGTTTAATGCTTTGAGTGATTCCGAGTTCAACCGTGTGGATGGACTTGAGGAAGCAAAGGCTATTTGGGATAGACTCCTAGTGAGTCATGAAGGGATTTCAAGTGTTCGTGAATCAAAGATAGAGCTCATTATTGGTGAGCTAAGCCGTTCACATTGGAAGAAGGAGAGTCCTACAACAAGATGTTTGACGGCTAATGGTGCTTGTAAATCAAGCAAAAGGTCGTGGGTGCACCGATTTGTCCGACAAGGCAAGGTGAAGAATATACTTCGTGATCACTCCTACCAACCGCAATCTTGTTCGGGCTTGATCCGAGATCGCCCAACTTTGACACTTTGACACCTCATGACGCTATTGGCGGCTCATGATGGACGAGATGATGGTAAAGGAAGCCGAGGTTGTGGAAGAACTCAAGTCCGGAAGAAAAAGGGCATCGCTCTAAAGGCCGTCAAAATTGTGCGCCAAGCCGAAGAAAGCACAAGTGAAGACGAAGAGTCTAGTGGTCCATTGACAAATGAAGATATGGCTCTATTTGTGCGAAGATTCAACAAATTCTTCAAGAAGAAAAATTTCAAGCAAGGAGGTCAATCAAGAAACTATGGAAGAAAATCAAAAGGGAGACACTCCACAAGAAGATGCTACGAATGCGGCGAAACCGGCCATTTCATTGCCAAGTGTCCGCATAAGGAAGGCAAAGATGAGAAGTCTCACAAGAAGGACAAGTTCCGGGGCAAAGACAAGGAGAAGAGCAAGAAGTACAAGGGCAAGGGTCGGGTTTACATTGGAAAGGAGTAGAACTCCGACACCGACTCAACTCCGATTCCGACTCCGAGTCGACGAGGAAGGAGGAATTGCTCTGCCGCCATCGCCGTGCCTACCACTCAACAACGCCGAAGAGCCTCTTCGACAACTTGAGCGACGATGACGATAATGCTCCTATGTGCCTTATGGCAAAGGGGCACAAGGTATCTTCAAAAGTCTCCACTCCTCCATTGCTAATGAATGTCTAGATGAGCACGATAGCGATAGTGATAATGATGACGTTAACACCGTGCTTAAGTCTATGAAAAACTTTGACATTCATAAATTAAATTTGCTCTTAAAAGACTTTGAAAAATTGGAGGAGATTGTAGAACAAAAGGAAGCTACTCGAGGCTCAAGAGGATTTGCTCATCCTCGAAAAGGAAAAGAATCGCGAGCTAGAGAAGAGCTTATCTTTTGAAAAAGAGAAAATGAAAAATTAGTTGAGAATTCAAAATTAATCAAACCGAGGTGATTAGTCTCGAGATCACCAATGCTTCACTCAAGAGAAACTTGCTAAGGCAAAGGATGCCTGCAAGGCTCTTGAGTTGAAGCTTGTTGATCTCAAGAATAGCCTCCCACACCTCAACTATTAACTCCAATTCTTCATTGCCTTCAACTAGCAATGGATGCGCTTAGGTGCTATAATGTCAATATTGATACTTGTACCACTAACCTTGAGACTTTGCAAGTACTTGCTCATGAAAATGAGAAGCTCAAGGAATGCTCAAGATAGACTACAAAAGTCCTATAAGGCTAGCAAGGACTAGAGGAGTTCCTCAGAAGCGCAAAAGGTAACCCTATGAAGCATGGGCTTGGTTATGTCCTCCCAAGGGCAAAGGAAATCACATTGTGGTTGCGCCTTTGAACAAGCCCATTCACTTCAGAAAGGGGAAGCAAACTCTAAATATAAGGCTCAATCCACTTTCTTTGCTTCTTATGTGCTTAAGAGGACTAGCCTCGGTAGAGTAGTTGCTCATCATATTGGGGTAAGCCCAAGAATGCTTCTAATGTGCGATCTATTTGGGTCCCCAAATCACTTGTCACTAACGTGCGCGGACCTAAACAAGTTTGGGTACCAAAGAGCAAAAACTAAATTTCATTTTGTAGGCCTACATCTCCGGTGGAACAAGTTGGATCTTGGATAGCGGATGTACGCATCATATGACCGGAGAAAGGGCAATGTTCGCGATTTGGAAGCCAATGGATCAAATAGCGAAATCATCATCTTTGGCGATAACGGAAAAGGTGAAGTGGTAGGTTTAGGTAAGATCTTGATTACCAATGAGTTTCACATAAACAATGTCTTACTTGTCGAGTCGCTAAGCTACAATTTGTTGTCCGTTGCTCAATTGTGTGAAGCGGGCTACAATTGTGTGTTTAGCGATAAGGGTGTGGATGTCGTTAAGAGGGATGATGGTTCAATAGCCGTCAAGGGACGGTTGAAAGGGAATCTCTATCTTGTAGACTTCACTACGGATAGAGTTAACCTTGAAACGTGCCTAATGGCTAAATCTAGCATGGGTTGGTTATGGCATCGTCGACTTGCCCATGTTGGTATGAGGAACCTTCACAAACTCATTAAGGGCAATCACATCCTTGGACTAACCAATGTCGTTTTTGAGAAAGATAGGGTGTGTAGCGCGTGTCAAGCCGGTAAGCAAGTTGGAGCTTCGCACCCCGCCAAGAATGTGATGACCACTTCAAGACCATTGGAGATGCTTCACATGGACTTGTTCGCCCGATCGCAGCACATAAGCATCGGAGGAAACAAGTACGGGTTAGTCATTGTAGATGATTTTTCTCGATTTACTTGGGTGTTCTTTTTGCATGATAAAAGTGAAGCTCAAGGATCTCTTAAGAAGTTCATGAGAAGGGCTCAAAATGAGTTCGAAGTGAAGATAAAGAAAATTCGGAGTGATAACGGCACCGAATTCAAGAATACCGGCGTTGAGGAGTTTCTCGATGAAGAAGGCATCAAGCATGAGTTCTCGGCTCCCTATTCACCTCAACAGAATGGGGTAGCCGAGAGGAAGAATCGAACCCTCATCGAGATGGCGCGCACGATGCTTGACGAGTACAAGGTCTCCGACATATTCTGGGCGGAGGCCGTCAACACCGCGTGCCACAGCTCCAACCGATTATATCTTCACAAGTTGCTAAAGAAGACGGCGTACGAGCTCCTCACCGGGAAGAAGCCCAATGTATCCTACTTCAGAGTATTTGGGAGTAAATGCTACATCCTCAACAAAAAGGCTAAGTCTTCTAAATTTGCTCCTAAAGTAGATGAGGGATTTTTACTTGGTTATGGATCGAATGCTTACGATATCGGGTTTTCAATAACACCACCGTGTAGTTGAAATCTCGCGTGATTTAACTTTTGATGAAACTAACGGTTCTCAAGTAGAACAAGTTAATTGTGATGAAATTGATAGGAACAACCTCCATGCGAGGCAATCAAGAAATTGGCAATTGGGGAGGTAAACCGTGGAGCAGATGCAATCCCGAGCACCCCAACCCGAGTGTCCGAGATAATGTCCGAGTATCCGGATAAAATCTCCTGAGTGTCCGGACTTAACCCCGACATTCCGGACATCGCTCCAAATGTTGATCCTCCTCTTCCATTCAAGCTCAAGATGGTTCCAACACTTCTCAAGATGACGGAGGTCGATTCAACGATAAATGCAACAACTCCTCATCCGAGAGTTCATCAAAGCATATAACGCGATCATCCCATCGACAACATACTCGGAGACATTAACAAGGGAGTATCCACTAGATCTCGACTTGCAAATTTTTGTGAATTTTACTCTTTTGTATCTTCTCTTGAACCACTTAAGGTAGAAGAAGCACTCCAAGATCCGGATTGGGTGGTGGCGATGCAAGAGGAGTTGAACAACTTCGAACGGAACCAAGTATGGAAACTTGTCGAAAGACCCAAGCAAAACGTGATCGGAACCAAGTGGGTGTTTCGGAACAAGCAAGATGAGAACGGAATAGTAACTAGAAACAAAGCACGGTTGGTTGCTCAAGGCTTCACGCAAATAGAAGGTTTGGATTTCGATGAAACATACGCTCCCGTAGCTAGGCTTGAATCTATTAGAATACTACTTGCCTTTGCTACTCACCATGATTTCAAGTTGTATCAAATGGACGGAAAAGCGCCTTCTTGAATGGACCACTTTCCAAATGGTCTACGCCGAGCAACCACTGCTTCAAGACCGAACCATCCGACCACGCCTACTTCCTTCACAAAGCTCTCTATGGGCTTAAGCAAGCGCCGAGGGCGTGGTTCGAGTGTCTTCGCGATTTTCTCCTCGATCAAGGGTTTGTAGTCGGAAAGGCCAATTCTACTCTCTTTACTAAACACATTGATGATGATTTATTTGTGTGTTAAATATATGTCGATGACATTATATTTGGATCTACTAATGAACATTTGTGCAAGGATTTTAGCAGATAATGACTAAAAGATTCGAGATGTCCATGATGGGCGAGTTGAAGTTCTTCCTCGGATTTCAAGTCAAACAACTAAAGGAAGAAACTTTTATATGCCAAACGAAGTACATCAAGGACATGCTCAAGAAGTTCGGCATGGAGAACGCCAAGCCAATCAAAACGCCGATGCAATCCAATCCGCATCTAGACCTAGACAAAGAAGGTAAACCGGTCATCCAAAAGGTATATCGCTCGATGATCGGCTCTTTACTTTATCTTTGTGCATCTAGGCCCGATATCATGCTTAGTGTGTGCATGTGTGCACGCAAGCCGCCCAAAAGAGTGCCACATGGTGGCCGAAGAGAATCTTGAGGTATTTAGTGCACACTCCTCATTTCGGACTTTGGTATCCCAAAGGTTCATCATTTGAGTTAGTTGGCTATTCGATGCGGATTATGCCGGATGTAAGGTGGATAGGAAGAGTACCTCGGTACTTGTCGGTTCTTAGGTAGATCTCTTGTTTCTTGGTCTTCCAAGAAGCAAAATTCTCAGAGTCCTATCCACAAACCGGTTTAATATATAGTCACGGAGTTGTTGTGCGAATTGCTTTGGATGAGGCAAACTCTAAATGATTATGGCTCTAACCTATAACCGTGTGCCACTTTTGTGTGACAATGAGAGTGCCATAAAATTGCCAACAACCCCGCCCAACATTCCGTGCACAAAGCATATTGATATTCGCACCATTTCCTAAGGGATCATTCCACTAAAGGCGATATCGATATCCAACATGTGAGTACAAATGATCAATTAGCCGATATATTCACCAAGCCCTTGATGAAAAGAGATTTTATGAATTGAGGAGTGGGCTAAATATTCTTGATTCTCGCAACTTGGCATGAATCGTGAACGCTTTTGATTGATGCTTGCAAAATGTGTTGAAAAAGCTTATTTGGTCTTTTTCTCTAATCTTTTGGTGTTGGTTGAAATATCTTATCTTCGGATCGTACCCAATCACATGTGACTATAGATTGTTTGATTTTGTGTTCGCTAGTCACATTGTGCAAAGGGCCCTTAAGGACTTCTTTTCCCAATTCTTCAAGTCATTCATTCCCTTCAAATCCTTGAAATTCCTAATCCGATCCCGAAGCTTTCCGGACATTCGGATAAATTGTCCTGAGTATCCGGACAAATTATCCTGAGTATCCGGATTAAATGTCCGGAGTGTCCTGACCGAGATGGTCAGGTATTTAAGCCTGTCAAGGGGGCATTATTTCTCTCTTTTCTCATTTGTTTCAACCGCATCCACCTCAAACCTTCGCCCTAGCCGCCCCTCCTGCTTCTCCTCCATCTCCTGTGTTTCTCACCCTCCTGAGCCTCCGGATCATCCTTGGAGGGCTTGGGGAAGGATCTCCTCGCTTTCTTCGCTTTTTGTTGGTTCATCGTTGTGGTATGACTTCTTTTGCCCTAATCTCCTCTTGATCATTGAAATACCTAGGTTAGGGCTCTCTATTAGAGTACATTCGCCTCCTTGTCTAATCCCTAGAATGTGCTCTTAGAAATCCCACATTGTTTGCAATTTAGGTTTTGGGTTCGAATCTGTTAAACCCGAGTCTCCGGCATTTTATTCGAGTATCCTGACAAAACCCCTGACACTTGGACTAAATCCCAGTATCCGGAGAAATTGTCCGACAATCCGGACAAAATGTCCTGAGTATCCGAGCAGACTTCTCGCCCAAAATTTTAAATTGTGAAATCTGTTGCGGCAAACTCTTTTTCACTCCTATCTTTGTTCCCTCTTAGATGTCTTCTTCCCAAGGAGGTTCTGGTGCCGGCAAGCGCCCAGTTGAGTCGCCTCCTTCCTCTCCTTCCGGCGCTCCCAAGAAGAGAAGACAAGGTGTGAAGAAGATTCCTCAAGGTCAGGTAAACCTCCTCACCAAGGCCTCCCATTGCTCCATCTCGTGCTCCTGTTCAGAATAATCCCGAGGAAATTCCTGCTGAAGAACATCCCGCGGATGAGCATGCTAGGCGTCGTGAGCAGAAAAAGAAGCAGTATCAAGAGTCAAGGTTGGCGATTGGTCCCCTTGAGAAGCTTCAGCCTCAGTGGAGATATCCAGGCCAGATGATGCCACTTCGTGTGGTTGACTATCGTGTGGGGTCTGGAAAGGGCAAGGCCATTGTTGCGCAGAGAAACAAAGATCCGCTCGAGTTCCACCAAGATCAGTATGTCGACAAGCGGTTCTGGAACAGGTTCCACTCCGACTTTTATGAAACAGTTCTTCTGCCTATGGAGCGTCCCGTGATGAAGATGAAGAGGATTGATTGGCTATATATGTCTGAGGCTCAAAATCCCATCTTCGACGAGGTCATCGAGATTTGTGAGCGGCATAAAGTGAAGGACATCATGAGTTTCATGCATTCTTGGAATGATTTTATATGACTCGCTCATGTTGTGATGGGCACTATCAAGGTGCCGCTTACTCGATTGTTCGTCTCTCTTTGGCCCAAGGAGGAGATGCGCCAACCATCGGCCTTATGTTAGAAATTTGCTATTTCATTTGGTTGAGCGCACTCATGGATTTGACGTGGTTGATTTCATCCGGGAGGCCATCCGCTACAACTCTTTGAGCAACTCCAAAGAATGCGGATATGCGCCTTTTATTATGGCTATTGAGCACGCCACGGGCTTGATTTCGTGAAGGATGTGGAGCATGTGCCATACAAGGTCCGTCCTCGGCCGGTTCCTCGCAGCCTCCTGTGGACTTTCGGTCTTTTGCTCCATCTGCGCCTCCTCCAGCCTCCGACCGCTTCTGGCTCCCACGGAGAAGGTGATCATCAAGAGAATGCGATAGCTTTTTCATAGAGAAATGCTTTTTCTCTAGGGTATTTGGTCCTCCAAATACTATATCCTCTCAAATTTTATCTAAATCCAATTGTGTTGTCATCAATTCACCAAAAAGGGGAGATTGAAAGTGCATCTAGGCCCCTCAAAGTGTTTTGGTGATTTATGGCAACACAATTTTGTATGCTAACGCTATGCGCTTATCAAGGAGATATCATTGTTGGAAAGGCGATTGGAGGTCCCCACCATATTTAAATTTGAAAAAGTACTACCGACCATCCGGGAGCTTCGCAAGTCCGAGTATCCGGACATTTAGTCCGGGGAAATTGTCCGAGTATCCGAAGATCTCCGGACTATGCTAGTCTCATTTAAGCCCTGGTGCCCACTTCATTCATTCACAGATTCAATTCCCAAGCTCACTCTCTCTCTCTCTTGAGCCCTAGCCTTTTCCCCACTTGAATCTTGGATTTGGTTTGAATCTTTGGGGAGAAAAGAGGGATTTAAGTACTTTGAGCTTGCTTTGTTGATTCTTGAGCACAAGTTCATCCTCCAAGTTGAAAGAGTGTCAAGCCTCGCCTCCAAAGGAAAGAGGCAAGAAGTGAAGAACCATGAGTGCTTGGGTTTGATCAATGGGGTGCCTCATTTGCTTGAGCTACTTTATCACCAACCAGAGTGGTAGTACCAAGATGGTGTCGGTCCGAGTTTCGAATATTTAACACTCTGTGTCTCGGAGATTTTACTTAATTGCGAAATTTTAATACGCCTATTCACCCCCCCTCTAGGCGGCATATCGGTCCTTTCAATTGGTATCAGAGCTTTTTCTCTGATACGATAGCTTTTTCATAGAGAAGTGCTTTTTCTCTAGGGTAAGGCAAGTGGTACCTGACCATGGGGTGTGGGTCTCAAGTGGTCAGAGCACTTTTCCAAAGAGTGTCTCTTGGGTTTGATCAATGGGGGCGGTACTATCAGCCAACCAGGAGTGGTAGTACCAGACTTGTGGTACTACTGGCCTTTGGTTGGTGGTAATACCGGTTTTTAGTGAATTTGTGCTTAATATTTACATCAATTATTGATTAATACATATTATTGTGAACAGTGCAATGTGATGTGTTTCTTGTCTGTGTTGGTTGTAGAACTCCAGAGCTAGGTCACGGTGAGACTAAGGCGAGACCAGGACTAGGCTAGGAGAGCTGAGGTCCAGAACGATTGAGGGACATTTGAAGATGACTAAGACCGGAAGTGATTTCATGCTAGGAAGACAAGAAGCTAAAGTATGAAGCACTGGTGATGGATATGGCGAGCAACGACATAGATCAGGACTAGACTCAGAGTCAAGGTCCAGAACATTCAAGTAAGCCAGTGTCGTCATGGCAAAGCAGTCAAGGACACGTGGTGCGTCAAGTGACTTGGACCCGTTTGTAAGCGAAGATAGTTCGGAGTAGTCCAAATGCATCAGAGGCTTGGCGGCAAGTCATTGGAGCCATATGGAAAGCGCAACACATGGGCGATACTTTGAGAAGTAGGAAGACCGATCATTAGGGCAAATTGGTAATTTGTCTAATATTGGCAGTCGAGGTGTTTTGGAAAACCATAGTAGTGGGCTAAATGGTTTAGGTCACACCAAGTCGAGTTGGACACAAATTTGGGCTCACGGAGCGGATTTGGCGTCATTGTAATGGCCACTTTGAGAAGCTTGCTTGTGTGAGTGAAAAACCCAATAAGAGTGTTGGATTTCGGGTTAACCCATGTAAGAGTGGATGATATCTACCTTAGTGTCTAGGTTTAGGGTTAGGTTACCTCCACTATATAAGGAGATATAGTGGGAGTTGAGGACTTGAGATCTTAGACTTAGTTACTCGGAATTTTAGGTTTTTCACAAAATTTTATGGTCTTATGTGGGTATGTGAGTATGCGTTGGGAGTTTTGCCCTCAGGTGAGAGGCTTTATAAATCTTATGATCTGAATGCAAATAATCTTTTTGCTCAAGATTTTGCCTCAAGATTTGATCTTCTTCTTGTTTGACTCTTGATCTTTTCTTATGGTTTCTTTGTTGTTTTATCTAGTGTTGTCAATGATGCATGATTCATAGATGTATCCTCTGTAGATCATCTCCTTAATCATCTTGGCAAGCTTCTTGATCATCTAAGTTTCTCTAAGAAACCGGTTTTTGAGTTGAGAAGAAAGTTCTTGAGGCAGATCTCGATCTTGCATGTTTGAGGGTGATTTCTTTGGAGTTATTGCTTGGTGTGACATTTGGGTGGTCATTTATGGTCATCTTGATCATCAAATCCTCACGAGCAAACTCGAGGCAAAGTTTTGGTTTTTGACCTATTTTTGGTGCAACCTTTTATAAATTTGAAAAAGGTCAAAATTTTGACGTCAATTCTTACAATTGATGGTTGGAATAGGTTTCTGATATTTTTAGGAAAGTGCATACAAAGTTTCACCAGATTTGGATCAATTGATAAAAAGTTACACGGACTTTTAATCTTGAACTCGTGCTTATTTACTGTTCATGGTACTACCATGCTACAGTACCAGGTTACTGTTTATCTCAATTCTTTGGGAAAAAATTAGATTGTGATCATTCACTCTCTCTTATTGTCATTTTCGGTCATTCAATTAACTGATAATGTGTCGGGTACTCCCGATTGCTTGTTAGCTAATACGATGAGATCAGTGTAATTACCTTAGAGTAACAACGACGTTACTCTTGTTACCCTAGGTTAATTATGCGGATTGCCACTATTGTAGATTATATGGCACAAAGGTGATATCGTTGTATTTGTATTTGAAAACACTTTCTTATGGTTATAATTTTGTAGCTTTGAATAAAGTATTGTAAAAAAAATTAATAGTTAAAATTTAATTTTAAAGACCATATCAAATTAAATCGTGTCTTACAAAAAATCAACGAAGAGAATATCTACTTACTCGTGCACACGCACCATATGTGTGTAACGGACCGCCCTTTTCAGGGGATACTATAAATACCGTACAGCTACCCAGGAGTTTAGCTGTTGGTAACCAAGAGTACATTGCCAGGTAGAAAGCGAAATTCAACAGTTGATATTGAAATATTAAGCCTGACGGCTAAGGTTTTTACAAAATGGCGCGACATGCGCTTAAATACAATACCAAAAACAAGCCCACAGGAAATGGCTTGAGCAGCAGATCAACACCTTCAGAACCAAACACCGTCGTCATCTACGGAGTCTTGAAATTCTCCGGCTTCAAGAAAGTCTAATGGAGGGGGTAGGAAGCAAGGGTGAGTACTAGACAGTACTCAACAAACCACACAGGAATATTCTGAATATTACATGCACGATTCACAAAAAAGTTGGTACAGGTTCATAGTTGTTGTGGATGCAGTTTTAAAGATCAATTTTAGTTACATTTGAAATACAAATCATAAGATAGCTAGTACATGGGGGTTTTCTGCAATAATCCAACGTTTCAACCAGTTTTATTATTAAGACTAATTTGAGCACAGATTCGGGTATCACCCCATATTAACTCAGCTTCATTAACCGGAAGCACGGCGTAATCGATTACAATTTAAATTGACTCTCCAGAGCTGCTCAGCTTTACCCACAAGATATCTATGGTCGTTAGTGCCACGCGATTAACATGCAACTTATATGCATGCGGTCGGACCGAGATGATCGTAGCCGTTTGTTGAACTTCCCCTTTTTAGCTCCTACCCAGTAGGCTATCCAAGATCCACAATATTCAGGACCCACTGTCCGTCGTGGGAGACGCGATCTGAATATTGTGGATATCCACTGTTGCGTGAACCGCCGAATGGCCTCTCCATTCCCGTTCTGCCCCTATCGCTGCGCGATCCATGGCCTCACTAGCATATGGTAGCTACCTCCTATAGGTATTAGAAAGGGAAGTACAATGTACTAAGCCACGTTGGCATGGGTCAACAGAGTTGACCGTTCCAACCTGCGGTTGAGCGATTACTGAAGTTATTTACTTTGCCCAAAGTGGTTAGTCCTTAATGCCAAAGACCAAGTCTACACCCACATCATATCCAGGTACCCACTGTACCACCGCCATCTCATCCATAGACTTGTCACCGGTTGGGGGTCGGACCCATAGCCACCTCTCGTGGGGAGTCCAACACTGTCCTCCTAACCGTAGCAGTTTTTAAAGATCATCCGAACCAACCTTTGAAGATTAAGCATTTGTCTAAAAGTAATAATTGTATGATTTGCTACATCTATGAGGGTTCAATATTTTATATCCTAGGGTTAAAAAGGAATTAAGGCATAACAATGAGTCTAGCATTAGGTCGTATTTAATCATGTCATTTGAAACTACCATATTTCTTAGTTTCTAAAATACCAGCAAATAATGCAATACAGAAGATATATATATATATATATATATATATATACTGTAATGGAATTGGGTTCAACATGTTCAAGGGGTGTGGCTTGCCTTACGAAGTTGAAGGTTCTCCTACAGGATAGTAGCCGACGTCCTGCAGTGTCCCGAACGGCTCCTGCTCCTCGTACGGCTCGGCGTATTGCTCCGGCTCCAAGTACTGCTCGGAGTAGGGTGTCGGCGTCAAATCTAGCGTGTAAAAGCAAATATAGTAAATAAACGAATAAAACAAATAAAAGAGAAGAAAATCAGAAAAGAAAACGGATTGGGGAGTCGAAAGCAGTGAGATGGGGTATTCTTGGAATTTCTGGAATTTATTTTAGCAAAACGGAGACCGTAGTTGGATTCAGCGGCTCAAAACGAACAAGAAAACATATTTTTGGGCATTTGTGGATTTTGGAGAATTTTCGGGATTTTTCTGGTATTCTTGGAGATTATTCTGAATTTTTATTCGGTTTTTAGATTTAAAACAAAATTTAAATCCGAAAAAGAAATAAAAAAACTGAAACTGATTTTTGGGTTGCCTGACGTCTCGGCGAGATTGTGCTTTGCAAAGACTGCCCACACGGGCGCTGACCCATGAAGCATGGCGCTGCCTAAGCGAAGTCTTGACCAAGATCGCACGTGGGGCGGTAATCGACGCTGCTGGCCTAGGGGAGCGCAGCGGCTGACAAGCGGGCCCGGGATGGCAGCGAGAGGAAGAGAGCGACTGACAGGTGGGGGCGAGCTGTCGGTGAGAGGGAGTGACATGGCGGCGAGCTCGGCACCGGGGCTGGGGAAGAAGCAGGGCGAATCGGCGAAGTAGCTCACGGGGGAAGAAATGGAGTGGCGAGGGAGAATGAGGAGCTTAAGGCGAACTCGGGAAGGTGGAGAAATGGGGGAGGGAGTGAACGGAGAGGCACGGCGACGGAGAACAACCGGAGATGGAGAAGATGCACGGCGTGGCGGCGGAGCGGAGGGCCGGGGGAAAAATGGAGTGAGGAAAAAGGTTGAGCGCGACGCGGGGTGCTCAGAGGTGGGGAAATGGCGGTGCTCCGGGGTTTATATAGCGTGCGCGCGAGGAGAGAGAGAGTGCGGACAGAGGAAGAGAGAAGGGGCACGTTGGCGGCGGGCGTGGAGAGAAACCAGGAGTGTGCAGCGTGGAAATAGTGTGAGGCGGCGCTCGTAGCGGCACGGAGGTGACGGAGGAGAGGGTAAGAGGTGATGGTAGTGTGCAGGATCGTGTTCATGGAGGCGGTGGCGCCGTGAAGTCGGTAGCGCGAGGCGACAAGTGCGGGGAAGAAGACCAGGAGCGGGCGGCGCGGGGTGGGCTGGGCCACGGAGTGCGGGAAGGTGGGCCGCGTGGGATTGGGCCGAGAAGGCGAGGCCCAGCGGAAGGGAGATGGAGGCGGCTCGGGCCAAAAGGAGCCAGCGGGGCGGGGAAACGGGAAGGCCAAAATGGAAAGCGGAAAAGGGCGAGAAAATTTCCAGAAACGGAAATCGGCCGAAAATAACCCGAAATAAATTAGAATAAATCCCAGGAAATTCAAATAAAATCCGAATAAATCCAAATAAATCAGAGAAAATTCATTTTGAAATTTTGGGGTTATTTCAATGTGTGCGTACAGGAGGCCTATTTGCTACACTCGGGTGTAGTTACACTATTCACTGCTTCGAAACACTTGCACTCCGATCATGTATATATCTGCTTACTGCTAAATAAATGTCAACTTACTAGTTAATGGTGGGTGCATGTAGAAGACTTGTATAAGCTAGGGGCCGTGCGTACTACATGATGCATGCCAACTTAACTGAGCCGTCGTATTGATCCATCGTAGCCTCGAGAGATTAATTGGAAGCTGCTGTCATTTTGTAGATAATATTGTGTTGCTAACTCGAGCTTCAGCATCGGAAACCCAGGAGCTTAACAAAGATTGTGCTCGATCACACTGTCCACACTGGATGCGATCTTTGTTCACGATTTTTGTTCTCAGCCCGAGCATGATGGGCTTCATGAACATGCGCGTTCTTTTCTTTCTGTAATTGTAACGTACTTATAGTGTAAGTAAAGATGAGCAATTGAGAATTTTTGAAATGTTATACACGTGGTTTTCATAGATTTTACGGGATAAGAGTGATTTACACATGATTTGTTACCTTTTACTATACAGAAAATAACAATTTACTAGCATTACACAAGATGTTACTATGCAAAAATGAAGTGAACTATCAGAACACAAATTTAGTTCTGTTTGTCGGTATTAGTAGTAAATTAATTGCTATGTGGATGAAAGTAAATGTTAATATAATAGATGATAATTAAAATCAAATGAGAACCGTTTGTAAAATGTTATACGCCTGTTTAATAGTAAAATATTACACATATCAGCAATTTGGTTTTCATTTGATAGTAAGCCATTTTTATAATGTAAAGTCCGTAAAAGTATATGTACAAGTCTTAAAAAATTCTCAAAAAATTACCATATGTAGAAGAGGTGACATTCTATAACCATGTAAAATTTGAAAATAAAAATCAATCTCATTTAAAAGTTATGGCTAAATAAAAAAAGAAAGATTCATGTACAAACTAGAAGTAGTATATATTAGTCATTTACTTGTTAGGTAACACCATGACTATTCTATTGCTCATAGTGGCTTAGTCAGTACATGTTAAATGGCTGGAGAGTAGTATATGTGTGTGTATATATATACATATAGTATAATTATCTAGGGCATTAATCATGGTGTCTGGGCATCATGATCTAAAAAGGATATTTTTTCTATGTATTTTCATGCGAAATTTTTGAAAATTTTAGGATGTTGAGTTTAACTGGTTTACTAACTAGTTCAAATAAGTTTGAACTGGAATTCAAACTAGAGTTTCCCTTTTTGATGATAGTTTGGTTGTAGATATGTGCTAATTTTATATATAAATCAGTAAAGCGTGTGATCCAAATTTGTTCAAAATCTTTGAAATCGAGTATATTTTTTCAAAGGTATGCATTTTATTTGAATTGTTATAGATAGGTATATATTCTAAAACTGAAATTTTTGAAAAATATATTTGAATATGGCTTGAATTCGCGTATTTAAAATCATTATGCCCAGTCACCGTACGTGGTGCGCATGCAGGCACAACTTTACTGGTGGATGGATGGAGTAACTTTCCTAGCTTTCGTAAAGGCAAAAAAAAGATGGAAAAGGAAAGGAAAGGCACAATTAATTGGCTATGTATAGAGAATCTTGCATTGTCCTTGCTTTTTGCAATATTGCACCGCAAAGTAGGAGTATCGTTGTTGTTGTTCTGACTAGCTAAAGGCACGTAACATAGTCCACTAACATGAGTAGTTACTGGACATGCATGCATGGCATATGATCTATCGAAGGCGAATCAAGCTAGCTAGTTCAGCTCACACTTTTCTTCAATTCGTTCTTGTAACCAAGGGATCAGATAGTCATACAAACATCATGCATGCAAATGCAAGAACAATGAGGTCGATCGAGAGTTCCGTTCGATCCGTTACGTTGATGCAGAAGAACAGTCGACGGAGAGAAAAAAATCATGCATGCATGCATGCTATATATGCTAATGCTCCTCATGCATGGTCGCTTACGTGTGATCGTGCAGGCAGGCAGGGCAGGCTTAATTACATGATGCCGCTGGCAATAGCTCCAAAGTAGCCCAGCCAAATCCGATATATCCTCCGCTCGGCTAGCTGGACCTGGACGCACGCACACATATATGCGATCTTGCTCGATCGATCGTACGTAGCAGCTGATTCACACCACAACATCAACATCCTGCACGACACACACACAGAACCAGACACCATCAACATCGATCGATCCTGCACGAGAGAGAGAGAGCGAGAGAGAGAGAGAGACCAGATCGAGCACTCGACTCGAGTACGTAATGAACATGTACATCACCAATAAATAGCCACCCCTCTCAGGCTCTCAGCTGCCTGCGCCCAAAACCATTAGTATCGATTTAGTACCTAGCTAGCTCCTCCGGCCTTCATATATATATAAATATCATATCGACCGAGCTAGCTAGCTAGGAGCAAGAAGCAGCAGCTAGCAGAGCAGAGGACAAGTGGAAAATGGCGATAGGAGCGTTCGTGGAAGCGCCGACAGCCGGCGCCGGGTACAACGGCCATGTGACGTCGTTCGTGGTGCTCTCCTGCATCGTCGCCGGCAGCGGTGGCATCCTCTTCGGCTACGATCTCGGCATCTCGGGTACTCCATCTTCTTCTAGTTATGCCTACCTCCCCTCAAACGCATGCATGCAATCTTAGCTAGCTTGATCTGCTTTTCTTAATTCGTCCTGGCTAGCTAACCTACCTTTCACCAATTCTCTGTCTTGGGCTGCTGTGCATATTGAATGAGTGAGTGAGAGAGACGGTCACACCTTAGGCAATTCATAAATTAAGTTGGATGAGGGATTGGATGTGCTCGATCGGAATGCCAGATTACAAGTTCCGTCTGTTCTAGCTGCTGCTGGGGATTCTCACTCGGTAAGCTAGCTAGTATGATGATTGAGATGGAATTAATTCATTTCGATTCAGACCCTGAAACTGTAGCTTGTTTGGCATCGATCTTAGCTGCGTTATCGAACAACTGATAGAAGCAACCGACAGTCATTTAATTGGACAATTTAAAACTATAGCTAGTACTAGTCCCTTTACAACATGAACCATCGATGTTGCCGGGGACAGTTTTCCTGAACCCAGACTGTTTTAAGATATCTGTGTCAAACAGTCTCACTCATGTTTGCCAACTCTTCTGTCTGCAATGCATAAAAAAAAGGTCATATATTAGCAAATGCTCAAGTCTAGCTTTTACCGATCAGCAAGTTAATTATCCAAACTCCCACAATATGTACCCTCCAATTTCCTTCTTGATGACTTGATGTTCAGGACAAGACAAATACGTACCATCGTTAACAGTAAAAAAAATATAACCATCTGATCCAATGGCCAAGAGATTTTTTGGGTAACATTAATTATTAGTTATCCCATGGCATGCAAGTTGATTAATGGAACGTACTTGCATGCATGGGTGAAGATAATTAAGCTCATGATGTACTAATGGATTTGCGTGTGTGTTAATCTATTAGGTGGGGTGACCTCGATGGAGTCGTTCCTGAGCAAGTTCTTCCCGGACGTGTACCACCAGATGAAAGGGGACAAGAAGAAGGTGAGCAACTACTGCCGCTTCGACAGCGAGCTCCTCACCGTGTTCACGTCGTCCCTTTACATCGCTGGCCTTGTCGCCACCCTCCTCGCCTCCTCCGTCACCAGGAAGTACGGCCGCCGTGCCTCCATACTCATCGGCGGCACCGTCTTCATCGCCGGCTCCGTCTTCGGCGGCGCGGCAGTCAACGTCTACATGCTCCTCCTCAACAGGATCCTTCTCGGCATAGGGCTGGGTTTCACAAACCAGGTGCGTACTAACTTACCTAATTCGATCGATCACAGCTGCATGCATGCTAATTCATGATTAGCTAGTCATGAGTACGTACGCACGTATTCAGTTCCCAATCATCTTATGTAGTGAAAAGTTGATCGTTCATTGACTTGCAATTATAGTAAGTCAAGTCACCCAGCCGGCCACCCGATGCATAGCTGCCCTCCTGCATTACCCCCCCACCAAAAAAAAAAGATATTTAGTCCCCTTTGAAATCACCAGTAAATTTAGTTCTCTCTGACCGCGAAAGCAGCGATGATACATATTGCTTGCCATGCTCGGATACCATGGACAACATGGTAGCAACACACATCTTGGTAGGTTGGGCGGCCGCGTAGTAGGACTGCGGTAGGTTCTACCAAGCTCCCCATACTAAGCATGAAATTGCCTATCAAATTCATTAATTATGTTTCTTAATTAATCGCTCAATTAATAATCAATAATCGTTAATTAATGCCTTTCGGCTGTATAGAAAATGCAGCATGCCGAGCAGCTGCTCCTCGGCAATGCCTTCCGCGGAAGTTGCTGTTCCTCGGTAGGTGCTCACTGAGCTGAGAGTGCTCGGCACTTTTGCTGCCGCGGTGTGCCAGTCGCTGCAGCTGGGGTCGGTCAACTTGTGGCGATTTAACCCATAAGTCAAATTTCAACCATTCTTGTGGCCAGAATGAATTAACCAGTTTGATACATACCAAAATTAAAATTTTGAAATTAGATGAAATATCTCTGTTGCATGGGTCTTCGTTCATCACACGAGACAGCAAGAAAGCAAGGAACTAGCTGGATCAGTGCGTATCTGAACTTGCTACGCTTATGTGCTGCTGCTGGGACCAAAAGTGTCGCATCGATCGGTGCAACATCCGAAAAGGGAGAATACGAAGTTCACTGAATAGGAGAAGATGGTTCTCACTGAAAGCACCGGGCCCCGCTAGCACTATGCACTATGCTTTGCTGAAAGAAAGAAAGAAAGAAAGAAAGAAGGAGAAATAGCGATCAAAAGATGCTCCTGAAACGTTACGTTCTCTATGCCGCTATCTAATCTTTTCAGATTCGTATTCTAGAAGGGGTAGGATATTCATGTCGTGTATATGCATCTTTCTCAAGCTGGAAGGAGGAGCATATCTTTTCACTTTAAGGAGGATACTGGATACATATATATTGCAGGAGACTTGAGTACTGTACATTAATTCAGTAACTTGCTGTAATCTCTTATTTATATATGATTATCCTTTAAAAAATGCAGTCAATTCCACTGTACCTGTCAGAAATGGCACCGCCGCAGTACCGTGGTGCCATCAACAACGGCTTCGAGCTCTGCATCAGTGTCGGCATCCTCATCGCGAACCTCATCAACTACGGAGTGGAGAAAATCCAAGGAGGATGGGGATGGAGGATCTCTCTGTCCATGGCCGCGGTCCCTGCTGCGTTCCTGACCATCGGCGCCATCTTTCTGCCTGAGACGCCCAGCTTCCTGATCCAGCGCGACGGCAACATCGATGGGGCGAGGGTGATGCTGCAGAGACTGCGCGGCACGAGCAGGATCCAGAAAGAGCTCGACGATCTGGTCGCTGCTGGCAATGTGTCGAGGACGATCCGGCATCCGTTCCGGAACATGCTTGAGAGGAAGCACAGGCCGCAGCTGGTGATAGCGCTCCTGGTCCCTTTCTTCAACCAGGTGACCGGGATCAACGTGATCAACTTCTACGCGCCCGTCATGTTCCGGACCATCGGGCTCAAGGAGAGTGCATCCCTCATGTCGGCGGTCGTCACACGCGTCTGCGCGACATTGGCCAACGTTGCAGCCATGGCTGCGGTGGACAGGTTTGGACGCCGCAAGCTCTTCCTGGTAGGCGGCGTTCAGATGATCCTGTCGCAGATCACGGTCGGCGCAGTGCTGGCTGCCAAGTTCAAGGACCACGGAGGGATGGACAAGGAGTACGCCTACCTGGTGCTGATCATCATGTGCGTGTTCGTCGCGGGATTTGCCTGGTCCTGGGGGCCTCTCACTTACCTGGTCCCAACGGAGATCTGCCCGCTGGAGATCAGGTCGGCAGGGCAGAGCATTGTGATCGCGGTCATCTTCCTGGCGACGTTCGTGATCGGGCAGACGTTCCTTGCGATGCTGTGCCACCTCAAGTTCGGCACCTTCTTCCTCTTTGGGGGGTGGGTGTGCTTGATGACGCTCTTCGTCTACCTGCTCCTGCCGGAGACGAAGCAGCTGCCCATGGAGCAGATGGAGCAGGTCTGGAGGAGGCACTGGTTCTGGAAAAGGATCGTAGGGGCCGAGCAAGACGAGGAGGGACAAGCAGCTGCTGGAAGCATCGCTTTGCCTACCACGCACGCACACACAGTAGCTAGCTAGTGATGCTTTAATTTGCCCTGCACGAATTGAACCAACTTGATTAGCAAGCCTGCATGTACTACGTACGGTACCATGGACGGAGGTATAACTCTCTCAGCAGTCAAATTAACCTGCCCTATGAGCAGACAAATTACATGCTAATAATAATAGTAATAAACAGAATAGCACGAGCCTTCGTAAGCTCTGCATTCCAGAAGACAAGCCGGCAACAGTGTATGAAATCGAAATCAGCTTAGCTTAGTACTAGTATATGGTTGCTTTTCAAACTAAGTAATAAATACTTCCTCCGTTTACTTTTATAAGGCTTATTTTTTTAATAGTCTTGTTCACAAATGTATGGCTTGCATGCAGGTTTAATGAGGTATTTCCTTCTGTACTCTATTTATTATTTCTCAACCATATGCATTTATTTATTACTACCTACACAAAGTATGTCTTTCATCTTCCAAAATAATTAAATGGGGGCATCTAAATCATTTTCTCCCATACCTTGCTAAATTTCAACGCAACCTTAATCTTTGTGCAAAGTCAAAATACGCCTTATAAAAATGAACGGAGGGAGTAGATATCTATCTTTGTGTTCACATAACTAATTATCTTTCCACAGCATATGTGACCCAGAAAATTAATTAAGTGTTTTAACTGCGTAGGGGGATGGGGGGTAAATAATTAACAACAAATTCCTCCCAAAGAACCAACCACAACCTTGCTAGATCAAATAAGAGCGGAAAAATAGATTTTTTGAGAAAATCAGCTCTAGGGTAGTACTATGGCATCATGAGGAGCGGTAATACCGGATGAACAGTAAAATCAGTGCGAGTTGAAATCTAAAAGTTGATTTTGATTGGATGATCTAAAACTCGTGAAACTTTACATGCACCTTCCTATGAATGTTAGGAACTTATTCCAACCTTTGATCATAAGTATTAGCATCAAAGTTCTGACTTTTTTTTCATATTAAAGAATGTTGTACCAAAACAGGGTTAAATCCAAAAATTTTACTCTGAGCTTACTCGTGGGGATTTGATGGTTGAAATGATCTTAGATGATCTCCGACATGCCATAACAAGTAAGAACACCCAAGAAACACTCCTTAAACGACCAAGAACAAGATCTACCACTCACTCTTCCTTCTCAAGCTAAAAACCTATTTCTTGAGAAAACTTTGATGATCAAACTGAGACTTGCCTAAATGGTTGAGATATAATCTACACACAAGATCAAGAAAGAAACAAACCAAATAGAGATAAAAAATTTCAAGAAGGGAAAGAGTCAAAATTTGAGCAAGATCTTGATCACAAATTTGATCCGTTTTCAGTACAAACCCAACCCAACCCGTCAGCTGCTTCAACCTGTTTCCACCCACCCAAAGCCAACCCGAATTGAAACCAACCTGTGTCAACCCAACCCATTAGCAGGCCTAGTTACAACATATACATCACATACCTCTTTTAAAACACTTCTGCAAGCTGAATCACCACCACTCCTGTCCTCTCCACTCAAAACAACAAGAGTTACAATGTGGCGACCCGTATAATTAGTCTAGGATAGCAACAGTAAAACTTTCACCATCTTAAGATAATTACACAAATCTCAGCACAGCCACTGGCAAAAGATCGGACTATCCGATGGTTTACCAGTTACCATGCCGTGTTCAGAGTGTTACAACAGAACAATAATTAGAGACTGCATGAAAATATATTTATTGCTTAGCCACGCAGGGCTATATGTCCATTACATAGGATTACCATAATTCCCTATATAACAAAAGAGATACTACTACCTATATACACTAGAGACCTCCTAGTAGTAGTCGGAGTAGTAGTAGCCCTCAGAGGAATCCTCCTGATAGTCTTGATATTGATCCTGCGAAAAGGCCTCCTCGCCGGCCCCAAAAGCTGGTCCATCAAACTTTCCTTCTAGAAAAAGGGAGGGTACAGAGTACTCAGCAAGCATTATATAACAGAATGCATTATGATGATTTTCTCTCCTTCATCCAATTCCTTTCCTCCAAATATGGGTTTAACAAAATTAGGTTTTTAGTTTTCTCTAAGGGTTGGAAGTTTTACTTATTGAAATTTTGCTACTAGCTCCCGTATATGAGACAGACTTAGCTTCCGTAGCCTCCAATCCAGGAGGCAGACTTGAATTCAAGATTTTTGACCTGCGCAAGTTCGTGTCACTTTACCCATAACGGCTTCCACCACAGAGGCTCCATAACGTTTATCGCTACTACGGTATTTAGATCTCCAACCCTGTACTCGAGCGGGGAGGGACTCCACCAGGCCATCCCACACTCGCAGATAAGTTGTACCCCGGCTAACTCCAGCAAGCACCCCACGGGCTTCAAATATATCGCCCTTCTCACATTTCATTATCACATTTCACATCACACTCTCATCTCACATCCCCCTGGGTCATACTGGCATTTCCCAGCTCGACCATAATTACTTACCCAATGTGGAGATCATAATACTTTCATAGGACAACCTTTTCTGACAGCGATTTATCTCGCTATGGTTGACACTGAAATACGACTCATTGCCCGAGTGTAGGTGTTTGACTTTATATGCTAGCCATGTAGAGGGCGCCACCGGCAATTCCCCTTCTCATCAGTGCCCTCTACCCACCATAATTATTTCTAACAAACAGTCCATGACTCCATTCGTAGACTCTAAACTCCATCACAACCATTTTCAAACCGCAACTCGGTTCAAAATCATCATTTCTCAAAACCACCACACCATTGTCCATTTTCAAATTAGATTTTCTCAATTGTAAATTAGATTTGCCATGCAGTGAGGATATGAATAATATAAGAAAAACTTGAAACTCATTTCAGAATAGATGATCAAGGAATCTTGCCTGGTATAATATTGATCGGTTTGGCCTTGCCCGTAGATTGATTCGGATTGGCGGGACGGTTCAGGTCGAGACTTGAAACAAAAGAATACGCTACGTTCAAGTTTTACATTGGCACTAATTAAATGAATTTGCTTTGAAGATTTTTACGTGATCCACTGATTGATGAATAGAATCAACGCAGTTCACGGCGTGGATTATTTTTCTACCTTTATACATTTTTTTCTCTTCTTTCTTTTTTTCTTCCCATTTTCTTTTCTTACTCTTTCTTCTCTTTTTCTTTTCTACCTTTCCTCCTTCTCTACTCGGCTCTTCTCTCTTTTTTTTGCTGGGCGAAGGCTAAAGCCTTCTTTTCCTTGGGCGCATCCCTGGCTGCATCTCCCTTATGCATCGGCTGCATCTCCTCCTGGCCTCACCTCTCCCAGTCGCACTCCCCTGGCGCATCTTCCTCTGGTGATTACTCCTCTTGGCTGGTGCCTCCTCCCTCCTGCTACCTCTCGGCAGCTGCTCCTCCCGGCTGCTCTCCCCTTCGGCTTCATCCCCCCTAGCGCACAGCTCCTCCCGCTTGGCCTCGCCTGTGCCTAGCTCCAGCTCGGCCGGCACAGCACCTGGCCGGCATGGCCTGCGCCTGCACCTGCACCATGGCCGTCGAGCTACCTCGCCTCTCCTCTCTAGCCGACTGCAGATCAGGTGCCACCGCTCCACTTCCCTTCCCCTCCATGCTACCAAAGCTAGGGTTCTACCCCCTTTTTATTCTTTTGCATTTTTGATTGCTTGGTTGATTTCATTTTAGCACTGGGTCTATGATGAATCATTAGGGGAGGGTTTGAGCTACCCTAGAAAGGAAAGAACAGATGCTACACTATGGGTTACCCCAACCACTGAGATCCCTCGGATACGACCCGATCGACCATCCCCTCTACCCCATTGCTTGGCTAGAACCCCGATCTACCTTCTACCCATGGAAGCTTGCACTGTAGCTACAGCACTACTGGTGTGGGTACCTGGATGGTTCGATTGAGATGGAGGGTTGGCTGAGGATGGTGGTGAAGAAGGGTTTGAGGGCCGGCTTCTTGCTTCAGGGAGCCTCCACCTCCTCGTCGGGTTGCTTTTGGATGCTCTCCTCTCCTGGGTGTGGTCGTCTCCTTCTCTTTTGGACGCTGCTCCTTCTCCTTCTTTTGGTCTTCTTCCTTCTCCTCCTTGCTTCGGCTGGAGACTGGTGCTGGCGGGTGCTTTGGTGTTCTTGTGTGGGAACAAGGAAGCACTGGCTTTGGATATTTCGGTTGCTTTTTGTGGGCTCAGTTGGTTGTGAGGAATGGGAACAACGATGGCTTAGCTGGCCTCTGGTTGGCTGGTTCGGCTGATTTTATATCTTGGGTAATTCTGGCTAATGACCACTATACCCTTAAGGTTTCACTACTCCTTATTCGCCTTGAGGGCATTACGGTCATTTGGCTCCCAAAATACTAATGATACCCGCATATCGTACCAGGTAAGTATAAAAGCGCCGGATGATGAACCCGAAACTAGCTAGAAGTGCCTGTCTGGGTCCCAGACAGGTCGGGTACCTCAATGAGCAGTACGTTTCACTGCGGGACTGATGGCACTTTCCTAACCCTTACATTTTATTTCTTTGCCTAATTGCTTTTATTGTTTAATTAAATCTTTAATTAAACTGATAACCCCGGTTATCACATATAATTATGCACACAACCATCACATGTTGGTTAACTTGGCCTTCGCCACAATTAGACAAATCACATTCACTATCTCTATGACAGGATCACAGCAACATCCATCAATCATGGTAACTTTACTAGACTTCAAGGTTTCATCATATGATTAGCAGGCCCTGCCACCACCAGTGGCAAGAGGAGATCATCACCACTTCTAAAGCACCCACATCTGATTCTGACCAAACAATCCAAAATATAATGCTATTCATGGAGAACAGGAACAATTATAAGCTATCCCTGGCAGGAGTTAATGTCTTGTCTTTTGAAGATAGAACATCGTTGTTTGGGGTTGTTAGAAGGTGATCTGAATCATCCATGTCGCTAAAACAATTGACGCATTCAACTCCAAACCATCATCTGGAGCAATAGCATCTTGTTAATTAGAAACTAACATCATATAGTAAGTATATACCCCCTACGTCCCGCAATATAAGTCCAAACCCACCATAAGCACGGACCAAGGAAGCACTAAATTGAAGAAAATATTAATGTCATTGGACCATACATACCTCTATTAAAGGGCATACTACAAATACTCAATCACTTTTTTTGCATTAAAGCATAGGTATAGAGTGGAAATATTGCAATAACTACACTTTGAATCCCTCAATGGACTTATATATTGTGGGACACCGCTTCCTAGAAGGATGGACTTATATTACGGGACAGAGGGAGTACTGCATTCACATCACATGGAGAAAACTCAGAAAATGAAAACAGTAATTAAATGTATGTATTCCTAGACTAGGTTTTATCAGATGTGGAACTGAATCATTGAAATATGATTCAACATATATAGCCATTAGCATATAGTACCAGTTTGGAATATATAGTAGAGTAAATTTCACAAAACTACAAGCTTCTCGTACAATCTATTAGAAAACTACATGTTTTAGCTCCAATTTCACAAAACTACAGATTTTAAAAGAACTTGTGTCACAAAATTACAAGTTTTAAAATTAATCGTTCCTCGTAACGGATCGGACAATGTGGGCCTACATGGCAGCCTCACGTACCCCCATGAAATGGTCAATTCTAAAACCTATAATTTACTCTATACAGTATATACAGGAGACTACAATAGCTGTTGCACTGTTGCATCTTAAATTACCTTGTCCTTGATAAGCATTTTAAATTTCGGTAGCAATTAGGATTTAACAAGTAATGGGAGGAAGTGAACCGTAGAAGCATTTAGGTATATATGGATGAAGGAGTGGTGGTAGATATCAGGGTATGATGTGATTCATATTAGTCAAGTAATGTATGTCAAGAATTGATGTTGACCATTGGAGGATTGATGTGGCACACATGAACTTAACCAATTTTAATGATACAACTTTTGAAATGTTAAAAGAAACTCAAGCACATAGGACATTTAGGGGGCCTGTTTGGAAGGGGGGATTTGGATCCAAATCCTTAGGATTTGAACTAAATCCTAAAAATTTCTAGAGCAATCCCCCACTTCCAAAAAAGGCCCTAAAGCTTACAATTTCAAGTTGCAGACAGAGGCGAGACTAGGGGGTGCCGGGTCCGGCACGTTGAAAGCATCTAGGCCCCAAAGTTTATCATGGTTTTGGTAATTAATGACGATCATGTTTAAGAGACTAATGTTTTCGTTGAGTGTATTGAAATAGGTTAAGTCTCAAGGATTTGTGATCATGGAAGCATGAAGATGGAGCAAAAGAAGATCAAAGTATCAATCAAGTAAAGGTAAAAATCTAAGGACATTTTTCTAGTCATTTTACCGATCTCGGAGTTTGGAGAAAAGATCGGATTGCTAAAAATAGGGCCGTACTAGTAAGAAGGGTTTTGACGTTATCTTGATGTCGTCTTAAGGTCTAAAGGCTCAAAACAATTAATTACACTCATGTATTGTCATATAGTAGCCGAATTTTATAAACTCCATAAACCTCAAAGAAACCCTCTGGAATCCCAGTGCTACCGCCAAGGGCATCCCGGTGCTACCATGGTAGCGGTAGCACCGGCCCCAAGGTTGGTATGTAAAAACCCAAGAGGGGTTCTTTTGGGGACCAGGCAGGGCGGTGCTACCGCCTATGGTAGCCCGGTGCTACCGGGGTAGCAGTAGCACCGGCCCATCGCCCGGTGTAAAAATTCCAGTGGCGCGCTAATTTGGGACCTGGCAGGGCAGTGCTACCGCCCATGGTAGTCCGGTGCTACCGGGGTAGCGGTAGCATACCGCCCATGGTAGCCCGGTGCTACTGGGGTAGCGGTAGCACCGGTCCTATGACACGGTGTGAAAATTTCAGTGAGCACTCCTTTTGGCTCGAAAAAGAAATAGTGGCCCGGTGCTACCGGTCCTAGTTGGGCAGTAGTACCGGACCTACTGAGCAACGGCCACTGTCAAAGCATTAAATGCTCTGATGCGCCCACAGGATAGAGCCCGGTGCTACCGGTCCTACATGGGCGGTGGCACTGGAAAACCTGACTTGGTCAGTATTTCGAGCTCAAACGGTTAGTTTTGGTGGTTGGGGTTATAAATACCCCTCCACCTGCCCTCTACAGTAACCTTTGGTCATTATTGAAGATACTTGAGCTCTAACAAAGCACTCTCCTCTCTTTAGTGCATTCAATTCTCATTTAGAGCAAGTGAGGAGAGAAATTGAGTGTTGCATTTAGTGTGAGCCTTTAGACACTCAATTCGACTCCAAGCGAGTGTCAAAACTTGTTACTTTTAGAGGTTGCCGCCTCCTAGACGGCTTAGAGGCGTGAGAAATTGGTGATCTTCTCAAGGAAGCTTGTGAGAAGACCCGATTGGTTGTGAAGACAAGGAGCTCGCCTACCCGGAGTGGAGAAGAGCTACTACGAGTGATCGAGGAAGGTTCGAGCGGGTGGAGCCGGCTTGAAGAAGTTCAAGTCACCTCAACGTGGAGTAGGGGAGACCGGCAAGTCTCCGAGACCACGGGATAAACCCTTGTGTTCATCTATTGTGGTTTGTATTTCTTATTCTCTTGAGTAATTGGGATAATTTAGTGACCACTAGAAGTGCTTGATGTTAAAAGTGTTAAAATTGTAATTCGTGCTTAGTGATCTTGCAACTTGAAACTAGAATAGAAAAATTTTAGAAACCTCCTATTCACCCCCCTCTAGCTGGTTATCCTTGATCCTACACACATCCCGGCACCCTAAAATTTTGAAACTTGATAGTACCTACCTGGGTCGTAGCCTAACGTCTTAGGAATTTTCACTCACAGATTGATTGATGCTTTCCTCTTTGGATTGGCGCTCCTAGCTCTAGACGGTGCAGGTGGACTTCGCCTTCTTCGACCCCAAGCCCAGCTATTTCCGCGGCATCAAGATGCTGCTCAAGACCTACCTCGACTGACTTGAAGCCATGGGATCTCATAGGCTTTGTCGACCTCATCCTGGCTTAATATGGTACAGGTAACTTTGAAAATTGCTGTGATCCCAAGTTATGAATATTACACACGTAAGCACATCCAAAACAAACAAGGGAGCAAATCGCATTTGACGAGGTGATATTATAAGCACAGTTGAGATCAAACGCCACAAATTCCAAGTGAACAGATTCATCTCTCTTTTTGAAAAGCCTCTGGGATGTCTAAAATGGTCAAATTTTTAGAGATGACCAAAATGTAAAAACAATATAGTCTTGTCACCAGAACAGGTAGATACCACATAATGGAATGGATTAGCTAAAGCAATAGTAGTTACCACAAAAAAAAATCGGTCTTAGGCCATTCCCAATAGAGATTTTATGAGAGTTTCATTCCCATTAAATGATGTGACACATCAGCAATTTAGATGACATGGCATGATAATTATGAAGAGAGAGAGGGAATGAGTTTCATCAGGATGAAACTGGGTGTACACTGTTTCCAAGACTATGAAACCTGTTGAAACTAGCACTAGGGGCTATAGAGTTTTATTTCATCCAACTTGGCCCAATCTTGTGCCTTGCAATTAAATGCGATGGTTAGCATATGAAACTGTGAAATGAAATTATGCATTGCGGCCCTTGTTTCATTCATCCACTCAAATCTCTTTAGATGACATGGCAATCTTAGAAACCGTGAAATAAAACTCTCCACTGAAAATGGCCTTACAAGCTGCCCAAAAGAACAACACAGTTGTTATTGTCCAATAAGCCGCAATTATCACTCCAGTTGTAAATATCTCTGCTAGGTTCCAACTGTCTGGATGAGAAGATGGCCTGACCTTATCATTTGATATAGTCATAGTGGTTCCTGAGCAGGGTTTTAAATTTCATTTTCGGTACACATCTCTGCGGCGGGCGAATATGAAATTTTGGCGAAATCTCTGAATTCCGGTCTAAAATCTGGTCAAAATTCAAAAAGAAAATTTTGAACAAAAAATGACCAAAATTACTAAAATTTCGTTGAGAAACGCCGAAATCTCGGCGAAATTCAATCGAGCGAAAAATGGTCAAAAAGATGTTAAACTTTTTAAATTTTTTTGTAGATGGTCTTGACATATCACTAATGTTCCCATAAAAATTTTAGATGATGATAAAGCCTAAGGAATTTTTAAAAATTCTGATGGTGCTACTATCCTGATAAAAGGCTAATTGACAAAATTTGAACTGAATGAAAAATAGTACAAACCATGTTAGAAAATTTTTTAAAAAAATTTGGATGGTCTTGAAGCATCATTAATGTTCTCATAAAAATTTTATATGATGAACAAGCCTGAGGAAGTTTTAAAAATTAGGACAATGCTACTGAAGGTTGATCGACAAATTTAAACCAAATGAAAAATGGTTCAGACCAAATTAGAATTTTTTAAAAAATTTGGATGGTATTTAAGTATAAATAATGTTTCCATCAAATTTGCATATGGTGATAAAGCTTTAAGAATTTTAAAAATTGTGACAGTGATACTGTTCTGATGAAAGCCTGATGATTAATAGATATATTTGATTGAGCAACGAAAAAAATGTTTAGAATTTTTGAAACTTTTAGAGAAAGGTGATGAGGCAATGCTTAAACTTTCATAAAAATTTTGAATCACGATAACACTCTAATGAATTTATAAAATTCTTACAATGGTACTGTAACATTTGAGTTCCTTGTGTTTTTTATTTTTGAAAGATAACAAATAAAGTTTAATGCATCCATAGATTTGATTGAGCAAAAAAAAAGTTTAAAATTTTAAAAAAATTAGAAAAGGGTTCTGAGGTAATTCTTAAGCTCTCATAAATTTTTTGGATCATGATACACTCAAGAAAATTTATAAAATTTTGACAAGATTACTGTCTCAGTTATGTTTATTCTGTTTTTGATTTTTTAAAGATAACAAATGAAGTTCAATTTTTTGAAATGTTTTTGTATGATCCTACACTGCTAAAGATAGTAATATAAATTTTTCATAGTATGATCAAGCATATACAATTTTATAAAAATTTGATAGTGTTTCTGCCAAAATTATAAAACGTCTCAAAATTCGAGTTTTCAATAAATTTTCATGGAAGATGACTTTCTTAAGGGTTATTTGGCCAAATCCAATCAAAAAAGTCAAATTATTATTTAATTTTTTTCTATTTTTTTTATCTGATCAGGATTTTGAATCTCGTCCCCGACCGAAATCCGATCTCATCCGAGATTTCTGAAATTTCACTGGTTTTTGAATCCTTGTTCCTGAGCAGCAAGCATCGTCACACTTGGGAAATGAAATTGATTGAGCAACAATCTCTGACGAGTGAAGACAGCAATATGCTTACCATCATTAAGAATAGCTATCACAAGAACCAGCATTGGAGGAAAGTCGAACTTGCAAAAGCATGCCAAGAGCGAAAAGCCAAGCTGTACAGATAAGATTTGAAGCAGTGAGGTAGATCCCAAATGAAAAGGTGTGATTTGGGAGCAGGCACAAAACCAGTAAGTCTTGATGGAATTGACATCAACCATGATCAACTCTTTGGAAGGATAGAGAAAACATAAAACACCACTTGGGTTAACTTTGGCTAACCATGTCATATACTAGGAAATTTTCCGCGGCGTAATACGCCGCGCGTGTCGTTTTTTCGAAGAAAAAATATTTTTTTCGGCAGCGTCTAATTTTTCAAATCGTCGAAATAATGAGCGAAACAGAGAAAAAATAGAGAGATAGAGTTGTAGAAATATCTCTTTCGATGAATTATTTGGAAAATATTAGAAACCGAGCTGGAAAACCGCGGCAAGGAAAAAGTCTAGAGGGAAAAAGGTGAAAAATTATTGGAGATGTCAACCTTCTTTTTTGTCGGGTTTAACACTCTACACGTTCGCCGAGTAATAATACATGTTTTTTAAAAAAAAATTTTCTCGGTGGCGTTTTATTTTTTAAATCGTCGAAATGGGGAAAAAATAGAGAGATAGAGTTGTAGAAATATCTCTTTCGATGAATTATTTGGAAAATATTGGAGATTGAGCTGGGAAACTGCGGCGGGGAAAAAGTCTAGAGGGAAAAGGGTGAAAAATTATTAGAGATGACAACCTTCTTTTGTCGAGCTTAACATTCTACGCGTTCGCGGAGTAATAATACATGCTTCAAAAAATAACAGAGATCGAGATGGGAAATCGAACTGGGAAAAAAGTTTAGAGATAGAGCTGCACAAATATTTCCGGCGACGAAAACTTTTTTTCCCGGGAAAACGGAGAAAGGACATGTTTTAAAAAATATCAGAGACTCGCGGCGTAACACGCCGCGCGTGTCGTTTTTTCATAGAGATTTTTTTTCGGCGGTATTTTATTTTTTAAATCGTCGAAATAATGAGCGAAACGGGGAAAAAAGTAGAGAGGTAGAGATGTAGAAATATCTCTTTCGACGAATTATTTGGAAAATATTGGAGACCGAGCTGGAAAACCGCGGTGGGGAAAAAGTCTAGAGGGAAAAGGGCGAAAAATTATTAGAGATGACAACCATCTTCTGTCGAGACTAGCACTCTACGCGTTCACGGAGTAATAATACATGTTTTAAAAAATATCAGAGATCGACGCGTTCGCGGAGCAATAATACATGCTTTAAAAAATATCAGAGATCGAGATGGGAAATCGATGTGGGAAAAAAGTCTAGAGATAGAGCTGCACAAATATTTCTGGTGACGAAAACTTTTTTTTCCCGGGAAAAACGGAGAAAGGACCTAGACGTAAGGAGTATGGACCTGTTTGTCACTTTTTTGGACCTGTCCGCTATCCTTCAAAATTAGAAAAGAACTTGTTCGCGATTTGAATTTAACGGGAGTTTTTTTTCCCGTAAAACGGCGCACGAGGGACCCAAACGCGATTTTCGGGGAAAATATCTTCCTCTCTCAAAAAATCGCGAAGGACCTATTCGTAATTTCTAAAAGGACCAAAACGTGAAAAAAAGTTTTGAGCCAAGCCGGCCGGATGGCTCGAGCCGAGCCGCCGGCTTGGCTCAAATCGTGAGGAGGCCCGGAACTCTTCAACAACTAGGAGATGTACTAGGAAATTTTCAGCGTAATACGCCACAAGGTCGTTTTTTTCAAGAAAAATATTTTTTCGATGGCGTTAATTTTCTAAATCGTCGAAATAATAAGCTTAAACGGGAAAAATAGAGATAGAGTTGTAGAAATATCTCTTTCGACGAATTATTTGGAAAATATTGGAGACCGAAATGAAAAACCGCTACGAAAAAGTCTAGAGGAAAAGGGCGAAAAATTATTAGAGATGTCAACCTTCTTTTTGTCGAGTTTAATACTCTCGCTGTTAAGCGAGTAATAATACATGTTTTTAAAAATATTAAAAACTTCATGGTAGCGTGTCATTTTTCTCCGTAGGATTTTTTTTTCTCGGCGGTGTTTTATTTTTTAAATCGTCGAAATGGGGAAAAATAGAAAGATAGAGCTGTAGAAATATCTCTTTCGATGAATTATTTGGAAAATATTGGAGGCTGAGCTGGAAAACCGCAGTGGGGAAAAAGTCTAGAGGGAAAAAGGTGAAAAATTATTAGAGATGACAACCTTCTTTTGTCGAACTTAACACTCTACGCGGTCGCAGAGTAATAATACATGTTTTAAAAAATATTAGAGATCGACGCATTCGTGAAGTAATAAAACATGTTTTAAAAAATATCAGAGATCAAGATGGGAAATCGAGCTGAGAAAAAAGTCTAGAGATAGAGCTGCACAAATATTTCTGGCAACAAAAATTTTTTTCTGGAAAAACGGAGAAAGGACATGTTTTAAAAAATATTAGAGACTCGCGGCGTAACACGCCGCAAGGTCATTTTTTTTCAGAGGGATTTCTTTTTTTCGTGTTTTTATTTTTAAATCGTCGAAATAATGTGCGAAACGGGGGAATAAGTAGAGGGATAGAGCTGCAGAAATATCTCTTTCGATGAATTATTTGGAAAATATTGGAAACCGAGCTAGAAAACCGAGGTGGGGAAAAAGTCTAGAGGGAAAAGGGCGAAAAATTATTAGAGATGACAACCTTCTTTTGTCGAGCTTAACACTCAACGCGTTCACGGAATAATAATACATGTTTTAAAAAATATCAGAGATGGACGCGTCCGTGGAGTAATAATACATGCTTTAAAAAATATTAGAGATCGAGATGGGAAATCGAGGTGAGAAAAAAATATAGAGATAGAGGTGCACATATATTTCTAGCGACAAAAACATTTTTTCCTGAGAAAAACGGAGAAAAGACCTAGACGTAAAGAGTAAGGACCTGAATGTTACATTTTTGGACCTGTCCGCTATCCTTAAAAATTAGAAAATGGCCTGTTCGCGATTTGAATTTAACGGAAGGTTCTTTTCGTAAAATGGCGCACGAGGACCTGAACGTAAATTTAGAGGGAAAAATCTTCCTCTCACAAAAAATCGCGAAGAACCTATTCGTAATTTCAAAAAGGACGAAATCACGATTTTTTTTTGAGCCGAGCCGGACTAATACTAAAATATTCTTTTTGCGGCAAAATTGGAACGACCTAGTGAGTTCAGTGTTCACGCCATGCTTATCGACATCGCGGTTCGTAACCTATAGTTTGTGCAAGAGAAGGCATGCAACCGGCCATCACCTGATCAGTGAGTGTTTCACAGATCCGCTCGCGTACGTAATTCCATCCATTTCTCCTCCAAACCGTTAATTGCTCGCATGCAATGGCCTCTAGTCAAAGGTTTGTTGCTGTCTGTCAATTGTTGACATCGGTGAGCCTCCCTCTGCTCTGCTCTGCTCTGAGCATCCCCAGCCCTCGTGTCTCCTCTCTATATATATTTTGCCACGCTCGCTTTTCACGTATGGCCTTGTTTGAAAAGTCTATTTCCGGCTAAAATGTAGATGCCATCTTGTTTGCATGCTCAGGCCGTCCCACCATCTCCACCACCGCAAAATGGCACCGTCAATAGCTTCACCTCATCGTGGGCATCCATTGTGTACTTCTTCCAAACCAAGCCTCGCCACCACTTCCTCCTTCACCATGGTGCGTAGGCCTATCGAGACCGACTTGTGCGATCGGCCCTAGCAAAGAAAAAAAGGAAGGGAAAAAATGGAAGAGAGAGGGCATAATGGTCATTTCGTACCCTTGAGACGGAAAACGTGACGACAATTGTAATCTCCAGAGTTTCTCGTGTTTGTGATGGCATTTGTAGGACGGGACTCTTCGTGATGGTACTTTGCAACTCCACGAAGATCTCGATGGTACGACGTAAATTTACTCATTGATTAGCCAAACACTCCGCATTAATTACACACCCTGCTCTTAGGGCATTCTCAATGGAGAGTTTCTTCTGCTTGTTTCAAAGACATCCATATCACTAAGAAACACTAATTTATACAAAAGCTACAATACATTGTTTCTTAACATGGTTTTATCATTTAATATTTAACTATTACTTTTTCATCACCCTACGCATGCATAAGAAACCACTATACCCACAATTCAGTTTTTTAGGGCATGTACAACAATCTAGACAGCTGCTGTCTGTAAGTGTATGCCATGTCACATAAAGACAACAAAACAGACAACTTCTACAATGTTTGTCTGTCAAGCAGTCTATAAACTAATTAATTTATGTATGGGCCCATAAATTACCGTGATCAAGTATGAGTATATAGACGGTTTCTTTCCTACAATGGACGACGAGTCATTGCTTTGCATCGAACACGCCATCGCTGTCCTCTCAAAGAGACGGCAGCGCCTCTCTCCTCATTAATTCTATGCCACATAGGATGATAAAGATTACGTGACAACTTGCAGACGGCTCATTAATTACTGTTGTACATGCCCTTATGGTTTCTTAGCCAAAGCATTTAATGAAGAAACCATTTCTAGTTTAAGAAACTCTAACCTTCTCTCTGTGCATTAATTCATTGCCACCTAAGCTTTTTATCCTACATGGCATACGTAGAAACCATTAAGAAACTCCCATTGGAATTGCCCTTAGTCTCAAATTAAAACCTCCTATCGAAATCGAATACCTAGCTATCTGCTTGCTTTGCAAGCCTTTGGAATCAGTTTTATTCTATGTGAAAGAGTGAAAAGAGAAGAAAGAGAAGATAGCCTGCTCTTATTTAGTACCGGTTCCAAAAACGGGTGTGTCGGTGTTTCGAGAACCGGCGAGTAAATTTGTAGGTTTAGAGGGGCTACGCGCTCCCGCTCCTTGAATGGTTAGACCAAAAGACAGGGGGTCCACGAGTTATACTGGTTCGGCGTAACGCCCCTACTCCATTCAAGGGTGATCGGATGTTATTCATTCCCTGTATCCGCTGTTACAAGCGAGGGCTGAGCTCGGCTCGGGCGCCTCGTGTGGGGTTACTCGGAACGACTACGAGGGTGACTTCGGGGTGCCGTGGTTTGGTCGCTTAGCTCGCCCCCACTCCAAAGGGCCACACCTCCTTATATAGCCCGGGAGGACGGTGGCGCGAGGTTACACGGAGTGCGAAAAGGAAAAAATGGATAGGGCTCCCCACGCCTTGGAGTCCGGTCTTTTGCCTCGTGTCCGATCGCTAGATCGGCCTTCGACGGGTGGTTGTACGTCCGTGTTGGGTTGGTGAAGACGAGGGACGGCTCGGTCCGCTCCTCCGGAAACGGCGACTCGCTCTGTCTTTGCGTCGGTGGCGTCGAGGGTGTCACCGGGGGTGTTCGGAAGACGCAGCGTCTGCCGCTTCGCCGACAGACGATTCGTCGGGTCGGTCGGTCTGGCGACCAAGAGGGGCCGGCCTCGGCGATCCGACATCCGCCGTGGTGGAGACGAACCGAGCTCGCTCGAGTCGCCGACGGTCGGACCCATTGGTTGGGTCAACCACAGGTCCTCGCCGCCAGAGGTCGCGGGCGCCGGTCCTATATCGCTCGGTCGGACCGCTCTCGGGTCGGCTTCGGTCGGAGGTCGTGAGTCTCTATCGTCGGGCTTCGCTTGAGGCCTGAAGGCGCGGCGTCCGTGACGCTTCTCCCGGCCGGCGGGGATACCTATCCTCGGTATTCGCAATAGCCCCGAGCCCCGAACGGATCGGAGAGCTCTGTTGGGGGTTTGCCTGCTCGACGGGCGCCGGCCGACATGTTGCTCGTACGGCGGACCTCCGTGCCTTAGGACCGATCGATCGGCTTCAATTTCGGCGTCCGCCACGGATCTGGTCGATTTCGCCGGTGCGGCGAAAGATCCGGTGATGGAGCCCCGAGCCCCGAATGGATCGGAGAGCGGCCGGGGCTCGCCCGCTGCGGCGGCTGGGGACCTCGTGCTTTCGGTCGAGGTCGCTCGGATACCGCAGTGCATCGGTTGAACGGAGGCGGCCTCCTCGCCGGTTTGCCGCTAACGCCGGTGCGCGAGCGATCCGGTGGATGGAGTTTTGAGCCCCGAGCGGATCGGAGAGCGGTCGGGGTTTTTCGTATGGCGGCCATTCGTCCGTGGCCCCGATGTACTGTAAGGTCGGCGTTGCGCCGAAATGGATAAAGGCGCCATTTCACGCCGCCGAAGGGTGGCGGCGCTTCCCACGAATACGCCCCATCCGCAGGTGTGCGACCTGGAGGGGGTGAGCTAACGCACGCTTGCCATGCGTTGGCTTGAACGCCGTGCTCGCGCTCGAGCTGATAGCGGGTTTGTCCGAGTGGGCCCTGGCGGCCTCCCGAAAGGAGAACCGTTTCCGAGCGGACGTTATCCTGTCGCGGGCGTCCGACCCCCTGGGGGCGACCCATGAGAACCTTTCTTTACTCGATCCCGTGTCGGACTCTAGGTCATCCGCCGACCCAGAGCGCAGCTGGCTGCCACCCGTCGACGGGTTCCGCGGGAGAGTGTGAAGTATGGTCTCGAACACGATTAAAGGTGATTGGGCCGTCCCGCCGCCAATTGAGGACCCGCTGAGCTCACCTTATCCTCGCCCTCGCTTCGTTTTTTCGTTCGGGGTGATGCGTGCACCCTCTGGTGCTCGGCGCCCGAGCCCACAAAGACTTTGGCCGAGCCCCGACATAAGTTGGTGAGCCCTCTCGCGGCTTCCGGGACCGTAATGGCCTTGGCGTGCCTTTCTGCTGTTGCCAGGCGCCCTTTCGAATTCGGGAACGAGGCCCGAGGAGCGGTGCGCCACTCTGCCCGATGCGTGGCCCTTTCGCTGGCCATTCCCGTCAGGAATTAACGCAAAGGCGACCAAGGATCGAGGCGTCGTACCGTTGGACCGTCGCAACGGTCGGGGAGGGAAACGCATGCCGCTCCTCTTCGCGATACCGCCTTGTTTACCGACGCCGTCTCGGCCGACGGGCGCTAAGGCCCTTGTAAAGGGGAGAGCCACCGGCCGGATTCTCCACGTTGTCCCCGTTTCTCCGCCGCGAAGAAAGAGAAAGTCGACGCGGCTGCGAGGGAAGCCAAAAACCTAGGGGAGGAAATCTCGCCAAATTTCTCCGCCATCGGTCCTGCGCTGGAGATGTCGTGGCCGAGTGTTCGTGCTTGACGCCACAGACTCGCCCGGGCGAAGAAGCGATTCCTTCCCGCCGACGATCTCGGTGGAGGGTGCCGACAGAGCCGCGGCTCCGAGCTCGGCGACGGCGAGATCGCCGTGGTCTGCGTCCTTCTTCGAGCGCGGATTCGCCTCCTCCACTCGCTTGTCCGCGGACTTCTTCATTTTTACAAGGTGGAGGCGCACCACCGAATCCCACACGCGCGCGCACATTGCGATCTTCATCACGCCGGCGAGGCCTTCTCGGCGCCGAGCCCCATTGGGCCCTCTCGAGGTACTTTCTTCCATATCGCGTCGAAGGAAAGTCGGGCGGCGGGTCGCGCTACGCCGACGGCGACGGCGCTTATCCAAATTTCGGTCCAACCGGGCGCCGAGTACATCGATATGAAACCGCCTTCATCGAACCGAGGATGGCACTCAATGGTTCTACATTCGAACGTGGGGACAGCCACCTTCACCGGAGAGGACCGGAGGCGATGCTCGAATGGAACCGCCGGCGACGCTGAAGGAGAAGAGGAAAATGGAGGTGATCCTCGAGCGCCTTATGGTCTCAAGAGGCGGGCTCGACGGCGACGACTGCCGTCCGTGACGCTCATGGCGAGACGCGCCCAACCCCTCATGGACAGCCTCACCCAATGTTCAAGCACGGGAAGCATCGACCCCATGAGGATGGAGCATTCGACCTCCCTCGTCGGAGGTTGAGGCTCGGTGACGGCCGTCTCGTCGTGGAAGGCCACGGTGGCGGCTTGGCGGCACTCCGAGGCCTTTGGGCTAAAAACCCCCAACTGTAATCGGGTGGCTCTCCGCTTCCTCGCCCTTCGCCTTAATTCCTTGCTTTTGACTCAACAGTTCCCACCCCTTTCGGGGCTCGCTAGGGCATCCTCCCGCATGGCCGCCGAGGAGAAGGAGATGAAGGCGGCCCGCCAAAAAGCCGAAGCCGAGGAATCCGCTTCGAAAAGAGCGCAGGAGAGCAGGAGGAAGGAGAAGAGGGCCCACCCACTGGCCATGGCTGCGGGCGAGGACGTGTCGAACGACCGCTTTCTCCTCGCTTATGGGTCGCCCTCCAATGACGGCAGAGATCCCGCGACCCGCACGAAGCGCACGATTTTGGTTGTCGTCGCCGACGATCCGGAGGGCGTTGATACGAAGTCGCCGTTAGGTGCCCAGCGGGTCACCGGCGGCGCGCTCGGATGGAGGGAGAGACGCCCGCCCGCCAGAGAGGCCGGCAAAGAGAGCGGTCGCTCAGCCCGCCGACGTGGTTGGTTTTGTTCCTTTGTCATTCGCTACGCTTTGCTTGAGCCGCTTCGACCGCCCGTGTTTTAGGGATTTCAAGGGGAAAGCTCGACGGAGGTGGCGTTGCCGCTGGGACCGCTGCCGCCACTCCGCCGGCGGAGGTTGGGGATGGGCTATCCGGGTCGGAGCAGATGGCTGAGACGGTGGTGTTGGTCGCCCGCAGCGACCGACGCAATGTAGCCGCGCGTCGTGGTCGGCCGAGTCGACCGTGGAGCCGGTACGCTACGAAGACCGGGCGACCGCCGCCGCTCATTGTCGAGATCGGGGCCGACGATGGCGGAGCAGCGCGTCGCCGCGGTTGTCGACATGTCACGGCCCCGGCGCCGAAGCTTTGCCGCCACGCTGCCGAGGGAACAGCCCGGGAGGACTCGCAGCGGTGGTGGTGGTCGTTGATTCGCCACGGTGGCGCCAGAGGCCCCGCCGTCGGTCGGAAATCTTGGGACGACCACAAGGAACCCTCCGGCCGCCACCGCCCATCTTGGTGTGGCTGCAACGACCCCCGACGAGGCATCATTCACACTTGGATGACAGCCACGAGCTTGGGAGGGGAATCCTCGCAGAGGGCTCCTCGCGAGTGAAGACCGAGATGGAGGAGATTCGGCGAAGCTTGGGCCAGCTCCTCGAGTCCTCCCAGGTGGTGTTGGACGCGTCACCGGTGGGGTTGACCCGCCGGTGTGGTAAGTTGTGTCAAATTTTTCCGCTTTTCAAATCGCTTGGACCTTGTATTGATGTGCCGGCTTGTTGCAGCGCTCGCGAGCGCTCGGAGGGTAAGTCCGGTTCTCCGCCGCCGCTGCACGGCCGAGGACGGCCATGAGGAGGACCGCAACCAACTGGCTCCGAGTCGCGTGAGGCGCAGAAGCCGTGGCGCTGCGAGCGTCCGCGCGAAGGAGGCCCGCCGACGATGAATGAGATGGCCGATGTCTTGCGTGAGGAGCGCTCGGTTAGGCTACCGCGCGCGAGGGTAACCGAATCGAGTCCTCTCTGGCGGAAGCCAACAACGCCAGGTTGTCGCCAGCGAAGCAATGGCGCGAAAAACTCGAGGAGGAGACTCGCCAAGTTATCGCCATGACCGAATCGACGGCCGGTAAGGCGTTGTTATTCGGCTGATTTGGAAGGCGGCGTTGCCGAAGCGTGTTCTTCGACTTTTGCCCCGATCTTCGCACTGCGTAAGAACCTTGGCGAAATCGCAGAGGCGTGGCGATTGGCGGTGGAAGAGCGCGACGCTACGGTCGCAATGAGGCGTGGCTCGGCGGCGGGAAAGAGATGGAAGGCGATCGACGAATCGGTCGATGAGTTGGCGACCACGGGAAGGTCGGCCGGGTTGTTCGCAACCGCTCGCCGGCCCGTCGGGCACAAGCTCGCCGCGATCGAAGTTGGCTCGTGTGCGAGCACGCCGAGAAGTCGGTGAAGACGAAAAGCTGCCTGGGGCCACTTCGCTACCGTTAACACCATGTCCTTCTACAACGGTATTAACTCGACAATGTCAAGAGCGGATTGCCGTGAACCGGACCGACGAGGAGGTCCATCGCCGCTTCAAAGCCGAGCCCCATGCCCGAAAGTGATCGCTGATCGGATATCGCCCAGAGCGCTTCCACGGGATTATGAATAATGTTAGACATTACCTTTTAAAAATGTAAAAACTTTAACATGTAATGAATCGGGTTCGCTTTTGTGTTCGTCATGAAGTTTGAGCGGTTCCTTCGCTGTTCGAAACCATAGCCCCGAAACCGCCGGGTTTTTCGCGCGGCGTGTTCGATTTCGAGGGAGACGCGAAGGAAGAGCTAACGAACACCGAGGCCAAAAGCGCGATTATTCGCTTCATGCGGGGGATGAGTGGCTCGATCGACTTATGGCTCGTGACTGCGTCGGGTAGCCCTACCACAAAGCGCCACTTGAAACCGTAGTCACTGGGCGAGGTCGAAGGCGTTTGGGTCGGACGAGTTACTCGTGACGGAGCCGAGTGGTCGGTCGGCCCACCCGCCCGTATGAGTATGAACGACGTTAGAGAACAAAATTCACGTTTCATGCGGCGGAGGAAGGGCTCCGATTGACTTGTGGCTCGCCAGGCGGTAGCTCCCTACCACAAAGCGCCATTAAACTCAGAATACCGGGGCGAGGTCGAGCGCTTTGGGTCGGACGACCACTCGCCCGGAGCCGAGTGGTCGGTCGGTCCACCGGCCCGTATGAGTGTGAATAACGTTGCTCCTGTGCCCCCGAGCAATTTGCGGCGACCAGGCCGTGGTCGGCACGTATTGCAGGTCCTTCGAGATAGTCGTAAAGGAGACCAAGATTCGAGACTTATCTCTTTGGTCGATAGTCGAGCGGCTCGGCCGAGGCTCGGGCGATACTTCGAGGTTGTCCGGATAATCGGCTCGCTGAAGATCGAGGGTCGCGCCGCTTCAAAGACGAAGCGGCCCTCCTCGCGCTCGCGTTCGCCGCATTTAATGTGGAGGGATTTTAATGCCCGTCGGCGTCGGCGATCGGACGATGGGCGTGTTAGAGGAGTTCGGAGCGCCTGGCGCGGCGCGGTTCTCGTGCGATGAAACCACCCCTATAAATACGGTGCAGGTAACTAACTCCCATCCGTTCAGACGCTTATAGGTTTTCGCCTCCTTCATCTTGGAAGCACCTCCTCGAGGACTATGGCGAGCGGTGGCGGTGATGACAGAGGTCGGGAAGCGGATCATGAAGCGGACCGGGGTTCTCTTCCAAGAAAGTTCGGACGGAGGGGTTCTCTCGGCGGGCGAGGGTGGCGCCGAGCCGCCTCGCCAAGTTCTTTATCTGGAGCCCCGCCATGGGTATATGTCCTTCTAGTTGTTTTAGTGGGCGTTAGGGTTGCCAATTTGAGGTTCATCTTTGATACTTGCCTCTTGCAGTCCGATCGCCCAGCCAACAAGCCGACAAGCGCCGCCGGGTGGTTCCGCACCCCAGCAATGCGGAGTGGCTCGCAGTGGATCGGGCATGAGCAGCATGGTGGACGCTTGGTGCGGTCGCATGCCGACTGGTGTCCTAGGTGGGGCCTCCGCGCCTCGACACGCAGTGACGGCGGCTGCGGCGCAAAGCCGCGAAGACGAGAAGGCGGCAACGGCGGCACGGCCGGCCGCCGAGGCAGAGATAGCCCGTGCGAACGAGGATTTCGACTCCACGCGCGCGGTTCTCCTCTCCATGTGCGGGAGGCGGCGGGTACGGTGGCGGAGCGGCTGCATCTGGGGTCTCGGACGACGAGACCGGCGCGAAGCGAGGTCTCCGGGAAGGCGACGGGACGACGCTTTTGGCTCCCCGACCCTTAGGGGCCGCCGCCTTTAAACTCGCTGCGGCGCGAGGTATCTTGGGCATCGGGCGGCTCCTTCCGCTCTTCGTTGTCCTACCATTGCTTTTGCGATTTTTGCGCTTTTTCGCTTCAGACTTGCACAAGTTGTATCGTCGTTTACGCTCCCTTTCTTGTAATGGACACTTCGTGCTTTTGTCGACTCGAATCCTATCGCTCAAATTTCGTGTCGATCGCCGGTCATTAGTAGTCGCAAGGGGACTCCTTTGCCAACCGTCTGTGGGTCGCGGGCGCGAGGCCATCGGCATATTATGACCACTACTTTAGTAGTCGAAGTCAAGAAAAACTACCGGAGTTTTCACAAGACGAGACCGTAGTGGTCCGGCGGCGATCGGTCCTTCGCCGAGGACCTTGGGTCGACTTGGGCACCACGCAACGAGGTTACGAGGATAGAAGCTCCCGAAAGGTGTTCGTACGCCGCCGGGCGGGTCCGCCAAGAAAATTAGTTTCGTGGAAAGAAACGCTTGCTTTTCAATGTTCCAAGCGTTTGAAACAATGTTGCCATCGGCGTCTCTTAGTCGATAGGTGCCGTCAATTACATCCACAACGGTGAAGGGCCTTCCCACGGGCGAAGCTTGTGCTCGCTAACGTTGGATCGACTTGGCACAGACCAAATCGCCAATGTTGAAGGCTCGCCGCAGCCTTTGGCGACTCGATATCGCCGCAGCTGGCTCGCCGATACTCGATCGACGGAGGATTCGGCGATGTCGCGTGCCTCGTCGAGCTGGTCGACGGAGTCTTGCTGTGAGTCGAGTCCCCGAGCTTGGTCGAAGGTCTGCAACCTTGGAGCGCCGTACTCCAGGTCGGTTGGCAAGACAGCCTCGGCGCCGAACACCAGGAAGAACGGCGTAAACCCGGTCGACCGGGTCGGAGTGGTTCGCAGGCTCCAAAGGATGGAGGGCAGCTCGGCTGCCCATCGCCCTGCTGACTTCTTCAGTCGGTTGAAGATTCGCGGCTTGAGCCCCTGCAGGATCATGCCGTTCGCCTCTCGGCTTTGGCCGTTATTCATGGGTGGGCGTGACGCCCACGACGCGATGTTGAAGTCGTCGCGAGAACTCGAGAAACTCCTTCCCGTGAAACCGCGTACCATTGTCGGTGATGATGGAGTTCGACCCCAAACCGTAGATGATATCGCGGAAGAAGTTGGCGCGCTGCGGACGTAATAGTGGCGACGGCCGCTCTATCCACTTGGTGAACTTGTCCACCGCGACGAAGAGGTGCGTGACGCCCCGGTGCCTTTTTGAAAGGTCCGAAAGCGTCGAGTCCCCGCATCGCGAACGCCATGTGATAGGGATTGTCTCAAGGGCTTGGGCCGGCAAATTGCGCGCGTTTGTCGAGCAAAGAATCGCACTTTCGCAGTGCAAACAATTTGTTTTGCGTCGGCAACGGCGGTTGGCCAAGAGAAACCTTGACGGAAGGCCTTCCCACGAGGGATCGTGGTGCCGCGTGGTGACCACACACCCCCGCCGGATGTTGAGCAGCAGCCTCCTTGCCCGGTCAAAGATGCACTTCGGAGGACCCCGAGGACTCTTCTTGTAAAGGTCTTCGCTGACCAGACAAAGACTTCGCTGCCGCGAGGCGCCGGCCCTCCGGTCGGTCCGGAGGGAGGGTCCCATTCGCTGCGATCGACGAGGGCTTCCTCCAATCTGGTTCGGCCGCAGCACGCCCCGACTCGAGTCGGATAAGCGGCGCATTCGCTGATTGGCGGTCGGCTCCGGCCGGGTGGCGATCGGTGGGTCCAATGGATGGACGGTCGGTGGAGGTCGTGGCGAAGATCCGGCCGACGAGGCCCTTGCCGAAGCGAGGTTGGCGAGGTAGTCGGCCTCGCCGCTAGAAGCGCCAGAGGCGTGGTGGAGCTCGAACCCTTGAACTTCTCTTCCACAGACTGCGCCAAGACGCGCATGCGTGGATCTCGGTTCCGAGGCCTTCATGACCGGTCGACCACCGCCTTGGAGTCACCAGATATCGAGAGCCGTCGACGCCTAGGTCGGCGCGATCCGGAGATCTGTTGATTTAGGTTTTCAGACTTTCGGCGACGTTGTTCAGAAGGCCGAAGAGCAATGGACGCATATTGGACTTTGTTGTCGAAGCGGGAAACGAGAACGACCTCAAGCGCGCCCCATTCTTGGTGTAGGATCCGTCGAAGCACATCGCCCAAGACTCGGATCTTCAAGCACCGGAGGGGCTCGGCTTTCGGTCCACTCGCCACGGTCGAAGGGCTTGGGACTTGATCGCCGCCTTGGGGACGAACGAAATGTCGTGGCCGTTGAGCTCGAGTGCCCACTTGGCTATCCTCCCCGGTTGCCGCGGTGGAGGATCTCGCCCAAAGCAATAAGAGGTTACGACGAGACGGGTGTTGGCCAAGTAGTGGATCGCTTTTCTTTTGCGATTAGCACCGCCAGAGAGTAGTTTCGCGACTGCGTAACGCGGCTTTGATCCCGAGAGTACTTCACCGACGGCAGACCGGTTGCAGATTTTGAGGGTGCGGCCTCTTCCGTCCGGCTGACGACGGAAGTGCCGCACTCACGACTTGGGTCGTGGCGGCAATGTAGAGGAGTAGAGGCTCACATGGCGCCGGGCGCAGCCAGATCGGGGTGACGCGTGAAGGCCTTTAGTTGGTCAAGGGCCTCTGAGCTTCCGGTCCAACCGGCGGTCGGATCTTCTAAGCGCTTTATAGAGCGGCATTCCACGCCGCCGAGGCGAGACACGAAACAGCTCAAAGTCAGCGAGGCAACCCGTCGCCTTTTGGACGCCTTTAGGTCGGCGATCGGGCCCATCCTCATGATTGCCGAGATCTTCACCGAGTTGGCTTCGGCGCCGCTGTCGGATATCATGAAGCCGAGAAGCTTCTTAGGGACCCCAAGACGATTTTTCGGGTTGCTTTATCGAAGCGCCGAGGTTCAGAAAGTTTCTTCAAGGTCGGCGACGAGGTCACCGCCTTCCGGTCTTGACGACGATGTCGCCCACGAGACCTCGACAATGTTACGGCCGATCCGGTCATCGAAACAGTGTACATGCACCGCTGATATGTAGCACCGCGTTCTTCGACTAAAGGGCATCGCCACGTAACAAAACGAGCGAAGGGAGTGATAAAAGAAGTCGCGAGCCGGTCGGACTCTTCATCGGGATCCGTGATAACCGGAGTAGGCGCCCAGAAGGAGAGCAATTCACACCCAGGTGGAATCAACGACTGGTCGATCCGGGCAGAGGAAAATGGTCCTGGGACACGCCTTGTTCAGCCCGTAATCAACACACATCCTCCATTGCCCGGACTTCTTTTTACAAGGACGGGGTTGGCAAGCCACTCGGTGGCGTACCTCTTTATGAACCCCGCCTCCAAAAGTTTGGCTACTTCTTCACCTATGAGCTGCGCTTTTCTTCGAAACAGGCAAGCGCGCGTTATGCACCGCCTCGCGCCGAGTCGGATATTGAGGGTGTGCTCGGCGACCTCCCTTGGGATGCCCTAAGCATGTCGGAGGTCTTCAGTGAAGACGCCCTGTTCGCCCGGAGGAAGTCGACGAGCCGCTTCCTATTTGGCGGAGGGCGACCCTACCGCACGGTCTTGGTCGGTCTTTGGGGTCGATCATGCCCCTCTCGTGTCCTCCGCGGACTCGAAGAATCCGCCCCGACTTCTCGGGGCGAGGACGGACCCGAGGCCTCCTCTAGGTAGTCGCCGAGCTCGGCGGACGCTGATGACCGCCGGCCAACTCGCAATCGCTTCGCTTTCATAGCTTGAAGGCAAGCCGAAGGACGAGGCCACTTGTAATGATGCCCCGTGGCCCTGGAATCTTCAGCTTCAGGTAGATGTAGTTGGGGATCGCCATAAACTTAGCGTAACATGGCCTCCCCAAGATGGCGTGGTAGGAGCCCGCGAATCCCACAACCTCGAAAGTGAGGGTTTGGTCGGAAGTTCTCGGGCCCCAAAGGTGACGGCGTGTCAACTCGCCTGAGGGGTAGGCTTGGCGCTCGATGACACCGTGGAAAGGTGCCTTGCTCGGTCGTAGGGTCGAGCGCGGCACTCCAAGGGCGTCGAGCGTCTCAGCATACATGATGTTGAGGCCGCTGCCGCCCTCCATGAGCACCTTCGTGAGGCGCTTCGACCCCACGATGGGATCGACGACGAGCGGGTATCTTCCCGGGTGCGGGATGTGGTCGGGGTGGTCGGCCCGATCAAAGGTGATCGGAGACTCCGACCACCGAAGGTACTTCGACCGCCGGTCACCAGATGCACCTCGCGATAGGCGAGCTTTTGCCGCCGCTTGTCGGCGTAGCTCTCCCGCCACCGAAGATCATGAGGCATCCGTCGGGTTCCGGGAACCCTCCACCCGCCTTTTCTTCCCCGACCTCCGGCATCGGGTCGCGCTTCTTTCCTTTGCCCTGTGGATCGCGGGGTTTCGGAGAGAACGCCAGACTTCGCAGCCCGATATTTATGCTTGACGGGTACTCGTGATGCGACACGGCTCTCCATCAATTTTTCGGTAGTTTGGCGCCCGCCGCTACCGCTGCTTGTCGTAGCGGCTTACGGGCGGCGACCGTTTGGTCCTCACGGACCTGCTTTCCCTTTCGCCTCCGCTTGTCGGAGCGATCGGAAGGGGCGGCGGGCTCGGAGCCGGATTCTCGTTTGGCCTTCCCTTTGTCGAAAATGGCCCCACGGCCTCCTCGCCGGAGGCGTGGTTGATGGCAACGTCGAGCAGCTCCTTGGTTGTCCTGGGTTTGACGCAACCCAGCTTGTGGACCAAGGCTCTGCACGTTGTGCCATAGATGAATGCCCCCACAACGTCAGCGCCGCTAATGTCGGGAGTTCATTACCTTTGTTGGGAGAAGCGCCGGATGTAGTCCCGGGCGCTTCTCCCGCCGCTATAGCACTTTTGAGGTCCCAGGAGTTCCTGTGGCGCTTGTAAGTGCCACGAAATTCCCGACATGCGTTCTTCAATCGCCCGCTTCCTAATAGTCCCGTGAAGCGGTACTCGAGCCAGTTTCTCGCCGAGTCCACTGTAAATGGGGAGGTATCGAATGATAAAAGATCATTAGTAGCTCACGGCCGACAAAGAGCCAGTAGTCTTCGAGCCAAACACCGGGGTTCGTGGCCCCCGTGTATTTGGCTATGTTCACGGGTGCCCAGAATCGGGCGGGGAAATCCGCGCGACGGATTTCCCGGGAGAATGCCTGAGGTCCCGGGCCTTCCGGCTCGGATCGCGGTCAGGACGCCACCGGCCGTCTGGCGACCGCGAACGCCCCTTTAAGCGCCGACCGACCTCTTGCGAGCGTCGAGGTGTCACGATAGTCGTGGCGTTGCCCGAGACGCTGTCGCACCGGGGTGTGGGAGGCCTGGGGCCGTTCCAACGGCGGCGCGGCTTTCACGGTCTCGTGGCGAGCCTGGCTTTGGCGGCCCAAGGGGGACCTCGAGTGACTAGCGCCAGGGGCCGGTACATATGGTACGCATGGCGTGCTCTATTAGCTCCGGAGGTGCCGTAGGTGGCCCGCCTCGGAGTTCGCTTCGGCTCGGGGACGCCATGTGAGCAACATTGCGGCCATGGCCAGCAGTTTTAGCTAGGAAGGGGAAAACACGGCGACGACGGTTCTTCCGCCGATTCTCAGATTGGCGCGCACAAGACACGCTGCTGCCTTACGCCCGGCGCGCGTGATTCGGCTTGGCCTCGACGGTCGACCCTCGCCTTACCAAGTCTGGCTGCGCGCAACTCCGCCTCAGCCGCTGAGAAGCTCGCCGTGGTGGATCCGAGGAGACCCATCTTTATGCATCTGGCTTCAACCTCCGGCGCCGGAGCGGTGGCGGCTTCTGGCTCGGGAAGTGGCGGCCGATCGTTAACTACGCCGACCACGCTGCATTCGTGGGAGTACGGTCCTGTCGATGGTCGCTCGTGCCGTTTGAGCTAGAGTCGGTCGAAAGAACTCTCCAGTATTTCATGGAGGGAGGTCGGCGCGTAGCCGGCCATCGCCACGAAACGCGATCGCGGGAAAGGTGGTAGCGTCGCCGCCGCGGACATGCGCTGTACCGCGAAAGCGGCGGCGGGTGCGCAGTGGGCGCCGGTGCCGAAGGCGACGCAGGGTCCTCAAGTCGAAGGTGGTTGAGGGCGTGGGCGACGAGGTCCAGGCGTCCCGTGGGGGCCTGGCCAGAGGAGCGGCGGGAGCGAGCTCGAGCTCTCCCGCCGTGGTGGCGACGAAGTCGAAAGAACCGAAATGGATTCGGCTCCCGGGCGCGAGCGCGTCACCGTCGGTGGTGGGAGCCATCAAGGAGACAAATGGGAATCCGGAGATGCTGATGGCGCGGCCCCTACTGCGCGCGCCAACCGCTGTTCGAGAACCGTGAGTAAATTTGTAGGTTTAGAGGGCTACGCTCCCCGCTCCTTGAATGGTTAGACCAAAAGACAGGGGTCCACGAGTTATCTTGGTTCGTAGAACGTCCCTACTCCATTCATGGGGGTGATCGATGTTATTCATTCGGTGTATCCGCTGTGTTACAAGCGAGGGTCGAGCTCGGGCTCGGGGCGCCTCGTGTACAGGGGTTACTCGGAACGACTACGAGGGTGACTCGGGGGTGCTGTGTTTGGCTGCCTAGCTCGTCCCCCGCTCCAAAGGGCCACACCTCCCCTTATATAGCCTGGGGAGGACGGTGGCGCGGAGGTTACACGGAGTGCGTAAAGGAAAAATGGATGGGGTTCCCACGCCTTGAGTCTGGTCTTTTGCCTCGGTGTCGATCGCTAGATCGGCCTTGACGGGTGGTTGTACGTCCGTGTTGGGTTGGTGAAGACGTAGAGGGACACTCGTCCGCTCCTCCGGAAACGGCGACTCGCTTCTCAGAGCGTCGGTGCGTCGAGGTGTCGACCGGAAGTGTCTCGGGAAACGCTTGCAGTGTCTGCCCGCTTCGATTGTGACGATTCGTCGGGTCGGTCGACCGAGCGACCAAAGAGGCTTCCTCGGCGATCCGACATCCGCTTGTGGTGGAGACGAATCGAGCTCGCTTCGAGTCGCTGACGGCTCGGACCCATTGGTTGGGTCAACCACAGGTCTCGTCATTTGAGGTCGCGGCGCCGGTCCTATATCGCTTTGGTCGGACCGCTCTCTGGGTCGGCTCGGTCGGAGGTCGTGAGTCTCTATCTTTGGGCTTCTCGCTTGAGGCCCAGTGCATGGCGGCCACGTGACGCTTCTCCCGGCACCGGGGATACCTATCTCCTGGGTATTCGTTAGGGTGCTATCGCCGGCTAAAAACCGGTGTTGGAGCTGGTATGAACGGCTCTTATTGTTGAAGTTAGTGTTTTGCCAATAGTCACAAAGATAAGATTAGTGTTGAATACCTAAATTAAATGGTTTAGTGTTTCTCTAATGACAATCTGTAAAGATGATTATTGTACAAACTGATTTTATTACTTACTTTAGATAATATAGATTAGAGATAGAGTACATAATGAGTTTTGTTATTGGACCTGTTCCTAGGAGGTCGGTTCTAGTATAGAGGAAGCATGATAGGTAGCGGTACCGAAGGAAATTAATAAGGAAGCAGACTCAAAAAGGATCATCTATGAATATTGCTTTTCGTTCCTGCAAACACACACGCACAGGCATGTCATTAGTATTTATTGCTAGTAAGTAGTAAACAACTAGTGTAGGTCTCGACTCTCAACTGTCGTTGTGTTTGGTGGCTGGCCAACTAACTTAGCACCACTTTCCAGCATGTTAGGTCTCTCTCTCTCTCTCTCTCTCTCTCTTGTGGAAGCCAGGACAGGAAGACCTGTCTACAATCGGTTTGGTTCTATAGCATCGGAAAAATGGCAAAACATGTCATAAAGCTTACCAGTGAGGTTTGGTGGTTAAAACTAATTATTTTTCTATGATCTTCCGATGTCGGCAAGCCAATTTTGTTCCAGGGGAGGGGAGGGGAGGGGAGGGGAGGCTCTCACTCATCCATCTCTACTCTACTACCCTTTTAAGAAGAGCACAGATGAATTGTGCTGCTGACTCTCCTCACGTCTGACTGTAACAAGACACTCCAAGTCTAATTGAAGGGATGTGCGCTGTCAAGGAAAGCAACTGTGCCAGTACGATGGAATAGGATCTGTACCCAACAACACATGGGAAGAAGAAAAAATCATCCAATTATCAGAACTAACTATATATATATATAGTTCGAAACAGAGATATACTTGTACAAGCTATTACGCCGACTCTCCATTGATGATTCTGGAATACTTCTGTGGTTTACATTTGCGATCGATCGGATGATCCAATCCCCCAATTCCAATTATAGGGGTATTTGTCTACGGTTGAAGCACTGTGGTAGCAGCAGCAGCAGCAGTATACACAAGAAACGGAAATCCTACCAAAAAGTATCTCAAGAAAGAAAGAGAAACATGCAGTGTCAATTTAATTTGATTGACTATGCTGCTGTTAAATAAGCTCACTCGCTCAATTTGAATTTCTGCAGCTGCAGTCCCTGATTAGTAGTAGATAGATGGAAAAAAAATGAATGAAGGGAATTGGTCAAGAAATACCAATCTAGCCTCTCTCTCTCTCTAGATCTCTAGTATGTGTGTGTGTGTGTGTGTGTGAATTATGAATGTATGTATGATGATGATCTCTCCATGTCTTCTTCCTCCTCCTTGTATCCTTTAAGGGATGGAAGAAATACCAATTAGGGCTGGGGGCCGGGTCACTATGGCGATCTGGGCGCCGCTGCCATGGAACGCCGCGTCGGCCCCGTCTCCACGTCTCCGTCCTCCTTCTTCTCGACCACGGTCGCCTTCTCGTCGTCGTCCTCTCCGTTGGTGGCCGTATTCTGTGTCTCGAGGAGGTCATCTCGCACGCGGAATGCGGCGTGGAGCAGTATGAGCGGGACCCCCGCCGCGAGCGCGGCGAGGAGGTTGGCGATGGCGCCGGAGGCGGCGAGGTCGGCTAGGACGAGGGCGAGGAAAAGCGCGGCGACGAGGCGGCGGTCGAGGAGGCGGCGCAGGAGGGCGGAGTTGGGGAAGGCCTTGAGGAGGGCGCCGTAGAGGAGGAGGCCCTTGGAGGCGGCCATGAGGAAGAGCATGGAGGCGCGGTGGCGGGGCGCGAGGGAGGCGAGGAGGAGCGCCCACTGGATGACGGCGTAGTGGAAGCGGAAGGTGCGGAGGTTGCGCACGGCGCGGACGGCGGCCGCCTCGGCGTCGGGCGCAGGCGCGAAGGCGGAGGGCCGCGGGGCGAAGCGCGTGAGGGCACGGCGGGCGGCGCGGGCCTTGTCCAAGGCGCGGCGGATCGCGCCGGGGCCGTCGGCAGCCATCATCGGCGGCGAGATCCGCGTCTTGCTGGCTCTCCCCTCTACCTTGCTCTTGTCTCTTTTGTTTTTGAGGCTTTTTTTTTTTTTTTTTTGGAAGGTGCGTGTGAATTGATTCGAGACACTGCCCTGCGAGACCTGCGAGTTGCGATTCTAACGATTGCTGCCTCTCCTCTCCTCTCCTCTCAGCTTCCCTTGCTGCTCGCGGAGACCAACGATGAATTATAGAGCTGTGTTTTAATACTTTTCTTTCTAATATAAATTATATAAATTTTAAAGTCTACGAAGGGTAAAAAATCACTATCTATCCTCTATTTATCCTTTGATATTTTTGCAACTATCAAGAAGAAAGGCATGGAAGCACTTCTCTAAATCATAATATAGCAGATTAACTAAAATTTCATAGATGATTATGTATTTTTTATTAATACATTACATTTAGAATTAGTTAGAAACATTTTATTTACCCAAAGTTACTGTATATCACCCTACAAAACATATTTTATATTTCATTGTTTACATTTCATCTAAAAGGGAACACTACAACACAATATTATAAACTAATTTATCGTACTTAGTGAATAAAAATAAGTTGTTTTCGTGATTAAATGAGGAAAAACTAAGGATTAATCGGGACTATGCGGTCATTGGCTGTGTTAAATTGCACTCCTATTACACTATTCGTAACGGTTTAGCTATCGTCACCGATTAATCCATCGACTAATGGATCGAGTTGGCCGTTTTTTTCACAACGGTGGCATATACATGGTGAAAATTGAAAACCCTCACTATTCAAAACTCCAAAACTTTGCAAAATGGACGGGAGTAGATAGATCCTGGTACACCATCCGATCTGATGGCTCACAACATCCCAGGTTTTCAATAGTTCCCAAGAAATTTGGCCGATCAGAAACTGCCTTTTTCTTTCCTCTTGCTTTTCTTTTGTTTTCGATACCAGATTGTTGTGTTAATGCCTGCCTATCTATGTATGTATGTACTACTACTGTCTAACATGGATGATGCAGCAACCTCAAGTTTTCTTTGCCTTACGGACAAAGCACGATTTCTTTTCTCCCTCTTCCAACAAACAACCCAACCGAGCAGGCAATCGATATGTCACCAACTTCACTTAAGCACCACCTCCTATATTCCTACTAATCTTATTTCTGCAAAAGAAAAAACAATACTACTGATACTGATAATATGCACTCTTCCACTCGGGGTCCATGAAACTGTTTTTGAAAAAACTGTTTGAAATTCGAAATTTAAAAATCGAGAAAAACTGCTTGAAAATGTCAGAAACTAAAGGGTTAAGACATAAAAAAATTTGAAAAAAAATCAAAAACTACCAATCGACCAATTGAATGTTCCTTAAAGCCAGTTTTTGAGCTATTTTCAACGGTTTTCGAGCGGTTTACGTCGCATAAATTTTCCCAAAATTTTTGAATTTTTTTATTTAGACCAAATTATCGACCGGTTTTAAATTCAAACCACAGTAATAAAGTCGAAAATCATGGTATTCAAACGGTTTTCGTTGGTTTTAAAACCTGCCCACTTCTTATTGTCTGTGGAGGCAGCAACGAAAATGGGAGAGAGAGAGAGAGATGAGCATGATCGGGACAAGGCAACGAGCATCAGCAGATTCGACTGGTGCGTGACGCTCACTCCATCACAAAAACAAAGCTGACTCTAATATCATTATTTTCTCTTCCTTCCTTCCTTCCCTTGCTTAAGCACACTGACTGAACCATGCGAGCCTTTTCAAATTTTGACTTCTTTTTAATTAAAACCCTATGCAACACAACCCTCCCTCCACATAAATAAATAAATTGCTACCCAAACCGCTAGGCTATTACTCCCTCCACTCACATAGCTGTCGGTTTGGACATACGTGCAATCTAACTATGAAATTTTGGCTTTCAATATCCTTGTAGATATTTAATTTGAATACATGAAAATCATGTGTAGATTACTCGTTAAAAGTACTTTCATAATATTATAATTCTATTTGGGTTTTATAAATATATTATAATAAAAATTAGTGATCAAAACTGTGTTTTGGAGATCACGTCGATGTCCAAATGGACATGACCGAAGGGAGTAGTATTCAGGCACCCCAAAATTCTGGGCAAACAAAGCACAAGCAACGCCTTAATTGAATTCTGGGCAAGATTGGAAATCTATGGTGACCGGCTGCTAACAATCCCAGGAAAAGCACATGTTCAAATTTTAACCTTCTCTGCTTTAATGTCAGGTAAAGCATGGCAACAATAACTAAAGATTACCTGGGCATCTGATCTGATGGTGCATCAACAATAAAAACCACTTTCAATTACCCGAGCATAACTCAAGAGTCTTCAGACCCAAAGCAGAAATGCTTACAGACGGTCACCACATATCTGGAAAAAAAAATGCCCTCACCAGAAGAACAATGCCCAATTAAACCGCTCCTACAATAAGGTATCCACATGTTATAGGCGAAACAATAACATAACATCAATTCCGCATTAGTCAACTAGTCCTATGATCTCTTTGCCATAGAATCCAACCATAGTATTATACACCAACAAACTTTAAAGTAGAACAGAATAATCACAAAAATCAACACAAAAAATAACAATGCAACAATGATCGATCAAGTGTGCAACGTTCCTTTATTCAAGGTTAATTTCTCCATCAACCAACAATCATTCATGCATGGTTTGAAGGATCCGTCAAACAATTCCAGGAAAACAGCCCAAAACAAAAGGCAACAAGGAATTCAACTTCAGCAAACAAAAAAAAAGGGTGTCATTTGCTGTTTAACGTATGTCGCAATGATTTGTAGTTCTCTGAGATTAGCAGCACTAACAAAGAAAAGCCATGTAAAACACCATAAAGAACATGTTTTTCAACGACCAAAAGTTGAACACAGTGGAAAAGGATTGCAAATACATGTAAATCCAGGTATGTGCAACAATCTGAATCAGGACCTGGTTGATACTTGGCAGGAAGTTATGCAACCAATTTTGTGCAGCAACAAGATAAACAATAAAAATAGTAGTACCCCTGAACTAAGATCTCATACATTGACAGCTGAAACATGTTCAGATTTGGGTCCCCGTGTAAGACAGCACAGCACAGCACAATGCAAGTAGGAAGCCGCATGAGCCTGAAATGGCAAATGGGAAGGAAAGAGACAAGAAAAGTCTCCAATTATTGTGATCTATTTATCATCATCATAGAATACCTTGTGCTTGACCATGGCATTGAACAGCAAAATGGAAGAAAAAAAGAAATCTTGACAACATCACTGAAATTAGTTAACTAAAGTAATTTATGGAAAATATTGGATGTATCATATTGGATCTCACACCCTTTATTTGTAGTGAGGATTACAACCGTATTAGAATCTAAATTTATCTCTAACTTTCAATTTGATCTTCAATTTGAATCAGATTCGATCTAGGCTCTATTTGAACACTCTCCCTCAAGATAAGCTAAGAATATCAATCATGCTCTATCGTGGGCCTCGACGGCCTCGACAATGTCTATTATTGGAAGAAAGGGAGAGGGATGTCTCCTCCAGGCTCTGCACAGGAGGGTGCGGCACCAGTTGGTTAGCCGGATATTTGGTTTATCTAGTAGTTACTAAGTTCTATCCATTAGTTTGTTTAGATTGCATGGTTAAGCTTCTATTTGTATGCGGGAAAAGGAATGAAAAGGCAGTCTGATTTGCCACAAATATTACCTCTTGGAGGTGCCTTCCGATCAACAAGGCCGGTGGCTCCGACAGCCTCATTCCATCGCTCATTGCAACGGTGTCAACGTCCACCACCTCTAGCCACGCTAGCCTTATGCGTAGCACCTGTCTCTTCAATCAAACCCATAACATGCTCATCTTGTTATGTATTAAAGTACTCTCACTAGGATCTAACTCTTAAGTGAAACAATTAGTCAACTATTTACTAGATTTGATGTACTTCAGCTTTAGTATTATGTTATCCAGCTTCTCCTTGATAAAGAACCTATCAATTTTAACATGTTTGGTACAATCATATTGTACCAAATTGTTAGCAATTTTGATTGCATATTTATTATCACAATGCAATACTAAGGGACCACTCCCCAACGCCTGAAGTTCAGACAATAGACCCTTCATCCAAATCATCTCACTCAAGTTTAATGCTATTGCTCTATAGTTTGCCTTTGTAGTAGATCGAGCAACAACTTTTTGCTTCTTACTTTTCCACCATACAAGATTACGGCCTACAAAGATGCATTATTCAAATGTAGACCTCCTATCATTTATGTTGTTTGCCCTATTAGTATCACGATCCTTCCATATTCAAGTGTTGATTCTTCCTAATGAAGAGACCACCCAAAATTAACAAAACAAGAAGCAATGTCCTTATTGTGCTCATCTTCGCTACTAGTGCCAAAGTCTCATCATAGTCTATCACATATGTTTGACTATAACCTTTTGTAACCAACCTTGCCTTGTATATATCCACCTTGCCTTCAGAAGTTTGTTTTACCTTAAAGACCTATTTGCATTTCATTTCTTTCTTTCTTGACGGAAGTGGAACAAGATCCCATGTTTTGTTCTTCTGAAGTGCACCAAGCTCCTTTTTTATAGCATCCTTCTATTTAGGATTCTAGTATGCAACCCGCCAATCCTTTAGAATAGGCATTGTCTAAAGAGATGCAATGAATGCTTTATATACAGGAGAGATATTGGAATATGAGATGAAGTTCGCAATGTCATGCTCAAAGGGTACCACAGTGAAGGCTTTCCAACATTAGCCCTAATTACCCTACATTGTGCAAGAGGTAACTCTAAATGGGAGGGAACAAAAGAAACATTGCCACTTGCCCTAAGAAGAGGCAAGAAACTTGATAGAGAGACTTGAGGAGAGATATGGGACTAGGACTAAATCAACTACACTAACTTGTTGTTCGGGTTGTGGTTCTTTTGATAAAACTTTCTCAATTGCTAGCAGCAACTGCTGTCTCTCCTTGGTTCCTCTACTACCACTATTAGAACTTGCCCATGTAACAATGTAGGTGCTAACGATGATGGTTGTTTCTCCCCATCTCTAGAAGCGTCTTTAATTTTTCTGGGGTTATCACATCTCTTGCACATTTTTTATACGATCTTAAAGAAGGACACAAAATTATCCCCATAACAACAACTTTTTTCCCTCAGTTTATCACTCCTACTCTCCTTATTCTTCCCCACTTGACCATCACCCTCAGTGATATGTGAGAATTCCTTTAAGAATTAATTGAGATCACCACTACTTGTGTAGTATGGCTCAAACTCTTGAAAAGTTATATCCATACTCTCAAATAATTTTCTTTTTATGGAGTTCCAACACTTATATCCCTTCTGACTTGATGAATATCTTATGAAGACACACTTTATAGCCTGTGGATCTAGTTTACCAACCGTTAGCCTGTGATCCCTACAAAGCACACACAACCAAATACCTTAGGGGAAACCTTGAACTCTCGTTGACCCAAAAGAAGTTCAGCGGGAGACTTCGTCCCAAGTATTCGAGACGGCATGCGATTAATAAGATACACAACCATCATCACCACGTTACTCCATAATATGTTTATCACATTCATTTAAAACATAAGTGAACGTTCTACCTCTAACAAATGTCGATTCTTTCTCTCAGCCACTCCATTCTAAGGCGGAGTTCCTAAACAAGTAGTTTGATGAAGTATCCCATTCTACAAGAGATATGCTGCAAACCCTTGTTAACATACACAATTCTATTGTTTGTTTGGAAAATTCAAATATTCGCATCAAACTGAGTTGCTACCAACCGATGGAAGTCCTGAAAATATTGAAGGACCTTACTTTTGTGTTTCATCATATAGATTCAAGTCATACATGTATAGCAATTAATGAATGTGACAAGCCATTTAAAACCACTCACAAAGGTAACTGAGTATGGACCCAAACATCAGAATGTATTAATATAAAAGGTTCACAACTTCGAAGACCAATACTACTATAAGTAGACTGTGTATGCTTTCTAAACTCACAAGAATCATAGTTATTTTTCTACATATAGATCTAGATTTTTTTTAGCATACAGATAGATCCACTGCTTGTACAACTTTGTGCATCGAGAGGTTCCAGATCGGGCGGCCCGACATCGACCTACAACCTCTTGTACATGCAGGTGTAATGCCATCTAATAATACTATATTTATTTCTATCTATAGCCAGACTAAGAAGGGCATGCATGGGGCCACCTCCTGTTACATATGTATGGCACCGTGGGTTGAGGAGTGGGGAGGAGCCCTAGACGATGTCCATGCTGAGGATGTGGCATATGACCCACGGATGTATCACAACTACCAATAGTGGTACACTCCCCGTACACGTCTGTGTTTGGCGCCTGTCGACCCCGATCCTCCTAAACACGTTCCCAAGGCAAAGGACATGTATCCCATCCATACGGACTCGGCTCTGCACAGTTGACATACTCGCAAGGTAGATTTGCAGGAGGCCTGCCCAGCCACGAGGAACCGGCCCGAAACGGGGCCAACAGTAGTTTCTTATGTTTTGGATTGTTGGTACTTTTTATCTTATGTATTTAGTTAATCCGTTCCAGATATGTTGTACAACATATTGGTTTTATGATCATGAACTATTATATTTGATTATAGAATACTATTATTTTTTGTTACAGTATACTCAAAATTGTTTAAATTTCCTTGTATGTACTATATGGCAAAAATAAAAACTATAACCCCAAATATTTAAATTTAATATTGAATGCTTTCAATCACAAAGATATAATTAGTTAAAATGGTTAAAATATCTCATACTAATGCCTTCAAAATAGTTAACATATCCTATACGGTGCAGTCACAAACTTAGAACATTGAACCGCAATCGTGTAAACTGCATGGTCGCTTAATATTTTTTGGCAGCCTGTAAAATAACATGTTTAAATAAAAATTAAGGAGGAGTAGCCTAGAAACATCCTTTGATATATGTACTACCATAATATGAGAAAAGATCCTATTTAAAATTGCTTTGCATCTAGATCGTGCCAACGCAAACACCCTAAACGATCACTAAATGCACAGATTCTAAAACATTTTAAGCCTTTTCAACTATTCACAAAATAACCTATCTATACATAAATTTTGGGGATTAGTCCAGGAATACACTTTAGTATATGGACAACCATATTGTAGAAAAATATTTTGTTTACAACTTGCTTAGCATATAAATTCTGTTAACGCTAATACCCTAAATGATAAGGTTGTCGGAGCCACATTGTATGAATAGCTGAGTTTAAAAGCCTTTAACCAAAATACCTGCAACGCAAGAATCACTATATAACCATGTAGTTTTAGCTTGTTGCGTTTTTTATTTTCGAAAATAGCCTCCGTGAAGATGAAATTGCACATTTGGCCCCCTCGCAGTAGCTTTTTCAGAGTGATTAGATAACTCACGGGCGTGTAGTTTTGTCAAGCCGATTACACAAATCATAGGTAGCAACTTTGTCAGGATGAGTTATCAAAAAAGAAAGCATCCATCGCCTTTTGTAATGACAAGTTGTAACACTCTACCCAATGCTTTAAATTTTTTCCAAGCGATTTGATAACACTCTACCATCAACTTTGTCAGCCGATTTGACCAAACACTACACGGTACAAAGTCCCATTGGTACACTCAGTACGCACTAACTGCACACTGTACAATCCAAAGTGACCACTCACTATCTACTTTTAACTTTGAAATGTCCACTTATTGCACAGTATATTTATCAGTACTGAGACCTTGCATACATGACTGCCTTTTTAGCCCGACTTGATTACACACTCCAGCGTTTTGCTGTCCCTCTGCACATTTGAAGCTTACCTTCCAACATTTAGTCCATACACCACCCTTTGGAGACTATAAAAGACCAAACCACAGGCACACATATACAACTCCTACTTACACTTCACTATGGTTGAATCCTCAAACAGAGCATTCTCGTGAACACCTGATATGAGCAGCGTAGCCCTTCATTATATGTTGAAGGTTACGCGTAATAAGAAAGATGATCCGTTCAAGGAAGAGAATCTAAGTAAAGTGGTGTCCAAATTGCAAGAGTGGCGTCCGACATTATTGAGGTATAAGGTGACAACTTTTGGCCTGAACCTTGTGACCTCCGACAACCTCAAGGCGCGCTTGCAAGGGTGGCGTCAAAGATATTTAAGGGTGTACGAACTAACCGACCACCCTTTTGCTACAGGTTTCTCTACAAGATCTTATAGGGTACTAATGTTGTCCGATCAGTATACATAGCATATTAAGATTAGTTATTTCATATTTGTTCCTTGTACTAATCTTTTTAGTATAATTCATAAGTTCACTACTTCGTATACTCGTCTTGTGTGTTAGTTATCCCCGAAAGATGAAGAGTTGCTAAACAAAGATATCTCAGAATTCGTAGCGATGTATATGCTTTTCAGCGGGGGTGTGATGCCTGGTTCACGTAGAAAATGCAGAAGAGGATCTAATTAGAGGGGTGGATGTCTACCCATCACTATTGCAATAGAAAATTTAAGAGTGCATTCAACTACCACAGAAGGAGAGTTTGCTCCTAACTATAGCAATGACAATGATGATGACGATTTCATATCATCTAGACTTCGATGTTCAAGTACTATTAGAATTGGTTGTTCAAGCACTACTACAACAGACAGTTCCAGCAATAATGCAAGAGGACGTCTAACTAGCACCGAAAGAGATGTACCTCTTAACCGTACAAATGATGATGATGATGATTTCATGCCACCTAGGCCACGAATCTTGTGCCCTCGGAGTCCTCTGAATCCTGATGATGATATTACATTAAACCCTATCAGGTATCCAAACGTAATACCCCATCATGAACCAATAGATAATTACCGTCCATTTGACCATGTCCTATTCCGACAACTATAACCATAAAATATATGGTTTTGTGAGTTAGTCCTTCACCATAGGCATGTACCTATGTTGTATCCTAATTTTACGAATTTCTTCTGTATCTTTGGTGTTGTTTACATGCCATGCTACTGTAGTTGTTGTACTTACTGTACTTTGTAATATAAATGTTTTATTCAATATTTTACTATGATTTGTCGTCAAAGTTGTCGCACACTGAAAGAGAATGAGAAACAACAAAATTTAAATTTTTTGTCAACCAAAAGAAAAGAAACTGAATAATAATTTTGTAAAATACTATATGAATTATCACTGACAAATATGGATTTTTCTTAATTTATTGAAACCTGGTTTGAACTCTAAAATTCTAGCAACTGTCGAAATAACACTGACTTTCAATAATTAATGCTCACAAGTTACAGTGAATTTTTAATTTAAATCAATGGAAAAATGTTCCTCATAAATTTAATTTCCTCTAAACAAATTAATAATCTTTATAATTTATTTGGTTTAGGGATCTATTGCCGAATCATTTGGCGACAAAATATATCGCTAAATGAAATGGCGACATATTTATGTCGCCAAATGGTTCGGCGACAAAAGACCTATCTCTCTTTTATTTGGCGACAGAGAGGTCACATCAACGTTGACTCAGCTTTTTCTGTGCTTCGCGATCTTGTCACCCAACCATATGGCGATAGAGGTATATTTTGGCAACTTTTTTTATTTGAGGTATATTTTTGTAATTTGAATAAAAAAAATGTATTATTAAAAAAATTCCAGTCCCAATAGCACACCCCATTGTACTTAAGAAGTTGCCACATCAGATTTCTGAGGTGGAAAAGAGGGGGAATACACAAATCTTTTAGCAAACCAAAACAATATGTAACATCCCAAAATTTTAGCTTTTTAATTAAATAATATTATTTCATTGCTATTTATGATTTCTATGATTTTTCTGGATTTTATTGGATTTTCTGAGAATTATTTGAATTCTTTTGAATTAAAATGCATTATCTTTTGTTAAGAAATAATTATAAAAAGGGATTTGCAAAATAAAGCTTTTGTGAAAATATTTTATTTAAGATCAGGAAGTCTCAAAATATTTGTGAGAATTTTTCGGGAATTTTTAGAGTAATTTTGATGCCTTAAATAAATCAAAGCAATTAATCGGATTATTTAAAATAGGAAATTCGGGTTAAAAATGGAAAGAACAGTAACGGGCCGGCCCATCTACTGTGCGGGCTGAATAGGAAACGGGAGGGTTAACCTCGACCGTTGGATCAAGATCCAACGGCCTTCGTCACACCGCGCCCGAAATAGGAAACCCTAAGCGTGCGGCCGCCGGATCTTGATCAGACGGCTCCCGTTCGTCGTCCCCAACTCGGACTCCTCGCCGCCGTGACCGAGCCGGACACTTCGCCGCCGCCTCAAACCTTCCTTGTTTAGCGCACCCCGCCGGGTATAAAAGGGATCCCCGACCCCTCCCGAAACTCACCTTGAGCCGCCGCATCCGTTCCCTCACGCGCCGTCATCGGAGAGTCACCATAGCAATCGTCTTGCCGTCGCCGGAGTTCCGTGGAGGTTGCGCCAAGCCTCTGACGTCGCCGAGTAACTCTCCCACCGAGAAGGTTCGGATTCGAGGTCGCCGTGTCGAAGTTGTATCTGCCGCTGCTCGTTGATCGCCGGAAGCACTAGAGTGCCGCCGGGTTGGTCGCCGCCCTGGCTCGGAAGAACTTCGCCCGCCACCATTGCCGTTCGGGAGTTACGCTAACCGACGGATCGTCATCATGCGTTCGCAATCGCCCACGCCACCGGCCGAGGTAGGTTGATAAAAATGCCGACACGTGGCGCCACGTGAGACGAGTCGCCTGTGGCACCGAGGTGGCATCGAGTGGCATTACGTGGTCGTACACGTAAGCATTGCATGTCGGTGACGCCGAAAACCGGAAATTCCTTTATAAAAATAATTCGCTAAATTCGAATTTCTATTTTCGAGGTATTTTCGTGATTTTTTCAAACTTCAAAACCTTATAACTTTCGCATACTGAACTTCGGATTGAGGTGATTCAAATTCCTAAAAATTTGTAAAATTGAGATCTTTCTAATAGTGGCTTTTATTTGAATTTTTGAATTTGTTTGCTCTATGATTTTGGTTTTATTTGCTTTTCTCTCTCGATTCGCGTACGTTGAACTGCATGAGGCTTCGAAGGATTTCACAACTCGAGAATTATTCTCGCACCGGGATCGGAGCTTAACGAAGGCAAGTTGTGCTTTGATCATGTTGCACCCATAAATTAGATTGCATGCTATTTTGGTTTACTTTATCACTTGTTATTTTATGAGTACAAATGATTTTGACCTAGATTGGGATTTAGATATTATATCCTATTGAATTACACCCTACCTTGTTAATTTGTATGCCATGATCCACTTGTCACCCTAGGTTGGTTAATTATAGTTGGTTAATAGAAAATCAACATGGATGGTTAGAACGACATAGAATTGCTTAGCCATGCCACGTCATCACATGCTCATGGAATATTGCTTAATAATCTTGACTAATGGAATATGGAACAATGATGATAACTTGTGGGCCATGTGTGGTCGCACAAAGAGATTGAGTTGTTGTGGCAGCGGAGTCACGCAACGATGTTGATTTGTGAAGAGCACGTGGTGCTTGGTAACCAACCGGGAGATAATCACTTTAGATTGAAGCAAGTGGAAGGGGCAAGGGTGCCAAGGTGGGCTCGATGGGCAGAGGGTATGTGTATGTCTTGCTTTAATCAATCTTAAGGACTTAACCTTGCGAGCCTTTGACTGAGTCAAACTTGCGACCACACGTCTGTATGGGGCAAATTAGTGACTAATTTGCAAATGCTTAACTTATGCTATCTTGGTGGTGTGAGTCCGGTATTACGGAGGAAACTCACATGGCGCAAGAGGGGGCCCTGTTATGGTGGTTTTAGCCCTTCGTTGTTGAAACCTTAGCGGGTAGCATCGGGTTAAGAGGATGCATTGTAAAGGCTTTGTTATAATCGTCACTTTGTGTGGTGCATGGTTATATCGTGTGGGTAAAGTGCATAACCTCTGCAGAGTGTACAATCTATTCGGATAGCCGTGCTCACCAGATTGAGCAATGCTCGAATTACAATCAAGGGGTAGTTAATTAAAACTTATCAATCGGATGGGATGGCGGGATGCCATGTGGATAATGAAACTTGATTTAGGATGGAGAACTTGGGTTTATTTGAGAATCATCAATCTACTTCCTTGTTATTATTTGTTTTATCGTCTTTTCAATCTACATATTGCTTACGTTTGAAAATGCCGCCATCGCTTATGAGCCACTTAGCCATTCCTTTGGAATAAGCACGCATATAGTTATAATAGAATTGCATTCATGCACAACTTGTTGAGTACGTGTTGGTGTACTCACCCTTGCTTAACAACCAACAACAATGGAGGAGTCTTCACTGTGCTTGAGGAGGACTTTCAGTGGGCGCGAGTCACTAGGCCAAGCCTTGTCGATGCCTTTGTGGTGTCTTGATGAGTCACTACGTCTTCTACGATTTTCCGCCGCATTCGTCTTATTTTATCTTAGTCTTGCCCTATGAGGCCAATAAATGTAGGTGATCATAAGATCATACACCAGTTATATTAAATAAATGAAGTCTTATTGTTATTATCGTTGTGTATGATGTGATGCTTACCGATGTTAAACCGTGTGCACTAGCGTTGATCCTGAGAATAGTGCGGCATACACGGTGGATCCGAATTGGTGAATTCGGGTCACTACACAATAGATGTAAAAAAGGATATGCCATTGGGGAGAGGTTGTATCTAAAAAACTCATTGAGATTTGAGATGCAAAGATCATTCGAGTTTAAAAAAAACACCATCGACGTGTCACTAACATGCCTGTTGGTCCCAAAGACCCACTTATCAGCCTCACATACGATGGTATTTTCCAAATTGTACCTCTCTGGTGGTTGTATCTAAAAACTGATTTAACTATGCTCTCCTCTAGATACAAGCTAAGTTGAGCGCGGACGGGGACCAAAGTGGCCGCCAAGGCAACTGCCAGCACGGTTACACAATGTAAGCTCAAACCTGGTAGTAATGTAACGTGCAGTGTGAGTACCTACTCTGGTGTACAAACAACTGGGCATCCCGGGGGCAGAAAACTCCCAATACAACATGGCCTCATGACTAACTAATAGACATGACTAACAGAAAAAAGAAACTAACTACTGGTATACAGGACGGACAGGTGCCTTGCAAACATCCCAAGTAACTGGAAAGCCACCATCGTCTGATCATATTTTGTTTGATGATCCTGCTTCTCAGTTCAGGTCTGTCACCCACGGACGGGTCGTGTGGTGTCTCACATGGCAATCTGTAGTACTACAAACAGCCAACCAATTGCCCACGACACCAACTTTCCATTTCTTAATGGCCTCCAGATTATAGCAATAAACATTTACTTACTTTCTGACCATCCATAGCTCAGAAAGACTGACGGCTCCTGTTTTAGAATCTAGACGATGTCTCATTGTATGGGTGCCAATTTCCTGCAGGCCTATTATCAGGTTACAGCAAAGTTGGACACTTCGCGTCAAGAAAATCCTTCAGCGTTCGTGCCCCTTTCTGGCTACCCATTAACTCTGCCAACCTTTCTGCCGGTAGCAAGGCCAGCTCGGCCAAGCTATTGCATCCATCCATTATAGCTCGATAATTCGAATCTGTCACCCCAGGAAGCCTTCTTAAGAACTCAATCGCAGATGTGTTGTAATTTTCAGCCCTGGAAATCACATTTTGCCGAAGTAGAGTAAATAAAAATAGTGTGCTTTGCCAACATCCAGGGGTGATTTATATAAAAGGTGCAACATACCTCACGTCATTCTCCACAACTCCATCCTCAGAGGGCACACCAACTCTCATTGCCCTGTTCTCATCAGGTTCATCCTGGTTTGTTTTCACTGATATAAAAATATCCGCTGTAGCATGCAAGCTGCGAGACCAGACTATGCGAAGCCGAGGAAAATGCAGGACTAGCAATGAAAGCTTCGATATTATGTTTGTTGGAGACACATCATCCCCAATCTCACTTGCAGACTGAGAAAATGAGGCGTCCAGTTAGCGTTAGGCCTATAAACGAGCCGAGCTAGAGCAAGCCTAACCTGCCAGGCTTGAGCTCGGTAAAAACTCGAGCCAAGCTCAAGCGAGCTCGAGTTGGGTTTGAGCTTGGACTCAGGCTCGAGCTCGGCTCGAGTAAACTCGGCAACGATAAATAATTCAATATACACTATTTTTTCAACAATAAAAAAATGTTCAAGCTTGAGCTCAGCTTGAGTAAGATTGATAAGAGTTAACATTTAGTAACATTTAAGAAATAATTTGTAAATATACCAGGCTCGCGAACTATTCGAGCTCGGCTCGATGAAGCTCGTGAGCTTGAGTTCAACTTGTTTGGAGCTCGAATCGAGCCTAGAAAGAGCCGAACTCGAGTAACTCATGAGCCTCGAGCTTTTTTTACAGCCCTAGTTAGCGCACCATCCGGTGCAATCATGAATGTCGAAAACTGCTGCAGTTTCTTCTCCATGGAAATGAAAATTAAAATTTGCCCAGGGTAGTTAGCTGAGATGACTAGAACAGCCCTTTGTAGATAATATCCATATAAAAGTGAATGATCTGCCAAATATTAACATGAAAAATTGGGGAGAAATACCTGAAAGGAAAAGCTCTTATCCTGTGAGAACTCTATCAGAAGCACTGGGATCTTGTAATACCGAACCATGGCCTCGACCTGATTATAAAGCCGGCCAGAAGCAAAGCTTTGGAACAGGTCCGCAATGCTTTTCCGTTCAACACAGATAAAAGGAGAAAGAACATAGTCACCAACTTCTAGGGTAACCGGTATTATTCGAATACCTTTCTGGTGTAATACATTAGGAAGACTGCTCATGAACTCTCTCATGTCTACAATAACCTAGAAGAACACAATAATAAACATTTTAGCAACTCAGCCAGTAAAAACACATCATATGGTCTCTTAATCAAAATAATAATCAGAAGTGTCACCTGCATCTCTTTCTCTGATGGCTTTCTACCACCTGCCTTTCTTGTTATTGAATTCAGAGATAAAAGAGGTTCTGGTTCATTTGCAAGAGTTGGTCCAATGCAAATACCATTCTGAAAAGAAGTAAGATGGATGTGTTTCATGTATAAGAAAAATATGAAACAATCTCCAAGTGTAAGGCAGCATTTTTGCCCACGCAGGACTGATTTAGAGCTAAAATAAGAACAAGATCTGATGCACACAGACTCAAATGTAAATTAATTTACAAATGCAGCAGCTACATGATCAAACTATTGTGTGGCATCATTCATATGCTAAACACTTTGCTCTAAGGTCAAAACTGAAATTATGCATAGGGTACATCAAGTTTTAGTAACAGAGTGAAAAAGCACCTGATCAACAGGTATCATTATCAGGGATTTCTGTCTGATCAAAGATTCAAATGCTTCATTTTCCCGGCGAATGCTGGACTCAAACTTTTGCACCTCAGCGGAATCTTCGTAAAAAAGAAAGTAAACTTTTAACTTCCTTGATGGGTTTTCTGCCTTGTATACTTCAATTTCTCTAACAAAGGTTATATCTGGATGATAAACAATAATCACAGATGGCTTCCATACATCAAGCACATGCTGGTCACTGTCTAGGGCATAAAATTGCACAAGAGGTAACAGTTTGGCATCCAATGAGTCCCCAAAAGCAGAATAGTTACATGCACTATAATTAGAGGAGGCCGACGCAGAAGCATCTTCTGCAGATACCTTACAAGCATCGATCTCAACCTGTGCATCTTCTGCAGACACCTTACAAGCATCGATCTCAACCTGTTCATCGGTTTTGCCTGGTTGACCTTCAGCTTCCAAATCAGTACCTTGGCCATTATCATTTTCTGTAGTATTTTTGTTTCTTCTATTACTGGCTTGTCTCTTTTCCATGGTTTTCTTTGATTTCCCCTTTCCTTTTCCCTTTACCAATCCTCTCCTGCTGCAGCTAGCATTTGAATCATCCTTGACATCTTCTTCCTTAATTAAATTGCTTATTTCAGAGGCAGCAGCAAGTAAGGCATTAATCTCAAGCTTGCTAATGCTAATAGGACCTGCACTGTCACTAGACCCCATAGGAACTTCCCCGTCCAGGACTCCAAAACCTCTTGGCTGTTGAGATTTTTTCTTGTTCTTTTTATGTAATCCATGCAGCTCAGCTTTGCCAAGCAAGTACTTCTCCCACTCTTTTCGCATGACCTTGTTACAAGTTAAGCAAGCATTAATGCATTATGAAGGATTCAGATGGTTTACCTTTTAACAAGCAAGACAGAAATTTGCATTTAAGATGAAAGAAAGACACTCGTGTCCAAAGGAAATGGAAATTAAATACTAAAGAGCTAGTGTTATTTATTTAAGATTTTAACTGTTACCTGATGGGGGCCTTTTGATATGCACTCTTGCAGCTGCAAGCATGAGCGCTCATCTTTGCATGCTACTAGAACTGTGCCACTTCCATTACTTTCGCCTTCCTGTACATGTTGTACATTCTCACCAGCTACCTTTCTATGTTCTTCTGCTAACTCTTGCAACAATTCCTGCAAAGATATGTATAGCGTATCAGCTAAAAGCATTTGTAGTTTGTACAACTCCGCCTGTGTAGTTTTTCTACATAGCTCCCAAGCCAGTAAAAAGGAGGGTTGTGTTAGGCTTGACGAGCCAACGTTAAAAAAAAAATCCCTTCCATGGAATGGAACCCAAAAGATTTTCGTTGGGGGCGTAACCCTCTTAGCGACGCACCATATCGGAACCCAGGTGCGGTGATAAATGAGTACGGGCCGGAACATCACTCCCTTAGTGATGCGCTACGTGGGCGTTCGGATGTAGTGAAAAATACACAATGGCCTTCACACTTTACTCGACAAGTGCAAGGGGCTAGGAAGCTAGCCAAGGAGAGTAGGATCCACCTAGGTAGTTGGAATGTAGGGTCCCTAACAGGTAAGTTAAGAGAGTTAGTTGGTACGACGATTAGGAGACACGTGAATATCTTGTGCATTCAGGAAACTAAATGGATATGTTAGAAGGCAAAGGAAGTGGAGGGTACAGGCATCAAGTTGTGGCATACTGGAATAGAACGGAACAAGAATGGAGTGGGCATCGTAATTGATAAGAGCCTCAAGAGCGGAGTTGTCAACATGAGGTGTCAAGGGGATAGGATTATGCTAGTCAAGCTAGTCATTGGCGACTTGGTTTTGAATGTTATTAGTGCTTATGCTCCACAAGTAGGTTTGAGTGAGGCCATTAAAAGACAATTTTGGAAAGATCTAGATGACATGATTAGAAGTGTGTCTAGCAATGAGAAACTTTTCTTAAGAGGTGATTTCAACAGTTGCATTGGTACAACTAGTGGCAGATTTGAGAGGGCTAATGGGGGTTTTGGTTATGGTGATAGGAACCAAGACGGAGGGATATCTTCAACTTTGTCGTAGTTTATGACCTTATGATAGCTAACACCTTTTTTAGAAAGAGACAATCCCATTTAGTTAACTTTAGTGGTGGTCAGCATTCTAGCCAGATCAATTTTGTCCCTAATAGGAGAGAGGACAAACGAGTCTGCATAGATTGTAAGGTTATACCTAGAGGGTTTGTTGTTCCACAACATAAGTTGTTAGTCTCGAACTTTCAATTTAGGGTACAGGCTCGATCGACTAAAATCACCAAAGTCATGAGGACGAAGTGGTGGAAGTTCAAAAGGGGACGCCTCATGGGAGTTTTGAGGATGATCACAGAAGGGATATGGAACGTGGGAGAGGATGTGAATAGCACATGGATAGAGAGGTGACTAGCATTAGAAAGGTGGCTGTGGAGGTGTGTGAAGTGACCCGAGTGACTAGAAGCGAATCTAAAAACAACTAGTGGTGGAACGAGGAAATGCAAACGGCTATCAAGGAAAAAAGGCATGCTGCAAGTACATACAGCATGATAGGAGCAATAATGACAACATATTAAAGTACAAAGCAGTAAAAAAGAATGCAAAGAAAGCGGTGAGTGAGGCATGAAGCAAGGCTTATGAGGGTCTTTATCAGAAACTAAGTACAAAGGAGGGCGAGAAGAACATCTACAAGATGGGTAAGCTCTGAGAAATAAAGACGAGAGACTTCAACCAAGTTAAATGCATCAAAGACAACACTAATAGACTTCTAGGATAAGATAATGAGATCAAGAATAGGTGGAGAGACTACTTTGACAAGTTGTACAAAGGAGACAATAGGGATAGTATGGTTGAACTGGATGATACTTGTGATAACACCAATAGGTAGTTCGTTCGAAAGATTCAAGAGTTTGAAGTAAGAGAGGCTTTAAAAAGGATGAAAGTAGGTAAGGCATTGGGGCCTGATAAGATTCCTATTAAGGTGTGGAAATACCTTGGAGACAAGGCCATCGTTTGGCTAACTAAATTATTTAATAGCATTTTTAGGTCAAACAAAATGACTAAAGAGTGGCGGAGAAGCACATTAGTGCCAATTTACAACAATAAAGGAGGCATTCAAGTTATACTAATTACAGAGGAATTAAGCTCACGAGTCACACAACAAAGCTTTAGGAGCGAGTGATTGAGCATTGTTTAAGAAGAGTGACTAGCATGACAAAAAAACAATTTAGTTTTATACTTGGAAGGTCGACCACAGAGGCAATCTTCTTGACACGACAATTGAGGGAGAGGTATAGAGAGGAAAAGAATGATCTAAATATGGTTTTTATCGACTTAGATAAAGCTTATGACAAAATGCCAAGGAAGGTCATGTGGTGAGCTCTTGAAAAGAAAAAAGTCCCAACATAGTACGTTACCTTAATCAAGGATATATACGACGATGTTGTAACTAATGTCAGAGCATGTGATATCTATACCAGTGACTTCCCTATTAAGATAGGACTACATCAAGGGTTGGCATTGAGCCCATGGTTATCAAGGCGACGAGACGAGGCGCCAGCCAAGGGCCTAGACGCCTAGGAGAGGATTAGGCAACAAAAAAAAAGTTCAAGGTAGTAGCAGCAGCACAGGATCAACACTAGCAGTCAAAGGCCTTCCTGGAATCCTGGCCCAGCCCATTCTCAAGGGTCGGCCTCCCCCCTCAAACCCTAACCCTCCCGGCTCCCCCTCCTCCCTCTACATTCACACGCGCCCTCTCCAACCCTGCCACCGCCCTCTCTCCATCCTATTAGAGAAATTGTTTATTGCTTTCCTAGTATAGCTTTGTTAAGACCGAAGATCCCTTTGGATCTCGCCGACTCCACCGCCCTCACCGTGGCTATCTGCTCGGTCGATGAGAACATCCTCGACTCCACGATGGCCGACGACGAAACCGCTACGCGACCTATGGGTCGCCATCGAAAACCTCTTCCGCGACAACAAGGAATCCTGTTGTCTTCCTGAAAGACCAATTCCATTCCTCGCTTCAAGCGATCATCCATCGCCGAATACGATCAGCAAGATCAAGACCTTGGCGATGCTCTCCGCGATGTTGGTCATCCCGTCTCCGACTCGCAACTTGTTCTCAACTTTGTTATGGGCCTCAATCCTCGCTTCTCTAACACCGCTGATGACATCGCCAACTCAACGCCGTTCCTCCTTCTCTCGAGCTCGCTCCATGCTTGCTCTCGAGACGCGCTCGCTAACGAGACGAAGATCGCGTCAAACGCCTTGATCACCAAAGGCGGTTCTTCCAACACACCGCCGCTCCGTGCCTCGCCTCCAACGCCGCCAACATAGTCGCGACGCCTTGGCGGTGGCGAAATCGCCGCAACAAGTCCGGCTGGCTCGCTACTGTGGCGCTGCACCCGGCCCTCGGTTTCTTGCAACCTGTGGTCTCTTCGCGGCGGCGATGGGCTCCTCTGGCGGCGGCGCTGGCTCTCCGGTGGTCCGTGGCGTCCATCGCCATCCCTGTGTCTCGCTTTCGGTGCTTCTCCTCGCATGCCGCTTTTGCGCCATCCCCGTCCCCCGCTTCGGCGTGGGATCAGCAAGGCCTCATCACCGCCCTGAACCAGCTCGCCGTCCAGGGGCATGGTAGCTGGGTGGTTGACAGCGGCGCCACCTCCCATATGACGTCGACTAGTGGTAACTTTCTCTCCCACCATCCTCCCCCTACCACGGCTGTCACCATTGGCAATGGCTCCCGCTTACCCATAATTTCCAGTGGTCACTCCTGACAACACCCACTACAAAATTTTCTCTCCGCGATATTCTTGTTGTCCCTCATCTAGTGCACAACCTTCTTTCTGTTCGCAAGTTCACTCGTGACAATCATTGCTCACTTGAGTTTGATGCTTTTGGATTTTCTCAAAGGATCTCCAGACGAGCAGTGATGCTTATTTGCAATAGTGAGGGCGATCTATATACCATCAATCTCGCCGAGTCCACCACCTCCAAGCGCCAACCTCGCCATCTCCTCCCACTTATGGCATCAACGTCTTGGTCATCCCGTTGTTCCTCTTCTTGTTTTGTCTCAAAACTCGCTCATTGAATGTAATAAAGTAGATCGCTCGATTTGCCAATCTTGTCAACTTGGTAAACATGTGCGTCTACCTTTTGTTTCGTCCCAATTCCGCACTTTTAGCCCTTTGAACTGATTCATCGTGATGTATGGACCTCTCCGATGGCTAGCATTTCGGCTCGCAATACTATTTGGTTGTTGTTGACGATTTCTCTCATTTTTCCGGACGCTTTAAGCTTAAACGTAAGTCCGATGTTCAAGAACACATAGTAGATCTTGCCGCCTAGCCACAACACAATTCGGTCTTCCTATCAAGTCTGTCCTGGACCGATAATGGACGCAATTTGTTAACCATGCCACCACATCCTTTCTTGCCTCTCGGGCATAGCCTGCGCCTATCTTGCCCCCACACCTCCTCCCGAGCGGCAAAGCGGAAAGGATGCTTCGACTCTTAACAATATGATTCGCACACTCCTCATTCATGCCCACATGCCGCCTAAGTTTTGGGCTGAAGCATTAGCCACTGCCACCTATCTCCTAAACCGGTGTCCTTCCTCCTCCATTGGCAATGCTATTCCATACATCCTTCTTCACCAAAAGCCTCCGACATATACACATCTTCGGGTTTTTGGTTGTCTTTGCTTTCCCAACTTAACAGCTACCACTGCTCACAAACTTGCTCCTCGCTCTACGGCCTGCGCATTCTCGGTTACTCCTCGCCACAAAGGGTGCAGTTTGTCTTGACCTCACCACACACAAAGTCATCATCTCTCGCCATGTCGTCTTTGATGAGCATACTTTTCCTTTTGCCAGCCATACACCGCTACAAAGGTCCTCTGCAACCACTAATGACGACTTGGATTTCCTTGTTGATGATTCTGCCATGCTTGGTACCTGTCTTCTGCGCGATGGCCCTATCTGAGTTTCTCGTATTGCTTCCACCTTCGTGTCGGCGCTTCGCTGCAATCTCTGGCGCCACAATGAACAACCCAACCCCACCGCCTCGTCACTTTGTCGCTTGGTGTTCACTCAGACGCCACCTACCAGACCGCTCTTCCACACCTTCTCTGGATGCACCACCGGATGCCATGGCGAACCGCCACCGCCTCACGTTCGCTCCTATAACACCTCCCAGATTTCGCCAGATGCTCACGCGTCCCAGTGCCGACAACCCCTCTGCGAGTTCTTTTCCTGACGGCAAAGATCCTCTGTCTCTGCCGTTCCAACCAACTACCGCAGCGCGCTTGCCGATGAAAATTGGCGTGCTGCCATGGCAGACGAGTTCAAGGCCCTCCAGGACAACGAGACTTGGCGTCTCGTCCCTCGTCCGCCAGGCGCCAACATCGTCTTCGGTAAATGGATATTCAAACACAAGTTCCACTCTGATGGCCGCCTCGCTCGATACAAAGCCCGTTGGGTTGTTCGAGGCTTCTCCAAGCAACCGCGGCATCGACTACGACGAGACGCTTGCCCGATGGTCAAACCAAAGAACTATTCGATCCGTCTCGCCATCGCCACGCCACGCTCTGCCGATTCACGGCTTGATGTCAAGAATGCCTTCCTCAGCGGCACCCTTGACAACACGGTCTCTTCGCCAGCTGACCTTAAACTTTGTGGACTCGACTACGCCACGATCATGTGTGCCTCCTCCGAAGTCGCTTATGGCTTAAAGCAGCTCCTCGGCTCGGTACCACCGCTGCATCGCCAGTACATCCGCCACTTCGGCCGTCGCTTCCACCTCAAACACGTCCTGTTTGTCCTTAAACAAGGCACCGAATCGGCTTATCTACTCTGACGTCGACGACATCGTCTCGCGCCTCTCTCGCCTACTCTTTGAGCGCCTCATCCTCCACCAAGCTCGGAGTTCGCCATAACGGACCTTGGTGATCTACACTTCTTCCTCGGCATCTCCGTCCACGTCGTCATCCGACGGCTTTGTTCTGTCACAACAACGATCTGTTGCCGATCTTCTCCGACGAAAGGTATGGTGAGTGTCATCCCACCACTACACCTGTCGACACTCAAGCCAAGCTTTCCGGTCTCGATGGTCCCCCTGTTGCCGATCCATCGGAGTACCGCAGCCTTGCAGGAGCACTACAGTATTTGACACTCACTCGTCCAGATTTGGCGTATGCTGTTCAGCAAGTGTGCCTCTTCATGCACGACCCACGGGAGCCCCATCTTGCGCCATCAAAGCGCATTCTACTGATGTCAAAGGCACCTCCACATCGTCTTCACATCAACCGTTCGCTATGACCTCTCTCACAAGATACTCCGACGCCGATCGGGTGGGTTGTCGCACTCTCGTCGCTCTACGTCCGGCTATTGCGTCTTCCTCGGCGACAACCTCGTGTCTTGGTCATCCAAACGCCAGACTACGGTGTCCCGCTCTAGCGCCGAGGCTGAGTACCGAGCAGTTGCCCATGCCGTCGCAGAGTGCTGCTGGCTTCGGAATCTTCTTCACGAACTTCATGTTCCGCTTGTCTCGACCACCGTGGTTTACTGCGACAACGTCAGCGCCATCTACTTGTCTACAAATCCAGTTCAACATCGGCGAACCAAGCACATAGAGATTGACATACATTTTGTCCGCGAGAAGGTGTCCCTCGGCGAGGTCCGCGTTCTACACGTCCCATCTTCCCATCAATTCGCTGACATCATGATTAAGGGTCTGCAGACCCAACTTTTTCAGGAGTTTCGGTCCAGTCTTTGCGTCCCGATTCCTCCCACATTGATCATTGCAAGCGGGTATTAGAGAAATTGTTTATTGCTTTCCAAGTATAGCTTATTGCCTTCCTAGTATAGCTTATTGCTTTCCTAGTTTAGCCCCTCTAATCGAGGCTCAGAATATCTCCTGTAATCTCTCCTTTGGGAGTTATATATGGATTACCACCCCGCCTAATGGTCAGAGGTGATTGCTCCATTTCTCTCTACTTTCCTACACATCCCAGTCGCCGCCGACTCCTCTCCTCTATCTAGCATCGATGACCTCTCCTCCCCCCTACGGCCACCGACTCCTCTCCCCTCTCCTCCGCCCCTGCATACTCTGAACAGAAAGTAGCCCAAGCAGATCTAGAACCGATCAAATTTGGAGATGTTGGATCCGGTAGTCCCCGACGCCATGACCGCCGAATCTGGTCTCAATTGAAGCGGGAGTCACGGGCGATAGCCGACCAAGAGGAGCCGCATCGTGTGCGGTGTCCGAGGTCGATGCAACGAGGTATTGGAATCCTCCCCTTTTGCCAGTCCCTTCTCACTTCCCCACCCCTTATGGCTAATGGCGTCGCCTAATTGACACGCCCAAGCATGCCTGGCGATGCCTAGAAAGTTTAGGTTACCGCCTTTCCTTGGCCAAGCGAGGCGACGAGACATGGCAGGCGGCCGCCGGCGACTGGACGCCTAAGTGGTGCCTAGGTGACGCCTTGATAACCATGATTGAGCCCCTATATCTTTGCCCTAGTGACGGATGAGATCACGCAAGACATACAAGGAGAGATTCCTTGGTGTGTGCTTTTAGCTGATGATGTGGTGCTAATTGATGAAAGTAGAGTGGGTGTTGATAGAAAATTGAAGTTGTGGAGGGAGACTTTAGAATCGAAGTGTTTTAGACTTAGCAGGACTAAAGCTAAGTAATGAGGTGTGTTTTCAGTGGTGCTATGGAGGATGATGGAGATGTTAGTCAGGACGGAAAAGTAGTGCCCAGGAAGGAAATTTTTTGATATTTGGGATTGATGCTACGGAGTGACGGCGAGATTGATGAAGATGCGAGCCACAAGATACGAGCGGGGTTGGTAAAATGGCACCAAGTATCTTGTGTCATATGTGATAGAAAAGTACTTCAAAAGTTAAAGGGTAAGTTCTATAGGATGGCGATCAAACATGCGATGTAGTATGGAGTGGAATGTTCGGCGACAAAGAGATAACATGTACAGAAGATGAGTGTAGCAAAAAATGCAAATGCTATAGTGGATCTATGAACATACAAGGCGATATCGAATCCGCAATGATGATATAGGTCATAGGGTTAGAATAGCACCAATTGAAGAAAAGCTTGTTCAAAGTCGTCTGAGATGGTTTGGACATCTTCAATGGAGACCTCCTGAGGTACTAGTCCGTAGTGGACTTTTAAGTCATCTCAAAAACATAGGAGGCAGAAGTCAACCGAGACTGACGTGGGGAGAAACAGTTAAAAGAAACTTGAGGGATTGGAATGTTCCAAAGATTTGGTATTGGATAGGAGTGCATGGAAGTTAGTGATCTACGTACCGGAACCATGACCTAAGATCAAATGTTTAGGAGTTCTATTGAGACTTTGATTGGGTTTCATTCCTAGCCTACCGCGACTTGATTGAGAAAAAAGGCTCGGTTGTTGTTGTTACATAAGCAAAGAGTGTCTCGTTGATGAATAATCTACCTATATTATTTAACAACTAGGGGAAGTTGCTACAAAAACAGGAGAAGGGAAAGTAGATTACAGTTTACTATTAAGATTTACATGACAAGAAATAGGTGGAAATAGAAGCAAACATCCGTTGCACATGACAGGTTTAGCAAAAAAATGCAATGGTCCTCGTCAACTAGATTGGAAAGGGCAGTTCTTCTGTAATATATGAAGCAAATCATTAATGCTGGGCGCTGCCTGAAAGAAAACTGCGAAACAAAAACTGAATCTCTCACCTGCAACACTTTCCATTTAGGTGCTTCCTCCAAAACCTCCTCCAGTACTATACTCACATCTGCATTAACCTTCTGAGTGTCATCCTTGTTGGCAGCGAAATCCTCGTATTCTGCAGGAAACAAATACTCTATTGCACTAAGGTCTTTAAGAAAAACGCAGAGTGTATGCATGCAAAGCAAGGGACTAATAGCCACTACCAGTTTCTTTTCCTTTCTTGCTACTACTGTGTGTCACTTTCCTCCTCTTTGTTGGTATGCCCTTGTTAACTGTACTAACCTTTGTACCGTCTGCTCTCACAACCTGGTAAACACGCCGTTTTGCAAGTTCAAAAATCTTGTGGCTTGAATCAGCAAATATCCAAACTGATCGAACACCTTCAGATACTCTCAGGGTGTCCAGGTACTTCAAGTATGTCACCGCGTCATACCTAGGGATCATCTGAAGAGTGTAAAGAGCATGCCCCTCCTGATTGTCCATTTATTATCATCCAGGAATAATCATTACCATAACATTTAAGCACAAATGTTAAATAAGACTCATTTTTCTTGCAATGTCTGTGGAGTGTGGGATTGTGGGAATACGCCAAACCAAAACAGACGCTATGGAGTGCAGTGGGGTGGAGTGGATTACCTGACAATGTAATCGAGCAGCTTGCGTAGCGTCCTGAGGTCAGCGACGAGCTGCTTTGTCTTCTTGCCGAGCGTGTGCCAGATGGGGTCGAGCTGCCTCCTGACGATCTCGTCGAATGACTTGAAGAGGCCCTTGTCAACGGTGAGGTCCTCGACGTCGACCTTGTTTGTCCGCCTGAGCTCCTTGAGGCAGGCGCCCATGGCGTCTAGAACGGCGGCCTGGATGCCCCTCATGGACAGCGTCATGGGGACGCGGACGTCGACGACCTCGGGCGGGGCGCGCTCGAGGTCTGCTGCGACGAGGACGTGGAAGCGGGGCAAGAGGTGGAGGCGTCGGACGTAGAGGCTCTTCATGGTGCGCTCGGCCTTGGAAAAGCCGGAGACCATTGCGTGGGGGCGGTCGGAGAAGGCGTAAACGGGGAGGAGGTGGTGCTGGCGGAGGAGGCGGGCGATGAAGGCGTCGGAGGAGGTGTCGGAGGAGCGGTGGGCGGAGAGGAGGAGGAGGGCTTGGACGCGGGAGGGGACGAGGCGGGAGGTGAGGAGGTCGGCGGCGAGGGCGCGGGGGGAGAGGAAGAGGGCGGCGCGGGAGGCGTAGAGGGCGGCGCGGTGGTGGGCAGGGAGGTCGGGGGGCACGTCGTGGACCTGCAGGAGCTGGGATTGGAGGAGGAGGCGGCGGATTTGGGCCTTGAGGGGATCGGGGGCGGAGAGGATGAGGAGGCAGCCGCCGGAGGAAGAAGATGGTTGGTGGTGGAGGTGGAGGAGGAGGGCGGTGGCGAGGGAGGCGAGCGGGAGGCCAGAGGAGAGAACCACAAGCCCGCCGTTGGGGTCCTCCAGGAGGTCCGCCAACACCTGATCCTCGAAAGGAAGCATCGACGCGGCGGCGGCGGCGAAGGGGTTGTTCGACGGCAACTCTCTCTCTCTCTCTCTCTCTCTCCCTCTGTTTTTTTTTTTGGAGACACAGAACTCTCTCTTGTTCGTTTTGAGGCAGAGAACGACGAGGACTGGGACCGAGTAGGCTGTTCCGACTAAGGCCCGTCTCAAGTTGCCGCCCGGCCCACGATCAGAGTAGAGCAGACAAGCCATTCAACACAGCAACAACCAGCATCATCACGACATCATCATCGACCACACCATTGTATATATATAAGGGGATATATCGACATCATCATCGACCATGATCAAATTAGCCCTATGCTTTAAGTTACAAAAAGACAAATTTAGTTTGAACTATTCAAGTTTGTCAAAAATGTCTTTTTATTACTCTTAACACGGACTAATATAATCATGAAATTTTATATATAGATGGGATAAGATGAGATGTACTCTCCCCATATATAAGTCTCTCTTTCATTTCTCCTTTTGTTACTTTCTTCGCGGACCAATCCGCTTTGATGTCATCATGTGTCTGATTCTCATTTAGTTTTGTTTCCTCTTCTCTCCCAACGAAGACAAAAGAAGAAGAAAAAAACCGACAATGTGTTGAAAAGGCTACTGACTTATACCTACAGAGCACTAGCTTTGGTGCTTCTCTTGACCTTGAAATACACAGGGTCTCTCAGAACCTTCACGGTCACATTGCTCCACACCTCTATGCTCGTGGGCAGCATTGCCATTTCCTCAGCGATCGCCATGTCCTCGGGCAGCACAGACCCGAACACAGTGTAGGTGTCCTTCCACTCCCCGTGGTCTGCTAAGCTGATCAAGAACTCTGGCCCTGACCCAACCCATGCAACGGATCCTCTTCTCACTGCTGGGCAGCCTTCTTTCGCTATCTCCTTGAAGCCTACACCATCAACTTCCAGTGTCCCTTGAAGCAACGCGTACGGCGGACCAAATGCAGCCTAGTTGAACAGAAATATGGATCATCAGGAGACAGACGATTCTCACCACTAGGACAAGTCCACACACAATTTGGACTCCCTTTTCATGCAAGACAAGATGATTCAAACGGTCATAGAAGCCATACATACATTTTTTATGTGGACTCCTCTCGCATCCCATAAATTCCCACGGCCTTCGGCACGATAAAATCTGCATCTGGCACAGTTGTGCAAGCCCAATAGCTCGATGAAGTAATCCACAGAACGGGGTGCACAATCAGGCAGCAACTGGATGCAGTGAAAGTATATTAGAGAAAGGGAAAAGAACACAGTATATGTCACTGTGAAAACGACTATTACAGTATATTTCCAGTCGGCTCACAGTTTAAGCTGTCCTTTTGTTAACAAGACAAAACATTAAAAGATGGATCGTCCAGAGGGATCAGCTTTATAATTAAATCTAAATTTGATGGAAATCGTCAAACCAGAGTTAGCTCTATCCCAAGACAAAATGTCAAGAAATTACCACATGAAATTATTGAGCAGCCTGCGCTATAATCACCAATGATGGCAATGTCTCGCTACAAAATCGTTCGTAAAAATACAAATTGGAACAGTAAATGCACATTTAGGTTTTCCTGGACATGTGAAATTCATAAATATCATTGTTAGCCAGACCAGCCGTGGTTCTCACAGTATTTAGAAAATCCATGTAGTGGATGTAAGTAACTCCAATGGCATTATTTTATGGACAGTATATTATATGCCATGAAATGTAGCTTTTTTTACTTTCTCAATAACCACATCTCATGTGTTCTACTGTCAATTTTCGAAAACCACAAACCATTTTTTCTATAGTAAAATTGATAAGACCAAACAGCATTCTTTAAACTCTGATAGCAGGGAAGATGCAAGTCCATTAGCACACAGAACTTTAGCGGCTTGAACACACGCTTAGAAGTAAAATAACAATTGTGAACACAACTTTAGCTTTTGTCAGTTGTCATGGAAAGAAAAGGCAAATGGCAAAACACCACTTTACCAGTTTCCCTGTCTCTGCCTACATCTAATGTTCTAAAAATGATCCTTCAACACTTTAGCAGCTTCAAGGTATTCTTGCCCTGTTGTAGAGACAAAGAATACTTACTTGAATATGAAGTGCCCCAAGATTTGTTTCCAGCCCCACAATTCCCTGCATTGAATTATAAATCTTTGAATAAATCATGAAATTCATACCAGGGAACATTGTACGTAATAGGATGAGTAAACTACTGACATATTTACTAAATAAAAATGTGTTGCTTTTTTTTCTGTTCAAGCATATGGCAACAACTCGTAACAACTTGTATAAGCAAAGCGTATAATATAGAAATGTTTATCTACAGTATGCACAACATATTAAGCCAGCTCAACTGAAAAGGTCATGGTAGAGCATCTCAAAGACATAACTATGAACTGCTTGCCTGGGTTGAATATGCTTTAGGTTCATGGCCACAACCAATTAACATGATATTTGAAATTAAGCAAAGGAAACATATGTGCAAAGAAGAGAACGAAACAATGGCATGGAATGAAACCAACCTGGGCTTTTCCGAAAACCAGACCAGAAGTCCACATGACACCATCCCCCCTTGCAATAATAGCAGGAGCCATCACATCCTTTTGTTTCTTCAACCAGCACTGCGTTACAATGAATGAAGATTTAAGAGAGGCTAATCAATCAGTCCAAAAGGAAAAAGAAGACTAGATGCAAACGGCTCATACTAATAGTAGGTATCAAAGGGAGCGGAGCGGACCTCTCCGAACCTGCGGTCGCATCTGCGCTTGTCCCCGCAGAAGACCCACGAGTCGCAGCGGCAGTCTCCGTGGTGGGGGTCGGGGCACATGGCCTTGCAGGAGGCGCAGCAGGCGGCGGCGGAGGGCACGCGGTGGTCGGAGCCCCAGTTGACCGCCGGGCCCCAGAGCTCGAGGCCCTGGAGGCCTCTGCAGCAGTCGGAATCCGTGGAACGCGTGGTGATGGGTAGTCCCCGCGCGGCGGAGGGGAAGGAGAGGTAGGCGAGGGCGAGGGCGGCGGCGAGGAGGACAAGGGTGAGGAGGAGGGTGATGAGGCGGCCGCGGCGTCGGGGGTCGGATGGGCGACGGGGGAGGGGGAGAGTGGGAGGAGGCATTGCCCAGTTGCCCCGGGAGAGAAGGACGGCACGGCAGGAAGAAGAGGCGAGGCGACGAGGACAACAGCCAAGCCCGGAGGCCGGAGGCGAGAAGAAGGTCAAACAAATCTCGGGGCGATGGCTGCCGCTTCGGTATTCATAGTGCTGGCTGTTTTTGCGGTGGAGGCCCTGGAGGAGCATCTGTCTAAACATCTCAGCTAGGGGTGAAAACGGATCGGATACGAATCGGGTAGGGACCATTCCATATCCTACCTTAATTTATTTTGTCGGATATCGGATCGGATACGGTAAGACTAAAATACGGTCGGATAGTCGGAACGGATACGGATATTAATCTGATCGGTAGAAAACGGTAATCGGGTATCATACTGGACGGATAGTGAATCTGACACGGATACTAAATCGGGTAGCATATAAAATACATAAATTAAAGCATACGATGAAAATAACCTAACTAACACATAATTGGAGACATAATCCTAACACAAATACACGGAATACAAATAACTCAAACATAAAGTCCTAACTAATACATAATTGGAGACATAATCCTAACATAAATACACCAAATACAAATAATTCAAACATAAAGTCTAACATAAAGTCCATTTACACAAATAGTCCATCAACAACTGTAAAATTTTAATCTTGTAGAGACCAGAGAGTAATAATTATCATGTAAGTAGTGCACAATTGCATAAGAGGTTAGGTTACATACCTGCCATTGAGATGGTGCTAAAAGCACTCTTGGCCTTACAGATCGTGCTACCACCTTGTGATGCATTTCCTATAAAATGAAAAAAAACTCGTCGCTTGACTTACATGCAAATTTGTATAGAAGATGCATGACATGGACTCACAACATATTCTGACACAAGGATGCATTTCCTATAAAATGAAAAAAAACTCGTCGCTTGACTTACATGCAAATTTGTATAGAAGATGCATGACATGGACTCACAACATATTCTCGACACTAGATGCATGTCTCTAGTTGAGAATATGAGTTCAAATGCATTTGACCCAAGTCTGAATTATAGATTTCCAACTCAAAGGGCAAGATTAAGTTCGCTTGTTTAAAGATACACACAAGTAGATATCGAACTATATGTAAGTTCGAGATTTTGATGCATACAAAAAATCCTGCAGCCTACAAAATTAGCTAAAGAAATATTTACTTGGTATAATGATGTTGGAACCAGAGTTTCATACGGTTCATTCAACAGGACAACTCCCATTACTAGAGAAAGGAACAACACCTAGCAAAACATACCGAGATAAAGGTCGAAAAAAATCTACGAACCATCCGAGAGAATTCTTCAGAGAAATCATAGTTCTTAATAATGTAATAAGCAACCACAATCATCGCTTTGGTTAACTTAATAGCCATGCGATTTAATGGACGACCATATCTCACATTCTCACATGACTAAACAAGTTGTGCAGAGAGTTTCCAAAACTCATAGTAAAATCTCAGCCATAACTTACAACTACTTGTACTTTTTTAATGACAACAACTACTAGTAGTATCTGCAGAACATTCAAACAGAATAGGCACCAACAAGACATCACGCCCAAGTCCGAACTATGAGCTAGCATAATTTGAAGTTGTCTCCTTGTTTCCCTCCTTGTGTCATCCTCATCATACCGCAATGAAGTTATTTAAGTTAGAAAAGGAACCTTACAAACGAATCGACAAACAAACTATTTGGCAAACAACAATAGACATCTCAAATAAAAATACAATAGACATACAACAAAACAAAGATGCCCAAAAATGTCTTCCCGACATCCACACACATGTCAAGTTTCAACATTGCATACACCTTCCGTTGCTTTATTTCCATTCGTGTTCAAACCATTTAATTGGTCACACAAAGCTTTACTCCACTTTTATTTGAACCTAAATGCAGAAATAACAAATTAGAAGGTACAAATAAAGACATACATAATACATAATTGATCAATGAAGAAAGCCATAACTTTTAAGAAAAAATTTACCTTTACGAAGCAATCATCCAATCCTTTGTGCAAACTAAGGCCTCAACAATGTCATCATCAAGTCGACTACGGAATGGATCAATAACGCGTCCCACCGCACTAAACGCCGATTCTGAAGCAACCGTAGACACTTGAATAGATAAAACATCCCGAGCAAGCATAGAAAGGATAGGATAGGTTGTTGTTTGCCCCTTCCACCATGATAATATGTCAAAAATACCATCACCATCATCAAACTTCAAGAGATCATCACTCATGTATATATCCAATTCAGACTTCTTGTTTGCATTATTTTTAGGGTGATACAACTCATCTATGTTAACCTCATCCTCATCCTCATCCAATGTGCAATTCTTTGATTCTGAAGCCACATCATGCTTTTTCGAAGTGGATGGTGTACTTGATAAAGATGCATTGTTTAATGAATATGTTGCAAATAATTCATTGATCACATTCATTAGTTCCATCTTAGCAAACTCAGCCATGTCATTTTCATATATTTTGGACAAATACAACTCAACCACCTTGTGCTTGTACCTAGGGTCAAGAAAGGCTGCCACTTGCAAAGCCATATTGCTCATATCCCAATACTTGTCAAACTTTTCTTGCATAGCCTCACCCAAGTTAGAAACTATGATGTCATTACTATCAATCCATTTTCCAATAGCAATCTTTATCTCACAAAATTTTCGAAAGAAAAGATTTGCAGTAGGATAGGATGTTCCAGAGAAAAGTAAGGTGACATCATAGAATTTCTTCATGCACTTGCAAATAGTTGTTGCATTTAACCATTCAGCTATTGTAGTGGCTACAAATTCATATCTTGTCTTATCTTTGAGAGCAAGATGGTCAAAGGCATCCTTATAATAAATTGCATCTCTAATCATAATATAGGTAGAATTCCACCTTGTAGTAACATCTAAAGAAAGAGCCTTTCTAGTGTCCAAGTCACATTCTTTAGCGTATGTTTGAAATGCTTCCCATTGTTGAGGTGATCTTTTTGTGATTGAAATGAACTCTCTAATGTTTCCAATGGCACACTGAATTAATTGTAGTCCATCTCTAGCAACAAGATTCAATATATGATTCGCACATCTTACATGAAAGAATTTACCACCACATACAAGGAAGTTTCTAGCATGGTCAACAATAACATCAGCAACAACATTGTTCGAAGAAGCATTGTCCAATGAAAGAGCAAGCAATTTCTTGTCTAGGTTCCAATTTAATACATTTGTGAAAAATGTATCACCCAATCTAAGTCCTGAATGACTGCCCTCAACATGAATAAAATTGATTATCCTCTTTTGCATGTTCCAATTGTCATCAATCCAATGTGCGGTGACACACATGTAACCTTTGTTTTGAATTGATGTCCACATATCCATGGTAAAACTAAAACGACATGAGAGGGATTTCAAATGTTCATACAACAACTTCTTTTCCTCTTCATAAATCTCCATGATTTCTTTACGAACAGTGATGCGAGATTTCATAGGAAACGTTGGCCTCAAAGATTTAATGAAATCAACAAAGTATTCATGTTGGCAAATGTTGAATGGATACTCATGCATAATGATAGCATAATTAAACTTTCTCAAGCTAGCTTTCTCATCATACCGATATGTCGCAATCCCTCCCTCATTTTGATCTAGAAGTTGTTGGCCTTTCAAAACACCGTGCTTGTTCTTCAAATGATTTCAATGTCAAGTACCATTGGTACTTACATGTTCCTAGTCAGTATGTCTACACCTCTTGCATTTAGCCCATGTCTCCTCCATAGTGCTACCATCATCCATTGACACTATTTTCTCAAACTTTGTAAAATGTTCCCACACCCATGAAGTGGTCTTCTTTCCAATCTTGGATTTGTCTTCACCATCATCATCTTGTCCAATTGATTCCACACTTGCACTTGCACTTGCACTTTTAAGTTGTGAAGCTACAACATGATAATAAGAGCACAAATACAATCATCACTATGGCAAAGATATTAATTGAAAAAATGCCATTATAAAAAGTACAAGTATCACCATCATATTATACCTTCGTTCAATGTGATTGGAGAAGCTACAACTATGGCCTTGTTCTTGGTGTTGGAGGATGTCATTAGACCCTTACTTTTACTCGAAGATGTTATTGGACTCTTGCCCTTGCTCGAGGTCGTGTCATCCTTGCCCTTATTGGTTGTAGGTTGTACTCCTGAAACATCATTAAGACTCCTATGTTTTTTCAACGGATGTGGACATGCATTCACTAGCTTCTTCTTACTACCAGCAACCTTTTTCTTGCCATGGTCAGACCCAACAACCTCTTCTTGCTCTTTCTCCCCTATTGCAAGATTGCTCCTCAATTGTTCCTCGGATTGCTCCTCAATTGTTTCATGGCTCTGGCTATTGAAACCCGAGCCTCCACCACCGTCATTGTCTCCCATCGTCTACAGTCTACATACATGACAAAAGCCCAAGTTTATAACATGTTACCATCAATTCTATTGTGTCTTGTGATAGGCTAAAAATTCTATGAAAAAAATTTCCTTGTTCGGAGAAGTGTTAGCATCCTGAACTGAAAATGTTCTCCAAACTAATGAACCATTAAAAGTGATGCAGATTCTTGATTTGGTAGGATATCATCTCTGCTATTTTTTTCTGGTCAATTTCCACTCAATCATCTTATCCAAGCTATGCATACACACTGAATTTAACTCCTAGTAGTCTACATTGTAAAGGAGAAATATAGTTACCCTCCACAAGTTTCTACACTATCAGAAAGTTTTTACATGGGCAATAAATAACTCTATACGTTGTCACGCCATAAATCCTGAACAATCCAGGCCATTAGAATCATACTAGCATGGATACACTGTGGGATAGCAATGCTATATGGATCAGAAACAACGTACTTTATGTAGATGCACATTTCTATGTAAGGTCCACTAGTACTTTGGGAGTTTTGAGTTGTAAATGATCACCCAACCAAAAAAGGAGAATCAAAACATGCAGACGCCCATCGAGAAAGGTGACCACTTTCATAGCAAAAAAAAACCGCAGTGCTCATAACAACACAATCACGATCGGGTCTTTTGAGTCTCATGCTAATAAACAAGGAGCAACGTAAAGTAAAACCGCACCAATCCTTAAACAAATATCACAAGTAAACTAATCGACAACCACCGCCAAAGTGATGTGGCTAAGCATGATGTGATGGCTGTTCTCTGAATAGATCCTACTACTACATCGCATTGCAAAAGATTAATTACCAAATACCAATGAAACATTGCAAAAGATTATACATGTTATGTGTGTGGTTGTTGCTTTTTCCGAAGGATTCGACGATATGTGTGCTTCAATGGTGTGCTCGGCATCCAAGTCCAGCAAGAACGCCAGCAGGATCCTACCGGCCCGATGCGGCGGGGGACCGGAGGCTTGACGGAGCGACGGGCGTGGGGGACCGGCCGACGGGCGACGGGCGGCGGGGACTGGCCGACGGGCGATTTGACGGCGATCGAGGCTTGCGGACGACGAGGAGATCAAGTGACGGGCGGCGGCGACGAGGAGGCTTAAGCATGACGGGCAAAGACGGTGGTGGGCGATGGGGAGGCCGGCGGTGGCGGCTAGGGTTGGGAATGGGATCGCCTAGTGGGCGGGGGCGGATTCACAGAGAGCCAGAGGGTGAGCGAATGAGGGTTGGGCTCGGGCCGGTCGGCAGGGTCACAGGGAGAGGGAGTCTGGCCAGAGCTCGAGGGTCTGGATCGCCGATCAATAAGACGAGCGGTAGAACAACGGATACCCGACGGTATCCGAACCCGATCCAAAATTTTGCATCACCTGGCCCCATATCCGACCGAATCCGATCAGACGCGAACGGTAATACCCGACCCGGACCAACCCGACGGTACCAAAAATCGGTTTTCTCGACGACCCGATCCAACTAAGCTGCAATCGGGTAGTAGTAACCAATCTGCTTTCAACCCTAATCTCAGCTTTTAAATGATTTTTAATATCATAACATTTTAAATTTTAGTATTTCAAAATTTTCCTTAAGTTTTAAAGTTTTATGAATTTTATTTGATCTCTCAAGTACAAGCAAATCATTTGAATCAAAAGTATAAGTCTAAATGAATTCAAAATAATTTATTTGGGTTCCAAATGCTTAAAAATGTTTTTGAGATTTTTCTGAATTTATTTTATATTTATTTCGGCCTTTTTCATTTTTTGGAATTTCTAAAAAGAAAATCCTTTTCTTTTCTCTTTTTCCGCCCAGGCCGATTTCCTCCCTCGACCTAGCTCCTGTTCCTTCCGGCCCAATCCATCCTCACGTTGCACTAGCCCGTCTCCGCTTCTTGGCCCAGCTTGGCCCACCTAGCGCGCGTTGGCTGATGTGCGGGGCCCACCCATCAGCCTCAACGGCGTCGTCTCTGCGTCACCCATGCATCTTCTTCTCCAGCTCACGCGTGCACTGCTGCCGAAGTTTGTTTAAACTGCGCCACCCATCTTTGCGTCAAGGCATCAGCGCCACACGTCACCACGTGTCGCTCGCGTCTGCGCCACCTCAGCATCGCGTCACTTCGTGTCCCGCTGTGTCAGCGCCGCCTCGGCTTCACATCTACCACAGCATGGTAGCCATGTTGGCTGCCACGTCAGCCCTAGTCCGCCGCGTGGCGTCCACGTCAGCGTGGTCCGCCACGTCACTTCAAGCATATATCCACGTCATGGGGACCAACATATGTAGTTCGAGATCTAGGAGTCTAGTGTTGATGTCCAAGACCTTGGGTTTTTAATCGAGCTTGCGTAAATTTTATTATGTGTGGGCCCTTAGATATCGAAATGGACACAACAGAAATAACGGAAATGCTTCTTTATTAGCCAAGTGACTGTGACAGAATATTCTAAGTACAAGAATGATCTACGTGATTGCAAAGGGTTATTCACACATTACAAATGATGTATTATGTGAAATTGCGAGTGATGCTTGCTGCATGTATTCATCCTCTTCCATGGCGTGGGTTGACCCCCTATTTATCCTTGATGAAGGGGCGACAGTTGAATTTCAAAAGGGTGACTTATAACCGAGAGACGCTTTTCCCATCAAACGGTGTCTTCTTACCAAAAGACGCCTTTTCTAGTAATAACTTCTAGATAGTTATGTGTTTCTGTCAGATAACTGTCCGCATGAAGATTTGTGCAGGAAAAATCGCTCGCCCAACCAGTTTACTGGTCGGGGTGGCCATGTCACTAGTCGGAGATGACCAGTGGGAAGCTGAGTTTGACCATTTTTGACTGAACTGCTTAGAGATCTAACCGTCCAAATAAAGATGGATTTTTGTTTCGGTGTATTATGGGTTTAAATTTGATAGATCCATTTACCAACTCATAGTCATGGATTATTATGAAAAAAGAGCTTAAATAAAAAGTAGGTTTTTAATCCTCGTCACCTAGGACTGTTGGGAAATGAATAGGCTACTCTAGTGTAAAATCAAAATTTTCTACCGCGTAACCAATGAACCACTGCAAGTTATAGATCAAATTACCACTAGACGTGCAGACTAGTAGCGGATGTATAGTCGATGTAGCGCGGTGGTGTAGATGTAATTGTACTAGCCTCACACCTCCTCCGACAATTCCTTGTGACCGTCACAGGTTGCAGATCGTCCTAGCGTTGAAACTTCACAGCAATACCTCCAAGATATCCACACATACGGGGTAGGAACACCATACACCAGAGTGCTAGTGCTGGCTGTGTGGTTCTGAGCGCAGGACGAGTAGCAGCTAGGATTTCAGAAATTCCGAATTGCTACTGTATCTCTTACCCTAAAGCCATCATACCCTCCCTTTAAATAGATGCCTTGTAATGGACTCTATATTAGAGGCCTATTAAGAACTTAAAACCCATTATAATTTGGATCACCATCTGAATTAAAGTCCCAACCCTTTAAGCATGCAACCCTATAGATTCTCGTATACTTAGACATGGCCCAAGTATTCTTACTCGACCATTAATCGGTAGCGGTCTCTAATAGCACGTACTGACTCCTGAGTATATGTAAAAATCACAACGGACGAACCTAAACAATACTTGGTTATATGCATTTCCTTTTGTCTCATGATATCGGTCAAACTCAAGGCGAGTATAAGCCATCCTTATTTAGTTAGTTTAACCACTCTTTCTCGATCACGTGACTCAAAATCCCCAACTACGGTTAACTCTTTAACCGCGAGTAGTATGGCCATGCATTTCCAGAATCTGATCGCTCGAGAGGTCTAGAGATATCTCTCCCATTGAATGGAGGGACGAAACCCATCTTGATCGGCCATGCTTCGCAGTATGTTTCATGACAAACCTGAGACCACCTTAATAACTACCCAGTTACAACGTAGTGTTTGGAAACCCCTAAGTAAGTCATTACACACCTCGAGTACATACACCAACCTCAAATCTATGGACATAGCATACATATTGTATATGAGATCAACTGATGAAAAGAAGATTACAACGTTCTTGCAGTGTTTCAAGGTGGGTCGATCCAAATCCATGTTCTCTAATATGTGTCCATATTATTAGTTTGATATCTCCATATCTATAACCCGTGAAATAGGATTATCAACTAATACATATGATGGTCTATTCACATATGTTCTTGTATATCGACTAGGGCTCACTTTAGAATAGTAATCACAAAGTTATATATATAGTTTCACACACAAGTCACATACTTACTAATAAATAATAATGACAATATTCAAGGAACAACATAATTAATCATGAATATAAAAAATATAATCATCTCTATAATTATCTCTAGGGTATATCTCCAACAAGGACAATACTTGTTGTTTCTTGATAATTGAGTACATCTGGTTAAAGTATAGTTAAGACTTAAAGAGAGCTTATAGTGTGTGTTCTATCTGTGATTGGACGCACAAAGATGCACTGAGACGTCGGATGACTGATTCGGTCTAGTCAGCATCTCAACAGCAACAGGAATATGAGATGCATTGATGAGGTGATTTTTCACAGGTCAAATCATGATGATTCTGTGAGATGGGATCAGATTTTTGAGTAGTGGACAGTGTTGAACATGACGCCATGGGCCATGATCTAAGCTCTTAAGCTTGGATATAAGCCTGTTTTCGTTTGTTTTTAAATTTTCACATGTATTCATCAGAAAAAAATATTACACTTTTACACAAAAATTTGGTGCGAAATTTGGTCCTAAAAACTTGAAAACTTGTCGAATTTGTGATCATCTTGGTCCAAAAAACCAAAATTTTGGCAAAAATGATTGGAATCTCGTAGAAATTTTTATAAATCACTGTAGCAATTTGAAATTTTTCATATTTTTATCCCACCGAGATTTGGAATCTCAGCCTCGGCTGAAAACCAAAATTTCTGGCAAGATTTTCGAATCTCAGTGAAATTTGTAACCTTGGTTTGGCATGTTTGTAGTTTTTTTTGTGAAGTAGCTTTTGGCTAGGCTGCATGGCTCAAAGGGCTGTACAATTGAATGACTGGGCTGAAGAGATTTGATATTTGAAATCCTTGCTTTTAGATGTAAGGGGTGTGGATTGGGAATCGGGATGAGGGGTGGGGTTTGAGATTTTATACTTGGTAGGATGGGTAATGTTATTCAATTCTAGTGGTAAAGTCAGAACCCCAATCTATCGAAGCTGTGAGAAGCTACACAGACTCACTTCCGACTTTCAGCTTCTTCTAGTACAAAATGGATTGCTGGCTTTTAGCCTCTAGCTACGAAGAAGCTAGTCGATTAGGATAGCTTCTGGCTTTCAGATAGGAGAAACCAAAGCTAAAACCATCCCAAATAGGACCCAATTTGGTTGGTACAACTTTTGTATGGGGGTAATAAATGAAGACCATCCGAAATTACATTAGGCATGTGCAATGGGATGACTATATATACACAATTTAGAGACAAGGTGTACATTGAGGTCATTGTTGATCAATAAGGTCATATAAACGCGAAATCGAAACAGAGATATGGACGTAGTTCCATAACTCTCTTCTCTTTGTTGGTATTTTCTAGTGTGTACAATATGTCTTTATGCCTTTACATATATATGTAGGAGAGGAGGGTACTTTTCTCGTAGATGCTACAATAATATACTAGGGTTCTGAGTCCTAATTCATAATTTTATAGGATCCATTTAGGAAAGTGTCTATATATATGGAATACAATATTCCACAACACTCCCCTTGCACTTTTTCAACATCATATTCCACAACACCCCTTACACATTTTACTAACGCTATGCTTATGACTCGTTAAAAACTCCTTATGAAAATCTAGTGAGAAAAATAGACATGAGAAAAGAGTAAAACATATCATCACAAAAATGATCACATATGAAGTTCAAATTCTCTCCTTAAAGACTTCAACTCTATGAGTCTTTTTATACATATGTCTCTCACATGCTTCTCAAATGTGAAAGTCAGTAAGGCTTTGATAAATAGATCTACGAGATTTTCACTAGTCTAAATCTTCTGTATTTCAACATTATCCATCTGTTATTGCTAAAGGGAACATAAATATTTAGGATATATATACACACACACACACACACACACACACACTTTATCATGTTCTTTTTTATATAAGTGCTGTCATGATAATTCTCAGTGTTCTAATTTAGGTCCTTTCCTATCGGGACCCATATTTCCAAAATCAGAAACCCTCTGTGTATACTGCATTAGTCTATGATCATACTAGTGCACACAGTGACAATATAGATGAAATACCATTTCATACAACAAATTAACTAAGAAAGTGACAAATTATTATTGAATAATAACAACGGATCTTACGGTCAAAGTTTACACAACTATACCTTAAGGGCTTAAGAAACAACTAAACTCTTGCAGCGGAAATAAAATAACTTGGGCTATTCGACATGTCAAAAGTAATCGTCTGGGGAAACGTCTTCCTAGTTGACGTAGTCTTCATAGTACTTCTAATAGAATTTTGTATTCTCTAGTCCTTCCTCAACATATATCTGTGAGTAAAAAAAATACTCAGCAAGCCATTGAAAAATGAAGCACATATTGTCGGGGATTAGATAATCTCCATAAGGACTGTTATACCCCGGCAGCCAGTTTTGGCCGACCATGCATACCCTTAGATGGTGTCCCCAAGGAGGACCTTCGAATAGTCTAGCCGGCGGGTCCGCCCGACTGGAGTAGGCCCGGTGCTCAAGCTCACCTACGAGCACCCAAACTCGTCCTCGAGCATGCCAGCTCAGGAACGTGCAAGAATCGGTCAAGAGCTAGGGAAATCTTCGAGCATGATCGGAAGATCGTGTTTACCCCACAACGTTTGAGTGGTGATAATTACACCACGATCTAGGGCCATTATGTCCACGATGGGAACGTGGCAATAATCAAGGCTACAGTTACAGCCACGGTTAATACAGTGAATGGCATATTATTTGGCTACAGTTAGTTATCTCAAGTATCTTGTAAGCTATAAAAGCCCCCCGGTAGATCAGTAAAGGGGGACGAACAGAAAGGAAAGAGAGAAAGTAAGACTCAAACGCACAAATATACTCAAGCCTTCCTGTAAGAGTTTGACAGCAATAGTGAGATCACCAGACTAGGGTTATTATCTCCATTGTGGGAGGCCCGAACCAGTATAAACTTTTTATTTATTTTTCGAGTATCCTATGTGTCGGTGTACTTTGCACCGGGGTACCCTCTCCACCGCATAAGTAGTGGGCCCAAAAGCGGCTGCCCAAAGATGGTTCAAGGCGGTGTAGGCTTACACCTTGCCGCTTAAGCGAGCGGCCCGTGGGCCCCGGTGAGCAGGTGGGCGATCATGCCCTACTCGTTGGGCGGTAAGCTCACGTGGTGCCCTGGCAGGCAGGTGGGTGGTTACGCCCTGCTCACCGGGCGAGCAGGTGGGCGGTCGTGCCACGCCACCGGCAGAAGCCCACGTGGTGCCTGGCGGCGGTGGCGATTCGCGCTTGCCACGGGCGAAGCGACCAGCGTGGCCTGGCGGCAGTGGCGGGATACCGCCTGCCGCCGGCGAGTAGCCCGCGTGGCCCCCTAGAGAGCAGGTGGGCGATCGGGCCCCACTCGTCAGGCCACGGAGGCGACCAAAGGAACAAGGAGAAGGCTTCGCCTCAAAGTCTCCTTCCCCTGACATGCTGTGTCAGGGCCATTAATTGTGAAGGATGCTACTATCGACACGATGACGGCCCATCCCTCTGACGCCTCTCACCAAACCCGTCGCGGGAGTGTCATATCCCAAGTGACGCGGGCACGCAGTGGCATTAAATGGGGTTTGAAGGACAAGGCTACAATGATGGGTGTAATAAATGAGTCATGGGTTGATGTAAGGCTGGAATGATGGGTGTAATTAATGAGTCCTGGATCAGTATAGTGTCACCTTCTCCCCTGGCCGAGCCAACCCTGTCTATATAAGGGCGCTCTGGTGCATGGAGAAGGGGGGCGAACCGCACTTAAGAGACATAGAGGTCGAAGCACAAAAGAGGAGAACCATTGTAATCGCCTTCACATTCCCTCAACAAAGATCTAGCAGGACGTAGGACTATTTCCCGCGCTAGGGGCCCGAACCTGGGTACATCACCGTGTCCATTGATTTGCTGATCCCCAGGATCCATCGTAGAGAGTCATTAGGGTTTTCGGCCACGAAGACGCCCTCTACCGAATCATACCTTCCATCCTGGGAGTAGTCAACCCTGTTCGTTAACGGGGTCCTGTCAGGTGAAATACGCCGACAGGGGCGCGCCAGGTAGGGGGGCTCGTGGTTGGCTCACCTAGCCATCTCTCCGGCGAGTTCCGGTCTTTCGTCCGAAAGGACCTTGCCTCTGGTGATGGCGGGTTCGCACTCACAGCGGCAGGAGGTGGTGGAGGCTAGCATTACCTGACGCGCGTCCGCGCTTCCGGATGCGAGATCGCCTCACCGCTCGAAGATGCGCAGATCGCCCGACGCCGCTTCGCAGGAGGCCGCCACTCGCCCGGCGCATGCGGTCCATTTCGAACCCTCGGTTCCGCTCGACGTCGGGGATATTGCCGCCTCGCGCGACCACTATAGGAGACCGCCACCGCGGCCCCTTAACTCGTGAGTTTGTCATGCGTCCATCTCCCGACCACCCGAATCCGGTGGAACTTAGCATATCGAAAACACCGCCGACGGTGCCGTGGGTTTGGATATTGCTTGGGTCGGTGTGGGTCGTGGAAAACGCGACCCGACAAGAAACCCAACCCAAAACCCAAGTCAAACCCGATGCCCGAAACCGAACCCAAAATCCTGGTCAAACCCGGAAAACCAACCCCAAACCCGAACTCAACGGTGCATGCGATATTTCGTAATTCGATGGGTCAACCAAGGGTGCACGAACCGAAAATCGCACCCAAGCTTCCAAAACCGCCCGAACTCATGTAGAATTGCGCCTAGTACCGAAGGGTGCGAGTAAGGGCCTAAGGCTGTGCAAGGGCGAGTAAAGAAAGTTCTAGCTCCGCCCAGCCTCATGAGGAGCCGTGAGGACCGAGGTCCATCTGGAGAAGCGTCGCCGGCGGCGCGGCGGTGATTTGCGTGATCACCTGCAGCGTCGTCGCACTCGTGACGGACGGATGGCTCTTGGGGGTGAGAGTTCCCCTCATGACTCTCACCTTCAGAGCGAGGAGGAAGTTCGCTCCTCTGACTCTCTGGGGAGTCACGATCCGCACTCCCTGGCACGGTCTCCGGGCCGGGGTTCAGGTGGACGGCAGGATTCCCCCTACGGTGTTGGATGCCAGGCGTTCTCCCGGCGGCTGCGCTGTGTGGCATGGCCCGAAAGATTTCGCCTGGCCTCCATCGTGAAGTACGACGGCACCACCAACCCCGAGGAATTCCTGCAGGTCTATACCACAGTGGTGCGTGCCGCTGGCGGGTCTGAGAAGGCCATGGCCAACTACTTCCCAACGGCCTTGACGGGTCCGCCAGCCTGGTCAAGAACCTCCCGCGAGATCGGTCGCTTGTGGGAGGAGTTGTGCGGTCTCTTCGTCGCCAACTTTCAAGGCTCCTTTGCACAGCCAGGCGTGGAGGATGATCTCCACGCTCTCGAGCAGGAAAAAGAGGAGTCATTGCGTGACTTCATTCGGCGATTCTGCCACTGCCGCAACACGATCCCCTGGATTTTGGAGCAGTCGGTCGTCATCGCCTTTCGAAGAGGCGTTCGCGACCGCAAGATGCGGGAAAAGATGGTGACCCGCGACATTGTCACCACCTCCGAGCTCTTCTCCCTGGCGCACAAGTGTGTGCGGGCGACGGAGGCTCGGGGGCTGGTGTCTGGTGCCGCGCAAGGACGTGGCGGGGATGAAGTCGGGACCTCGAGGGGCCTCGGCCCTACGAACAAGAAGCCACGGAAGCGCGAGGCGGTCGAGACCATGCGGGTCCCATGACCACGAAGCACTGGCTGAGGCGCGACCGTCGTGGACGGCGGATGACGCCGAGGCGCCAGACCGCCGCGGGATGACCGCCGAGGCCGGCGTGGTGACCGCCGCGGTCGGAGGAACGACCACCGCAAGGAGAAGGAGGGCGAGCCCTTCTGCCCAATCCATAGGACCAATACCCACGGCCTGGACAGTTGCAAGGTTGTGAGCAAGATGGTCGAGCAGCAGCTCAAGGAGCGCCGCCCTCATGACGACGACCAAGACAAAGACCCCGCCTCGCTGGCCTTCCAAAGACGCGACAACATGACATGGCGACATTCATGGTGGCTCGTCCACCTACCCCTCCAACGCGTCCTACAAGCGGCTGAGGAGGGAAGTCTGCGCCACGATGTCGAGTTCAGGGGTGTATCGGATGCTGAAGTGGTCGGAGGGGCCGATCACCTTCAGTCGGGCTGACCACCCTGAGAGCACTGCCGGCATAGGACACCTTCCGGTCGTGGTTTCTCCCACGATCCGGAATGTGAAGCTCGGGCGAGTGCTGATGGACGGAGAGAGTTCCCTCAACCTCCTGTCCTTCGAGGGATTCCGGGCGCTCCAAGTGTCGAACCAGGAGCTGCGCCCGGCCTTGCCCTTCTACAGCGTAGCCCCGGGGGATGGCATGGTCCCCTTGGGCCAGGTGCGCCTCCCCGTCACCTTCGGGGAGGAGAGCAACTTTCGTACAGAGCTGGTCGACTTCGAAGTTGCCAATTTCGACTTCCCATACAATGCCATACTTGGCCGACCGGCGTTGGCCATGTTCATAGGGGCAACCCACTATGGATATATGGTGGTGAAGATGCCAGGGCCCGATGGCCCCATAATCATCCGGATGGACAAAGCGGAGACTTTCTTGCCGCCACAAGCGACACTAGACTGCCGGTGCCACTGCGTGGAGCCGGCTGATGCCGCCCCCGGAGCCCTCAGCGTGAGACTCGCGCCTACCGGCTCGGCCGCGAGGTAAAGGTGGTCTCCCTGAGTAAGGGCGAGCCCGGGAAGCCCGTCTTCATTGGCACCAGCCTCAGCGCCAAATAGGAAGACGCGCTCGTCACCTTCCTCCGGTCTAATTCCGAAGTGTTCACTTGGCAACCGTCCGATATGACTGGGGTCCCTAGGAAGGTGATCGAGCACCGACTGGCAATGCTCCCCGAGGTGCGCCCGGTCCGTTAGAAGGTCCGGCGCCAAGCACCAGAGTGGCAAGACGCCATTCGGGAGGAGGTAGAGAAGCTGCTGCGCGCAGGGATCGTTCGGGAAGTCTCTCACCCTGAGTGGCTTGCCAACCCTGTGCTTGTCAAGAAGTCCAACGAGAAGTGGCGGATGTGCGTCGATTTCACCGACCTCAACAAGGCCTACCCGAAGGACCCTTACTCCTTGCCGCGCATCGATCTCATCGTTGACTCGATGGCGGGATGTGAGCTGCTGTACATTCTGGATGCGTACTTGGGGTACCACCAGATTAGCATGGTGGCGGAAGATGAAGAAAAAACCACCTTTGTAACACCCATGGGCGTTTATTGTTATATCAGAATGGCTTTTGGGTTAAAAAATACTGATTCTACTTACCAACGCGCCACGCATATTACTTTTCGTTCACAGATAGGGTGCAATCTTGAGGTGTACGTCGACGACCTGGTCGTAAAAGTGAAAAAGAGCGAAGAACTGATTGAAGACTTGGAGAAAACCTTTGCCAACCTTCAAGAATTGCTTGAAGCTCAACCCCGAGAAGTGCGTGTTCGGTGTGCCCTCCGGAAAGTTGTTAGGGTTCCTCGTGTCCAGGCGGGGCATTGAGGCCAATCCTGACAAGATAGCAGCCATTGAACACATGAAGCCGCCCGTTCGGCTCAAGCAGTAATGCCCGGCCGGTCGCTCGCCTCTCGGCGATTTATTGCCTTACTGGGAGAAAGAAGCCCGCCCTTTTCAAGTCTGAAGAAGACGAACCACTTCGAGTGGACCGAGGAAGCTCAATGAGCATTCAAGACTTGAAGCGAGACCTCTCCTCCCTTTGTCTTGGTCGCCTCACCTGGCGAACCATTGCTCTCAGACATCGCCGCTACCCCAAAGAAGGGTGAGCGCAGATCGTGGCGAGAGGGAAGGAGTCCGGCCGGTCTACTATGTCAGCAAGGTGCTACACGAGGCAGAGACTAGGTACCCACAAGCGCAGAAGATGATGTACGCCGTCCTAGTGGCGTCCAGGAAGCTGCGGCACTATTTTCAAGGGCGAGAGATCACGGTGGTCACTGCCTACCCCCTGCGAGAGATCCTTTACAACCGGAAAGTAGAGGGCCGTATCGCTAAGTGGTTGGTGGAGCTGGGGGAATTATGTCTCAAGTTTGTACCCCACACCGCCATCAAAAGCCGGTCAAGGAGTTTGTTGCGAATGGACTCCGCCGCTCCGGTCAAGAAACCCCGCCTTCCCCGGATTTTATTCTTCGATGGCTCCTTCAGCTCGGGTGCGGGCCGGGTTGTCTGATCTCTCCGACCGTGACACCTCCAAGACATGGTCGCCTCGACTTCAATGCCACCAACAACATCGCCGAATACGAGGGCTCATCGCGGTGCGCCTCGGCGTTAAGGCGTCCGATGCCTCAAGTCAAAGGCGACTCCTCACCGTCATCAATCAAGCGCTGAAGGAATTTCAATGCTCGACCCTACCATGGCCGCCTACTTGGCGGAGGTCGAAAGATGGAGCGCCACTTGAAGGATCGATATATTCATATCCTCGACGCGACAATCATATGGCGGATGGGCTTTCCGGACTTGCATCCTCAAGAACCTCTCGTCCTTGTTGGGGTCTTTGAAGAAAGACTATCGCGATCGTCGTGCCACGCCCGCTCAAAGCGGGACGACGGCAGTCGTCGTCGTGGCCCTCCGATCTGGCGGGGAGGCGATCTTGTTGTCGTGGCCTCCGATTCGTGGAGGGTAGGCAAAGACACCCGCCACCGGCGTGTCCGGAGGGAAGGCGGCGGTGCGCCGATCGCGCACCGGGAAAAGCTCGCCAAGTGGAGTACCCAGCGATCACCGTAATCGCCACTCTCGGCGAGAAGGTCGATGGATGGATCCTATCCTAGCCTTCTGCGAGACCGAGTGATCCCGATGATGATACCTCACCGAGAAGATTGCACGCAAGGCCAAGTGCTATACTCGTAGGTGGGGACCTATACTGCGAGCGTAAACGAATTCTCTTGAAGTGCATCACTCGAAGAGGGAGCGCCGCTTTTGATATTTGTGAAGGCATGTGCGGGAGCCGTAGGTCCGGCCGGATGCTTGTCGGCAAAGTGTTCCGCCAAGGATTTTATTGGCCTCATCGCCTCCGTAATGCTTATGACCGGTGAGGAGATGCGAAGCATGCCAATTCTTTGCCAAGCAAATCCACTGACCAGCCCAAGCCCTGCAAACCATCTCGCTCTCTTGGCCATTCACACCTGGGGTGCGATATCTCGGCCCGCTCACTGGCCACGGGGCTTCACCCACTTGTTCGTCGCCATCGACAAATTCACCAAGTGGGTCGAAGCCGAAGCAGTACGTGCCATTACGGCTTCCGCTGCTACCAAGTTCATCCACGGGATACTCACCCACTTTGGAGTCGCCAATCGCATCATCACCGACAACGGCACTCAGTTCACCAGCGCGGCCTTCTTGGAATTCTGCAAGAAGATGGGCACCAAGGTATGTTTTGCTTGAAGACCAGGGCATTTGATCGGCTCCATAAGCGGGGGGCGCGGTGGACGGAAGAACTCCCGGCTGTGTTGTGATCGCTCCGAACCATGCCTAGTTAGGCGACTGGAGAAACGTCTTTCTTCCTAGTCTACGGCGCAGGTTGCTCCTCCGTCCGAAGCTGCCGCTCGGCTCGCCAAGGCCTCGGCGTTCAATGAGGAAGGACAAGAAGACCATCATGAGAAGATGTCAACTTCTCGAGGAGGTCGCGCTGCGGGCGGCTCGCGCCGCCCGCACCAAAGAAAGTCTCAGGCGGTACCACGCCACCCGGGTTCGCAAGAGAACACTAGCAGTAGGTGACCTGGTTTTGCGTAGAATCCAGACGCATGCTGGGCTCCACAAACTGTCTCCCCGGTGGGAGGGCCCTTTAAGGTGGTCTCAGTATCTCGACCTAGGGCGGTTCGGTTGGCCACTGAGGACGATCAAGAGCTGGCCAACTCCTTCAACGTGGAGTTGTTGCGAAAATTTTACTCCTAAAAGCTGTAAGTACCCGATAGTTCGCTCTGATCGATTGTGTGGGCAAGTTTTCCCTACCGATCGGCGACTCTCAAGCAAGGTTAGCGGTTGTTCCGCCTTAAAGGCTTCTGCTTTATTCTCTTCGCTTGTCCCCTGGTGGATAGCCTTTTCGCGGACGTGTCATGAGTTCCGGTGATTTGGCCTCTCCTTGTTGATATGCGGTAACACCTGGCATTCGCGTCGTGCAAGGACGGGCGACCAGGAGCGTGAGTGTGGCACAGTGACTCAAACGCGGCTCGCACACCTCGGGTTGGCTCCACGAAGCACCGCTGGCTATCATCGCGAGCACCGCAAGCCCAATACCACTCTTGGGAACCTGCTCCCATGCCACGCAGCGCCGCGGGCTGGTCCCGAGTCACAAGGGCCTAAGTTCCAAAGAAAAGGATCATGACATACCCGCGCAAGAACTTGCGTTCTTCAATATGTTTCCTGCATGCTTTGCGTAATGCTTACTTGTGCTTTCAGTAGCTACGTACATTCGCAGATGAAGTGTTAGAGCACTGGCCTAATTCAAACATCCGAGATAGCCCTGTGGCGGCCTGGCGGGCAGGTGGGCGACCACGCCCTGCCCGCCGGGCAAGCATATGGGCGGTCACGCCCTGCTCGACAAGTGTTGGCTTCCGTGACCAGCCTGAGGGCTGGTCGCCCGGTGGCCTATAACAAAGATAAGTTGCTCACCCTAGCAGTATTGACTTATCTTTCTGAAAGGACAGGGGATGTCACCTAGAGGGGGGTGAATAGGCGAATAATAAATTTAAAACTAAGTCACAGCGGAATAAAACTTTCCCAAGGGTGTCAACCCGGACTGTCTGAGATTTAGTTCGGATACTCCAGATATCCGGACTATCCGGGTTTTTGTCCAAGAAGTCTCCGGATTAACCCCTTCGGTATGGATTAAACTTCACCTATCCCGAGTCTCCGGGTTAAATGTCCTGATACTCGGGTTGGGCACCTCGAGATGAAATTTTTAATCTCTTCAATTTTTAATCAAACTACTTGAACACAAAGATTCTAAATACTACCAGGAACCTGGAGCAAGTATATATCTAGAGCCAAACACAGTAGAAAAGTAGATCGGGCAATTTCAAGATTCAAAATCAAATGCTCTAGCAAGAATAAAAATAAACAAGTAGAGAATGATTTTTCACCAAGTTCGGATCCTTGAGGATCCTCGTCTCCGCTGAGGCCACTCGGTCACACTTGAGTCGGGGTCTCTTTCAACCCTCTTACTCCGGTGTTGCACAAATGCACTCGCGGTTTCAACTTTTTGACGCTTGAGCCGAGTCTCTTTCAACCCTCTTCCTCCGGTGTTGCACAAATGCACTCACCGGTCTTCACTTCTTTGATTCCTTCCCTTGCGGAGGCGGAATCCGGCCTTCACAAACTTCCTACGGCCAACCACACAAAGCTCCGGTGGCTCGTAGGCGACCTCCTAGCCATCTAGGAGTCCTCAACCTCCAAGAGTAACAAATGCTCACGAAGAACAAGCTTGGAGATGAAATCAAGTGCTCAAACAACTTAAATCTCACTCAACCTAACAGCTCACTCCTCGAAACCTTCCCAACCCTTCTCACAAAGGGGATCACTTAGATCTAAGGGTAGGGGGGTGTTTAGGGGGCTCAAGAACAAGAGGAGAACCCCTCAAAGCTGCAGGATAACGGCCACTTTTCAAATGGGGAAGAGAGGGCTTTAAATAGAGGTCCCCAAAAAACTAGCCGTTTGAACTATGCAAAGCCCGGATACTCCGGACTTAACCCCGGATACTCTGGACAACCCGGATACTCCGGACTCACCCGGATACTCGGATTGACCAAACCGAGAGTACCAACCCGGATAGTCCGGACTTAACCCCGGATACTCCGGATTGATCGAAAGCACCAGCAAAACGGGCATAACTTTTGACTCCGGACTCCGATTTCAGTGATTTTGGACTCTACGGAAAGCTAAGAACGAGGGCTACAAAACTAACAAGGTCTCACCACCCAAATCTCAAAGGATAAATACAGAATTCATAAAGAATCTAAGGGAGACCTACAACTCTCACTTTCCGGCACCTCCAACACCACTCTCTCTTAAGGTTTCACAAGGATGGATCATTTGAGCACTTGACACATCTAAAAGTCATTCGACGTCGCATCCCTATTAATAGTACAGCAATCCTTAGACTCAAATTCAAACGAGAAATCTAAGTCTTACATTCAATCCGCATGTCGTCTTCTCCGTGGATGCAATGTGCATGATGTCTTTTACCAAATGATTGATGACATCTTCGCCTTGTCCAACTTGACTTGATTCACCTCATGAGACTCTCGTCCTATTGACCTTGACTTGATCATCCTCTCCGACGATCTCCACGCCAAGTCGATCTTGACTTAGTCCTCAACTCTTGGTGACACCGCCGTCTTGTTGACCTCGACTTAACGATCATCCTCCAAGATACCTTGGTCATCATACACATACGGGACCTAATTCTTTCCAAACCACTCATGAAAGACATTAGTCCCAAAAGCTCAATAGATATGAATAAATTGATATTTGTGAGCAATTAAGTACCACAAGTGTTTCATATAACGAAGCACAATATAAATAGAAACACTTGACATAAGAAATATGCTCTACTAAGTGCATCATGATGAATATGTAATTGATCTATATGCACTAGAGAGATAATTGCGATATGATGAATCAATTAAATCATGGCAAGGATCACAGTCTTTACATAAATGAAGCACATGATAGAATATACACGAATTGTACATGTGCAACTAATATTTGGAGTAAGAGTAAATATGTGATCCAACACTAGATTAAACTTCACTAAGGGAGGTGCATGAGAAGATACACAACTAAAACATTCATGCACCAAGTCAATCTATTGCAATGTGAAGTTTAACTCTAGTTAATACATGCATACTAAAAACAAAGCACATAATGAACTCAAATGAATATATATCCACAAATAAATATGACATGAACCAATGTGCATATATATAATCAACATGCTACTTGGAGTTCACTATGCATTTGCACAAAAGGAATGCAATAACAAATATAGAAGAGATACCAAAATTGCATACCTTATCTTTGCTTAACCATCCCACTTGATTTTCCTCAAAATAGATGAGACTAATACTTAAGTTGGCAATAAACATGTTAGTCTCATAGCAATATGATCATATTAGAGGTTTGTCATTTGTTAAGCACTAAGTTAGGCATTTACTGAATTACATAGATTGTCATTATATGCGTTTGTCATTAATCACTAAAATAACATAAGTGCCTAGATGCACTTTCACTTTCACATCTGCACCCTGTTGGGTTGAGTTATGCGTGGCTGTCACTGGCCTTGATAACCTGATGGCTCCTCGCTGATAAAAGGAAATGTCCAGCGTTTGCTTCGCATGGACGGGTGACGGAGAGAGAGTGTGGCACGATGACTCAAACACGGCTCGCACACCTCGGGTTAGCTCCGCGAAGCACCACTGGCTGTCACTGTGAGCGCCGCATGCCTGATACCGCTCCTGGGAGTCTGTTTCCTTGTTGTGCAACGTTGCGGTCAGGTTTCAAGAGATCATAAGGATATAAGTTTCAAAAGGGCAGGAGTCAGTGACACCCTTGCGCAAAGACTTAAGACTTTGCTTGTCTACGTACTGTATGTTCTGCGTAATCTTTATTCGCGTTATTGCAATCACTCAAAAAATGCCTAAGTATCGACCTAACCTGAGTGTTTAGGTTCGCATCATGACAAGGCTGGGGCTGATCGCCCAATGATTGAGTTGAGCAAGCACAACCAAAACGCGAACAGACAAACATGCACAGGTAAAACCAGAAAATGCCAACTTCATTACAATTGCTAAGATTGTTCTGGCATACAAAAAAAAAGAAACAAGATGAAACAAAGAAAATGAAGAAGCAGGCCCGGGCCATCAGTCATCGTTGGTGACTTGGATGCCCCCATCGTCCTCTTCGGTCTCCGGCTCCGCTGCAATCGCGCCAAGGTCCGGGCCCTCCACCGCCATCATGCCGACGACGTGTTCCGCGGCTTCGTGCACACGTGCCTGCGCCTGGGCCTCGTCACCCTCAATGTCGTCCGCGACGGTCATTGGGTTGAAAACAAGTCGCGGTGGCGTATGCGCCAAAGATGAAGGTCACGGTGGCCCTGGCAACCTGCTGCCCTTCCTGGACGGAGCGGGCGGCCATGGCGGCTGGTAGGCCGGAAGCGCTGCGGCGACCTGAGTGATGCAGTGGGCGTACTGCATCGCTATGGGCTCGAGCAGCTCGCGAAGATCCACCCCCAGTGGCTCTAAGACCCTCGCCATGCGCCGATAGGATGGCCAGAGCATGGTCGCGAGGTTGTGCAACAAGGCCGCTTGCTCTCTCCACCTCCTCCTCCTTGCCTCGGCCTCTGCTCGGCATGGGCGAGCAAGGTTGCCCTGGTAGCCCTCTCTTGGGCCAGCAGCGCCTCCTTCCTCTCCAGCTCCCCGCGCAACGCCGCCATCTGTTGCGCCACATGGGCTTCGCGCTGGGTGGCTGCTGTGAGGACAATGTTTCATGGTTGAGCGCTTCCGCCAAGCTCGGCAAGCAAGATTCAAGCCGTGGTCTGCAGCGGCGAGAATGATTGGGGGGGAGCAGGCGCCTTGGCGCCGGCGACATCTAGTCCGGCTGCTTCGGAGTCGCCAAGCCGCTCTTGAGCAGAAGTCTCTGCTGCGTCTGTTGGCACTACGGATGTCTACGCGGCTGGGGCACCTTGGCGGGCCGCCCTCGGGGGCAACTTGAAGCTGAAGGAGGTGGCTGGGACCGTAAGCCCGCTCGGGCGGGCACCAGCAGCGGTTGGAGTCGACGCCGCTGGGGCTGGTGCCAATGGAGATGGTGCCGTAGGAGTCAGCGCCTCAGGAGCCGGTGTCAGAGAAGGGGTGACAGGCGTCATCGCCCCAGACGAAGATGCCACTGCTCCGGGCGCGCTCAGCGAAGCAGCGGAGACGGTGGCAACAAAAGTTTGGCCCCCGGTGCAGGCCCTCTTGGGGTCCGCACCTGCGGCGTCCGGAGTGATCGGGCGTTTGCCTGCGCTCCGATCATCGGTCCGGGGCTGGTCCCTAATCACCAAGGGGCCGCGGGCCGGCACCACGGCGGGACCGGTGGAGTCCATCGCCGGGAACGATTGGATGATCCTAAGGCGCTCTGTGAACTCCAGATCGCAGAGCGGTCGGGCCTCGGCTGGGAAGTTCAAGCCGCTTGGCACTGGTGGGAGCAGCCCGGATAGCCATCTTGAGGTGGTAGGGCCGTCCAGGTTTCCCTCGCCTAGCACAGAAAGAAGACAGGAATATTAGTTGATGGTGACCGCGAAGAGGAATATGCATTCAAGAAAAGGGCACGTAACTTACTACCCGCACGTCGCATCATGTCGTTGCCCTCAGATATCGCCATGCGTATGCACGACGACGGAGGGGCGATCCTCCGAGCCACGAAGTCTCGACTACTACCGCGCCTTAATCAAAGCGGGCGCCTGCAGCTGGTTGATGCAGGCCACCATTGCCAGGAGCTCCGTCGTCTCCTCGACAGGCGAGCTCCAGCTTTCGTGGACTTTCGCCCGCGCGCAGGGCATCCCAAGGAGGTTGACCCTGCTGTCGTCGCCGACTTAGAGCCAGTCGCTCTGCCACGTCTTCCAGTTGGATTTCGGTTGGAAGGGAATGTAGCGGGGGGCCGACCCATCGTGGAGACGAAAGTGGTAGCTCCCCGCGATCCCGCTATCGGGGGAGCTGCGGCAGGTGAAGAAGTAGCGAAAGAGGAGAAGATTGGGCATCACCCCCACGAACATCTCGCAGAGGTAGGCGAAGGTGGAGAGAAGGACGATGGAGTTGGGGGAGAGATGGAGATGATGGATTTCATAGAAGTGAAGGACGGTGGGGAAGAATTCGGAGAATGGCGGCACCAAGCCCGCCAAAAGCCCCCAAGCGAAGACGATGATCTCCCCTGGCTTGCAGCTCGGCATGAGGGTCCCTTGGCGAAGGTAGAGGGAGCCCTCGGGTGCCATCTTGGCAAGAAAATCCACCTTGCCCTGGCCAGCGGTGGAAGAAAGAAGAGGCTGCACCATTGAAGCAGAAACCAAGTTCTTTGAGCAAGGAAGATGAAAGGGCAAGGAGCAATGTGCGCAAAAATCAAAAGGCGTGAACTGCTGGTTGGGGGCGCGTATATATATAGACCCCCACGAAGACGGTTCGCAAACAGGCAAAAAGATGCGACGCTTCGGGTCCCAAGAAAAAATCGGCGGAAGTAGGGAGGACCGAGGCGGTTGCGTGCTTAGAAGTGGTGGGTCCATCCAGGAACGCACCGACATTAAATGAGGACTAAAAAGGACTGGTGCGCATTCCGGGATGGACCCGGGGGCTACTGTCGGTGTACTTTGCACCGGGGTACCCTCTCCGTCGCATAAGTAGTGGGCCCAAAAAGCGGCCTAGCTCAAGATGGCCCCTAGCGGCAGTGGCGGCGATGCCCCTACTCACGGCGTGGTGGCCAGCGTGGCCCCTTAGCGAGCAGGTGGGCGATCATGCCCTACTCGTCGGGCGGTAAGTCCACGTGGTGCCTTGGCGACAGGTGGGCGGTTACGCCCTGCCCACCGGGTGAGCGGCTCGCGTGGCCCCCTAGCGAGCAGGTGGGCGATCGTGGCCTGCTCGCCGAGCGATAAGCCCACGTGGTGCCCTTGCGGGCAGGTAGGTGGTTACGACCTGCCCGTCGGGCGAGCGGCCCATGTGGCCCCCTAGCGAGCAGGTTGGCGGTTACGCCTTGCCCGCCAGGCGAGCGGCCCGTGTGGCCCCCTGGTGAGCAGGTGGGCGATCGAGCCCCGCTCGTCAGGCCACGGAGGCTACCAAAGGAATAAGGAGAAGGCTTCGCCTCGAAATCTCTTTCCCCTGACATGCTGTGTCAGGGCCATTAATTGGGAAGGATGATGCTATCGGCACGACGATGGCCCATCCCTCTGACACATCTCACCAAACCCGTCGCGGGGGTGTCATATCCCGGGCGGACCGGGCGAAGACACGCAGTGGCATTAAATGGGGTTTGAAGGACAAGGCTACAGTGATGGGTGTAATAAATGAGTCATGGGTTGATGTAAGGCTGGAATGATGGGTGTAATTAATGAGTCCTGGATCAGTATAGCGTCACCTTCTCCCCTGCCCGAGCCAACCCCGTCTATATAAGGGCGCTCTGGTGCATGGAGAAGGGGGGCGAACCGCACTTACGAGACATAGAGGTCGAAGCACAAAAGAGGAGAACCATTGTAATCGCCTTCACATTCCCTCAACAAAGATCTAGCAGGACGTAGGGCTATTTCCCGCGCTGGGGACCCGAACCTAGGTACATCACTATGTCCATTGATCTGATGATCCCCGGGATCCATCGTAGAGAGTCATTAGGGTTTCCGACCACGAAGACGCCCTATACCGAATCATACCTTCCATCTTGGGAGTAGTCAACCTTGTTCGTTGACGGGGTCCTGTCAGGCAAAATACGCCGACACTATGCTAAGAGCATTCTCCAGATGCAAACCCTTCACCAAAAGGGGGCTCTGTTGATCCCTCATTCAACAAGTAAGTTCGACGGGGACTTGTTTCCCAAACGTCGACACATATATTCATGCAAGGCATAATAAAGGAATAATCATGTGGATCTTTTATAGAAAACAATAACTTAAATTTAAATACAATAAATAGATTGATAATAAATTACTGGTAAATCAATGGTAGACAACATGAATAAGTTGGTGAGGCTTCACTCAACACCATTTAAAACCATCATCAAACCATTGATTTCATTAGTGTTAACTTTAGAAATCAAAACCAACAAATGAATTCTGTTTATTTTCCAACAATTCCATCTTCCGACATTTTTATGAAAAACTCTATATCTTATGTAAAATTCTCAAGCATGTCCATAACTAGTTATGGACATGACTATTCGATTAGTTTTATATTCTGTAGAGGTTGTATTGTTTTACCCATAAGATGTGATTATTTTTTACTATCTATTTGACACACGCCTATAGGTTGTGCGACTAAGAAAATCATAATAAGGCTTTTACACTGCTGCACATTAGTACCACCTTGCCTAATTCAATAATCAAATATGCACGTATGTTGAATCCCATAGAGAAATCTTGCTAATAGGATTCACCGATAAATTTGTATAAGCTAATATACAATGAATTTAATTATTAACCTATATGCTCTTCTAAGTGAGATCATACATTGCGATGTTAGAAACTTAATTTTTGCAAGTGTAAGAAGGGGTACCGATCTTTTCTCGGCCAATTGGTAAGGGAGAGAGTGCTGATCACGATTCCAGACTAAAGGAAGGATGTTAGTGCCGAGTAGAAGGATCGGCTGTGGAGCGAAGTTAAGGTAACATAGTAATTCTTCCCTCTCAACCTGTAACCTATGAAATGCTCTAACCCTTTTTGTTGTTGCAATGACAGGGGAAATGGATTATACCAGCGAAACATAGAAGCAATGCGAGGTCATATGCCTTGAATAGAATGGATGTATCTTTGAGGCACTTCAGGGTTATCAAGACGACTGAGTACGTGCTGAAAGGCCGTACTCCCTTCGAAAAGTTTTTGTTCGTGACTCCCGAAGTTTGGTGACGCAGAACTTTTCCCTAGCATATGTACATGTCTAGAATAGTAATTGAGTTCATCGGAATTATTACTTGAAATGGTTGGATTTTAATGAGGGTTGGGTCCATTTGGGTCCACATTAGCTGACAGGTGGGCCGGAGGAAGCATATCAGGTCGGATAAATAGTAACCAAAATAATTAATTCCGAAAGCAATTAATTTTCCACTATAAATTTGTATTAAATTTAGAAAAATAGCAATTAAATCATCATAAATTTGGAAATTTTAAACAACAACTGTTTCAAAGCAAATAAAGCATGAATAAATATTTTTAAATAATATTATATCATTATTTTTCATATGTAATTAGTTTTTAAATGCTAAAATTCTTTTTATCTTGGAACAAATGATAGAACCACTCCAAAAATTTTACAAAAATTAAGAGAATTTAATTATGTCCTTTTGAACTTTCTAAAATTATTCGAGCGATCGATCGCCACGGGGAGATCGGGGGCGCGGGATTGAGGCGGGGTGGATCCTCGGATCGAGGCTCAAGCGATCGGGTGGGTGGGAGGGAGACCGGAGCCGGGTGACCACGGCCACGGGAGGGGGAGAGACCGGAGACATCGGCCGGGCGCGAGGATTGAGCGGGGCATCCTCGATCGGGTCGGGCGGTGGTGGGCATCTCGGCGATCAGCGGGGGATCGTTGGGGTTAGGGTCATGCATCGCGAGAGACGAGAGAGGGCCTGGATTGGGGGAATCGCTGGGGTGGGACGGTGCATCGCGAGAGATTAGGGACTGACCTGTGGACCGGTTTGAAGAATATATTATGCCACCAACTGCTGCTTTATATTAGTAAAGATAGTAGAGATAGCAGAGATAAAAGCACTTCGAGCGACCAGCAGCGGTAGCACGCGGAACGGAAGCCAGGAGAGGTAGGTACGTACTCGTGTGAAAACGGAACGGAACGGAAACAACAGTCCAGTCTCGATTCTAGCCGCTCGTCCGCTCCGTAGCAGTGCAGAGCACAGCACAGCACAGGAGGAGAGGAGAGGGCAGGGGCAGAGCTCCGTCGTCTCCACCCACCTCCGCGGCGGCCGGCGACGGCTACCTCCCCGTCCGTCCCGCAAACAGCCAAGAGAGGACTTTAACGCCCCAACAGCCGGGATCGACCCCATCCTCCTCTAGTCTTCCTCCCCGCGTGCCGCGGCCTTCCTTTGCCTCCCTCTCTCTGCCGGCCACAAGCTAGGGTTAGCCTCAGCTCTCCTCCTCTTTCCCTTTGCTTCCTCCTATTAATTTTGACCCTGCGAATCAATGAATCAATGGCGGCCTTGGATATTGGATTGGATTTGAGCATTATCATCTGATTTCTAGCTGTATCGGGGGAGGGGATCCGAATTCGACTGGTGATCCCTATCCCCATGGGGTGCTTCCACTCCACGCCCAAGCAGCAGTACCCAGGCTACGAGGATCCCATCCAGCTCGCCTCCCAGACCGCCTGTAAGTAACGTAATCCCTCCTTACCATATCATGATCTCAACTCTCTTTCTTTCTTTTCGAGGAAGTCGCAACTTGCAACTTATTCTGGAGCGTTAACCCCATAAGTATGATGGACTGTGTTTACCTATCATAGTCAAGGGAATGAATGATCAAGCCCTACCACTTCATTGCCTCTTCCCAATACAAACACATGTGTAATGTGTTTGTCTTCTTTTCTTTTCTTTTCTTGCAGTCAGCGTCAGTGAAGTCGAAGCACTATTTGAGTTGTTCAAGAGTATCAGTGGTTCCGTCATCGATGATGGCCTGATCAACAAGGTCAATGCCCGTCTTAGCGCCCATCTTTCACTCTTAACATCCTGCCATGCCTGCCGTATTTTTTTTTTAAAGAATAACTGCGCTCACGTAGCTCCTTCTCAGCAGTTAGCACATTTTAGTTATTATTACAGTAAATAAACTAGAGGCGTCCACACTCTGCTTATACTACTATCTTTAGCCAAATTTGGTGGCTCATGATTATAGTCATTTTCTAACACCCTGTTTTCTGCAAGCTGTCTTTCTTGGTTAGTGCCTGCCTCAGGCTGGCATGTCTGTGATACAGTTAGGGTTTTTCCACTGAAGAGGACAATATGTTTCGTTCCTGATTTAGTCTCCATGATGTATTTCGGAAAGGCATTAACTGTCATCTTTGACCATCATACAACCTTGTACAGTGTGCCTAATTCTCTATCATACAAGATTGTTTTTTGGACAGTACAGCACAACATATTTTACAGGATCTAATGTATTCAAATACATTCCACCAATTAATTCAACTGGTCTATTCTGACTGTGCCATAAAATAAATCATGCAAGTAAAATTCTAGGTTTATTTTGTCTTGTTTTACAGAATAAGAACAAATCTTTCATTCTTTATTCTTTTTGAGAAAAACTGGATCACTGGTCATCTTGATGTCTTTTGGGATTGATTCGTCAAAAGTAGATGCTGCCAGTGATTGAATTTTGCCAACAATATTACATCACATTTGAATTTCTAATGTGCAGGAAGAATTCCAGCTTGCATTGTTTAAAAGCAAGAAGAAGGACAATCTTTTCGCCAATCGGGTATTCCTTGCCCTGCCATTGATCTGCATTTTAATATGCTACTGATACTTTTTTATATTAACGTCAGCATGCTTTCGCCTATAGACTACATGAATTTACATTAAAAGAACCTTGCAGATATTTGACCTTTTCGATGTCAAGAAAAGGGGGGTCATTGACTTTGGTGACTTCGTTCGAGCTCTAAATGTATTTCATCCTAGCATTCCAATGGAAGAGAAAATTGATTGTAAGCTATTGTCCTACTGTTTCATTTTGGCCATTTTGATGCTATATTTCTGCTTTCTGATAGTTTACATTGCTTGCCAGTTTCCTTCAAGCTATATGATATGGACAACACAGGGTTTATAGAACGAAAAGAGGTGATTTTTGAACTCCTGTTTGCTTTATGATTTGCCACATCTTCTACAAACTTGAATTTGTCAAAACTAACAAAATTATGAAAAAAAGATAATGTTTTGATATGTTGGTAGCATGTGAGTTTCTTGTATTTCTGGACTGTGACATTTAACATATATTTTGCCGCGCTTCTTCAAAAGCTCCAAATTATTATTCAGTTCAAATATAGTAAAATTTTGAAAGGAAATAAGATGCATAACAACTAATTCATACTATTTTTTTCCTTGTCCTTCTGAAGAGCACCCATTCCTTCATTGATGACATCATTTCTATTGTGGTGCTGTACAGGTTAAGCAGATGCTTATTGCTCTTCTGAGTGAATCAGAAATGAGATTATCAGATGAAACCGTTGAGACAATCCTGGACAAGGTTTGGACATTTGATATCAAAATCTAGTTATTACTTGAGTTTTGAATAACTCTTAAATTCCAAACTTACAAAAGAGTTCAGATATTGTGGGGACTGATGAGGACTATGTGGTTGATGTTGACAGACATTTTCAGATGCTGATGTGAATCAGGATGGGAAGATAGACAGAGCAGAGTGGGAGAACTTTGTCTCAAGAAATCCTTCCTTAATGAAGATAATGACTCTTCCATACCTTAAGTAAGTATCGTATAACAAAAGTAAATTGCAAACATTGTGTGATTAGAATACCTTGTGTTTTTTTCTCTTTTGATGAAATGAATCTTTATTAGGTTTCATAATTTGGCTGAGGTTTCTTTAAGAGAATATAGCACAACTCACACAATTAATTTTTACAATCTAAGCAATAAACATGATGTTAAAAGTACTTACTGAACAACAGAGCGAGAGTTGGAAAGCTGTTATTTCATGGTTAATTGACCAGTGAAATAATGCTATATGTCTGCCACAAGCACATTTTTTATTGGAAAAAGTCCAATTTACAACCTTGAGCTCTGGCCTCAGTTTGATTTTTAACCTTGAGCTCCAAAACCATATGCAACACAACCTTGAAGTATTAAAACCATTCACTTCACTTCGTTCTCACAGTCTAGTCCGGTTTTGATGCCGCATGTTAGTGGTTTTCACATGTGGATGTTGACGTGGCCATGATGTGGCAATGATGGCCAGTCAAACATATAAAAATTTCTTATGCGCTAGGGATCACATGTCATTGTCGTCTTCCTCCTCTACTTTCCTCCCGCTTCTCTCTCCATCTCATCCAACCAATTCACCGGCTGTGGCAACCACTGCAACTTGCCCCTCCGTCCCGAGCTCCGAGCATCACCTCTGGTCACAAGCTCCAATGCGCCACCATCCTCACGGTCCACTTTGTGCTCAGATTGGAATCTGGTGGGTAGAGAAGACAACCTGGCGATCAGTGACATCGGCCTCTTTGCTGGTGATTAGAGCCGGCAAAGGAGGTGGTCCAACAACCGGCACACACAGGGACAGTGGGGCTGGCGTGAATGGAGTCAGTGGTGGTGTGGGAGGTGGTGGTGGTGGCCCAGGGCTCAATGGTACCGCTTCTTCCTCATGGCTGGAAAAGTTTCCAGCTCCACCTCCGCTTTCTATTGGAGCTTCAAACCGCTACCACCGATGAGCTTCATCCTCCTCCCTTCCCCTTTGTCCTTACTGCAGGCTGTGGTCGGCCGCCGTCCGCCAAAATTGTCGTTACTCGAGCACCAATGCACGTGTGCCTGAGGCCGGGGAGCGTCGTCATTTCGTTGCTGGTGCTGGGGACAAGTGTAGTGATGGTTGTTTTGGGGTGCTGGCTGCAATTTGGTGATGAGGCGGAGATGGTGAGGTTGGCATGCAGGAGCTCAATGTTGGATGCGGTCGGAGAGTAGAACCTGTCCTTGTGGTCGAGGTAAGGTGGGAGACGATGAGGTTGGCATGCAGAAGCTCGGCGTCAGGCTCACTCGGGGAGGAGGAGAGCCCATCCTTGGGGATAAGGCAGAGTGGGTAGAACACAGCTTCCCCTGTCATGGTGATGAGGTCGTGCGCGGCGATGGGGAGGAGGTATGTGCAGGAGGCGACGCTGGGGCACTCGAGCTTGAGCTCTGTCTTGATGCACACACCACGGCCTCGAAGGCATCCACTAGGAGGGGCTGATTGGCCACAAAGGCATTTCTTGTAGGCGATGGGAAGGAGCCAACAGAGGACTGAGAAAGAGGGAGAAACAGAGAGGGGAGATGAGGTAGAAAAAGGAAGAGGAGGAAATGTGTATGAAAGTGGGGCCAAAAACAGTCCACTTTTCAACTTTGACAGCTGGGATCCACGTAGGTGGAAAACCACCCCAGATTGGGTCGAGTTTAGGTGATGGGATGATAGGGTGGTGAAGCGGTGGAGATGGGAAGACACGATGGCGTGGCAACACAGCGAATGGTTTTAGAGTTTATGGTTGAAAATCGAACCTAGGCCAGTGTTCAGGATTGTAAATTGGACTTTTTCCTTTTTTTATTTTAGTAAGAGTAAATCTGTTTATTTTTTGCCTGTGCCCCTCCAAGAACTTTAAGGTCAAAGTGGCATATTTAACCGCAAATTACCTGATGTGGTTTAACAGCAGTGCATTTGTAATGTTCGTGGCTCATCTGTACGAACACTTATCTTGAATCAGGTCCAGCAGTGTGGTTAATTGTTTTGCTTCAAATTTCAGGGATATAACAACCACATTCCCTAGCTTTGTTTTTCACTCGGAGGTTGATGATGTCGTCACATGATCAGCATTCTCTGACATATATATGTACAGTTAACAAGGCACGGGGGGCTTTTTCAGCTGGTATCCTTATATCGAGCGTAGTTTTTTAGCAGCAATCAAGGAGGATATATGAAGTGTGCTGTCAACGAGCACATGTGATACTTTAGTTTGCAATGCAATGGCATCGGTCTCATTTCTGTGCATTACAGTCTGAGGTTGCTACGTGTTTGTGGAACATTGCTTTACGTCACCATTTGGATGTGACGGTGGTGTTTGCTGTGAAATACAATGTGCTTGCTAGTAACATTCCTGCGAAACATAGCTCCTCGAATTCTGTTGGATGAAAATGGTACTGTGGTGTTTGAATTCAAGTCTTTTCTGTATGAAGCTGTACATGTGTTGAAATACATTGGTGAACATTTTGTACTGCAGCCTAGCAGATGTTTGTTTTGAAGTGTAACTTCCAACAATCCATATTCCAAAATCCAAAGAGCGAGAGATGAATGGAATGGTCCCCCATTTCCTGTGATATGTTGCTTTGTTTTGTGGTTTTGCCTGGCTCCAATTTGGCGATGCTATTTCCTTAAGCAGTGCTTTAATGCTTTTCCTTTTAGTATAATTTGCATAAAACTAAAAGCAAATGAAGTGGTAAGTAATCACCATGTATCCTTCATTTTTGCTTTAATATTTGTGCAACTGTCAAAAAGAAAAACATGGAAGCTAGTGACGTAATATTTTAGTCATGGGTGGTCCAAATTAACTTTTTCACGCCGCCATTTGGGACTCGTAAAAGGAAGATGAAAGAACGATGCCGAGACGATCACGCGTCTGAGTCGGTGTTCTACGATTTTTTCCTCTGTCGAAAAAATACCTAAAGCTTAATGGGTGGACCGGGGCACCCTCAGCTCCGCCCTGATGGAAGCACCTCTGGCCTGTCCCTATCTGCAATTTGTGATTTCGTGAGAAGCATAACCAAAGCAACAAGTTTGCTAACTTGTTTTGCAGGAAACCCCCTGGACGTTGCTGGTATTACAGCAGCCACATGGGGAGGGCACCCATCGCACTCCAGTGAAAGCTTCTTCCCTGATATCAAAATCTCTTTTGTTCCTCTCGTCGGCGTAAGGGATTTTTGGCTTTCCGCCCCGCTCCACGTTGGGCTTCACACAATTGCCACCGTCAAATTAGTTTTCATTAAGATGCCCCTCCTCTCCTGTGTGTACAGGCTAATTGCCATTTTGGACGGATTTAGCAGCTCCTAGTGCATTTTCCTCTCCAACGCGATTGGAACTGACCAGGCTGCCCCTGCCGACGCGGTATGTCACAAAACTTCCTCTCTGACCTCTCGCTCTCTCTCTCGTTCCCAGGGGAACCACAAAACTTCCTCTCTGACCTCTCGCTCTCTCTCTCCTTCCAGGGAACCTTCTACCGAGCGCCGCCGTCGTTCGTTCAATGGCCTTGTTTCCCTCGTCGGCGTCGGCCACCTCGGCCGCCGTCTCTCCTCCAGCTGCACCATTTGCGTCGCCCTCCAGCCAGCAGGGACGCCGGGGATCCAGCCCCGCCAAGCCCTAGTTACGCCGCCATCTCGTCTCCCTGCTCTCCACACCGACGGAGGCGCGCCCTGCTGGTGCTGCTTTCGCGGCGGCGCCGCGGACAGCAGCCTCCTCTGTGCCGCCATCGCCACGGATGGTAGTTTGATGAATGATGAACAAAGCCCTTGTTACGGCTTTCTTCCATTTTTGAGGCCATGCAAAATTGCTTTGCATGTACGAAATGAACAGCAATTGAATTTAGCATGTAAATTTGTTTCAGGCCATGCAATGTACTCATAAGTTGTATGATTAACAGCAATGGAATTTTTAGCAATGGAACATGCATGTATGATGAGTATATATGTCTGAATTTTCAGCAATGAATGTTTGATTGAATGAATGTAATTATCTTTTGTGAGCTTAGATGCCAAATGCCAGGTGAAATGAGTAAGATTCTGTGAGCTGATTTGGTGTTGGGAGAAACAGGCATATAAATTTTCAAAGCTCCAAAGGTTACACCAGTGAATTATGCAAAAGACAAGTGATACCAACTTTCAGTATATAACTGATGTGAAACCAAAAGAGCCAATTTCAGTATATAAGTGATATTAAGGCTGGGCAAAAGACATCACATGTTTCACAGCTGGTAAGTTTCAGCTGGACAAAATACATCACAAGTTACAGCTGGTAAGTTTTAGCTAGACATTAGCAGCCAGGCAAAATACATCACAGGCAAGTCTTACAGTAATGGGTTAATCTTCTTTGGAGTCAATTTCTTGGGAGCTATACTAGCTGAAGCCTTTCCCATGTCTGGAGCTATACTTGCAGTTGCAGCTTGACCTGAAGTCCCTCCTTGCTGGGATGGACTTGTTTCCTCCCCAAACAGCATGCCAAGGCGCCTGACTCCTTGCCTGTCAGGTTGGCTCGTAGTTGGCATGACCCTCTGTATAGGTAGTTCCCTGGTAGTGTTCTTCCTAGGCTTCCTCTTCCTGCAATGCCAATTTAAAAACAGATGAATGCAAGCATAATACAGTTTTTTTCAAGCATAGTACAGAAATGATTCGTGCCTTTTTTGGGTTCCATTTAGAGGACATTTGTAGCTAGATTGCCTATGTCCAACTTCACCACATCTTTTGCATTTGATTGGTCCCCTTAACATTGTTTTTTTCATGCCATTTCCACTGCCTTTGGCATTTTTATCCTTGGCACTAGAACTGCCTTTCCTTTGTCTCCCAGGACCTCTTTTACCAAGTGGTGCAGCTACCTCAAATGACAAGTCCACTGCTGGCCATTGTGACTTGTCAGGCATTGGTTCAATAATTTCTGCATATGCAGCCTTGAATTTTTCCACTGAGTAGTACTCATGCACATATTCACCGAGGTCCACCATTTTTTTTGTAGTTAGAACAGCTAGGGCATGCTCACATGGTTTACCAGTGTGTTGCCACTCAAGGCATGTACATTCATGTGTCTCTACATTTACAACATGCCTAGTATGGCTGGTGCTATTGTCAACTACCTCTGCTGAACCTCTCCAAGGACTGGTAACCCTCAAATGACCTAACCCTCTGGTTCTAGCCTTAAGTTGGCATATAATGGCTGGTAGTATCCTGCCACTAAGCATTTCACCCATTCTTCTTCTCTTCTCCATTAGAACCATGATCATCCCTCTAATTTTATCGACAAGATCACTAACAGGGAGGTCTTTGATGTCTCTGATCCAATTATTGAAACACTCTGCAAGGTTGTTGTTCACATAATCACACTTCACATCAGTGTTAAAAGCACACCTCATCCATTTCAGTGAATGGTATTTATTTAGATAACCCAACACTTCTTGGCAGTTTTCAAAGATTGATTGCATGTGCTGCTCAAAAACTTCATGCCTATATGCTCTAGCTGCAGGATACATTTCTCCAAAGGTACCACCATGGAACTTCTTCTGAAAATTTTGCATTAGGTGTCTAAAACATTCCCTTTTTTCAGCATGAGGGAACACTGTACTTACAGCATTTTCTAGCCCTTTACAAGCATCCGTACAAATTGCTAGAATAGGCATATCTCCTATGGCCTTCTGCAGATTACTCATGAACCACTGCCAGTTGTTTTCTGTCTCAGAGTCTATGAATCCAAAAGCTAAAGGATACATCCAGTTGTGTCCATCCAGGGCTGTTGCTGCAGCCAAATGCCCATTCCACCTTCCATTCAAAGCAGTTGAATCTATGCTGATATAAGGCCTACACCCTGACAGAAACCCTTTTATACATGGGCTGAGTGCACAAAAGAACCTGTGGAAATATACTTTGTCCTCAACCACCTTGCAATCAATCTCCACAATACTATCAGGTAACCTTTTCAGCACCTCTGCCTTCCATCTATACAACCACTTAAAACTCTCCTCCCAACTGCCATACATCTTGGTCAAAGCCATTTGTTGTCCCCTCCATACTGTGTCATAAGCAATGGTGACATTGTAATCATCTAGCAACCTTCTCTGTAGGTCCTTAGCTCCAATATTGGGGGTCCTAATTATAGGTAGAACCTTTTCAGCCACCCAACCCTTGGTGGCCGTAAGACATTGTATTCTGCTGCTTGAGGAGCATGTGTGTTTTTCAACCAATAAAGTTACCTGTGTATCAAAGACTGTATTAAAACTTTTTAATCACAACAAAGAAAATAATACATCCAAACAAAATTAGCAACCATGTTAGTATTTAATACCATGGTTGTTTTCATATCACTTCTTGTACGCCCAACTATCCTCCAGGGGCAATCTTCAGCTTTGCAGAATGCTCTAAATCTGCGCTTGTCAGATTTTTGGATGCCCAATTCAAACTCCTCATTAATTGCAAATTGCCTCACAGCCAATCTAAACTCATTCATTGAAGGGTACAAGGTGCCAAGATCCATCTTTGGATTATCCTTGTCATAGACAATGTGCAATTCCTCTGCATTGTCATCGTTGACTAGCAAGGTTGCATCATCAAGGTCATGATCACCAAACTTGGCATGTCCATTACTTGGTTCTGCATTATTGTTTTCCCTCTCATCCTCACCCCTTAGTCCCAACAGACTATATAAATCATCCTCTGTCATTGGTTCTATCCTTCCCTCCTCATCTTGTGTCTCATATATCCTCAGGCTATCCCAATCAACAATCTGCTTTACTGACGGTTCTGATCCAATTGCTGTTGAATGACTCCTAGTGAACAATACTGATAATGAATCAGCCTCGTCGTCTCTCTGATCAGTGTTAGCCACGTTATCCATTCCAACTATCGCTCTACCAAATCTAACAAATATTTTCAAAGCATAAACAGGAAAATGAGTTAGAGCTATATTCTATTCAGTTCTTCCCTCATCCAAAACATAATTTCGCACGCTTCTTCAATGTAGCCTTCAGTGACATTTCCAATTCAACCAAAATAAAATCTTGGGTTTGGACATTCAGAGGGGAGGGGAGGAAAGAGGCACCCACAGATTTTGTAAAGTTAGATGAACAAGCTAGGGTTTCTCACCTTGGCTGAGTGACCGTGGTCGGCGCTGTCGAAGTGATCTCGCCTTCTTTGTCGTCGTGGCGTGCTCCGCCTCCTTCGTCCTCTTCGACGGGATGAGCTAGACCAGAGGCAAAAGCCAACATCCTTATGCTGAAAAGGCCGAGAGTGGCGGGATGGGCGGTTTCGCTGGACCAAGTCGGGAAAGGGTGCACCTGCCTCTGTTCCTGCGTCGGCGGGCAGCTGGTCGGCCCAATCGCGTTGGAGAGGAAAATCCACTAGGAGCTGCTAAATATGTCCAAAATGGCAATTAGCCTGTACACACAGGAGAGGAGGGGCATCTTAATGAAAACTAATTTGACGGTGGCAATTGTGTGAAGCCCAACGTGGAGCGGGGCGGAAAGCCAAAAATCCCTCGGCGTAAACCCTAACTCGGCCGGCCATAAGTAACTGGCAAGTGCCTACTCCCCGTCTCCCTGCACCAGCAGCCGCCGCCGTCATCTACATGGATCGCAAGCGCATTAATGACGCCCTCGACAAGCACCTCCAGAGTCAGAGGTCCTCGTCTTCCACCTCCCGCGCCGCCAGCTGCCCCTCACCCCAGATGCCGCCGCCAGTGGTATCTATCAAGCTCTTTCTGACTGTCCATTTTTTCCCTTCTGATTCTTACCTTTGTTGTTCGTTTGGAATCCTAGAGGAATTGAATTCAGATAGCGAAGGCTCCCATGCTAGTGCTTCTGAGGGAGATGACACATTTTTGGATTACATGTTCTGCAGCTTGAGAGGCAACGAATTCTTTTCTGAGATCGACGATGTCTATCTATATTCAGGATGATTTTCACCTCCGCGGCTTGAGCAATCGAGTGCCATATTATGATTACGCGCTCGATCTCATCTTAGACGTTGAGTCATTCCATGGTAAGATTGCTTCTCACTTAAGCAAGGTTCTCTAATCTTAGCGCACACACCGTCAGCAATCTGTACATCGCATTACGAGATCATCGGTTCTCAGCCATTCTATGTCTATAATCATCAGTCTGATCCCCATAAGGATTAATTCAAGTATTCAACAAATGCATTTATGTGTCTTTTCTACTCTTGAGTTTTGCACGGTATTGAAATGAGTTGAATTGGTATAAGTCGGTGCACTATTGTTCACTGAGGAGCAAAATGAATTGATGAGTCATCTGCAGAGATGCTTTATGGTTCAATTCACGCTCGATGCATCTTATACACTAAGGGGTTGGCTGACATGGTAAGCTACCTGCCATTCTGTCCTCATATGAATATGATTGGCATGGACTTGTGTTTTTGCCTTTTTGGTATCATACTAGAGGGTTTCATTATCCCACCTTGATTTGTTCCAAAACTTGAATGTTGCCATAGCTGGAGAAGTTCAAGAACTACGACTTTGGAAGACGCCCTCGTGTATCCTGCTGGGGTCAACCATGTCTTCCAGCGGGGCGATCTGACATCCCTAGGTCCAGCACGGTGAAGATATTTTGTCCTAAATGTGAAGATCTGTACTATCCAAGATCGAAATACCAAGGCAGTATCCTTACCTTTTGACTTGTCATTTACCTATCCTGAAATATGCAACCCTCCTGACGAGTCGTGTGTGCCTCTGTTCCTATAGTGGTACAACACAACACAGGTTGTCTGTGTTCCTAGATGTGTTTATGTGTATTTAAGCTGCCGAGGGCTTAAAGGGGGGATGGTACTATCACCTAACTAACCTTGAGTACCGGATTGTCAGTCAGTTTATATTCAATTACAATATCATATAATACATGTTAGCTCAACCGTAGCGCTTTCAGATTAACCACTTTGGACAAAGCGTGAATAAAATCCAAAGTGAGGTGCTACCGTATGCATGTCCGTAGGCCCTGTATGGGGCTGTAGGTGTTCGCTGCTACTGTATGTTGCTAATTTATGTTATAATATATTTAAAAAATTTATTAAAAAAGAAATAGAATGAAGTCATGAAACACGGCGAGGGAGAGGTTAGCAAGAGAACAAAAGTGGCCTGGCGTGGTGCGGTGATAAAAGGAGGGTCGGGCTCGCCGGGCTCGGACTTCACTTTTTTTGCTTCCACTCAAGCCAGCCAGGGCCACTGAAACCCATCCATCCATCCATCCCAATCCTATCCCATGGCGCTCTGCCTCACGCCGCCAATCGCAACCTTGTTCGTTGCCGGCCGGCCGACGGCTATTCAGCAGCAGCAGCCGCCCTCCTCCCCATGACCAGCCCTCCTTGCAGGAGCTGGAGCATGAAGCGGCGGGTGCGTGGCGGCGGCGTGGTGGCGATGGCTGACCTGCTGGGCGACCTTGGCGCGCGCGACCCCTTCCCCGAGGAGATCGAGAGTAACTTCGGGGAGAAGGTGCTGGGCGACGTCGACACCCTCCACCGCATCCTCATCCCCACCCTCTCCGCGCTCTCCCTTGCGCGCCTCCCCCTCGACCCCAACCCCACCCCGCTCGCCATCGACGACGCACGCAAGCTCCTCCTCAAGGTCCTCGGATGGAGGCTCCTCGCTGACGTTGACCACGAGGAGGGGATGCGCCTGCAGTGCCTCTGGAAGGTGAGGGACGAGGCCTGCGGGCGGGAGCTCATCGCCAGGATCATCGCCGCGCTCGACGGCGCCGGCCACGCCCCGACCACCCTCCTCTTCGAGTCCCCCAACCAAGTCAAAGCAGAGCTCTACTCGCCCTCCGTAGGTAATAATAATAATAATTGAACACCATAAATACAGATAGATACTGTATTCATTCGTCCCTAATCGAACCGGCTGATCACAATTGTGGTTTGAGCATTACTCCTAATTCAAAATGTCCATTTGCAGGTGGTTTGACCATGAATGACTTCATCATTGCTGCCAGGATAGATAAAGTCAAAACGCTCGATCTTATCCCAAAGAAGCGAGTCTGGGCCTGAACCTTGCTGCTCCTGATTTCTTCTTCTTCTTCTTCTTCTTCTTCTTCTTCTTCAATCATTCATCCCACAGGTGCTGCTAGCTGCTCCTCTCCTTCCAACACAATTAACAGTTTTGATTACCACTTTTGTGTTTGATTCGTATCGATATATCATTACCAACTTGTGTGTACATTGCATGTGTTGTCCCCGTGGAGCTAGCTCAAACTAGTTTGTTAACCTTGAACCTTAGTTGAGTTGAGTTTTTTCTTCGAGTAGATTACACCACGAATCCATGAACTTGCGTTGTGGATCCATGAGCTAGGAAATTGGATGTCTACATCCACACACGAAACCCTCAAAAGCGGTCAAAATCTCCTTTGAGGCTTTGAAACTTAGTTTGAGGACATATACAGATGCCCAGATTCCTGGTTAAAATGGAGTAGCATTCTGAGGGCCTGTTTCACAGAATATCACTTTTACAGAATATTCAACATCTATACCTTGTTCAATTTCTTCATAAGTTTGAAATTCTTTCACAGCTTCTGTTATGTCCATATTGCTTGAAGGTGAGTGTAGCCAACCTTGGGTGCAGACTAGAGCTTCTACCATGCTTGGCAAGAGTGAACTCCGGAATTGATCTAGAATTCTTCCTCCTGTACTAAAGGCGGACTCTGAAGGAAGAGTCGATACCAGCACTGCTAACACATCTTTTGCCAATTTAGATAGTGTGGGGTACTTATGTGAGTTGACTTTCCACCAATTTAATACATCAAATTTCTCCGTTGTCTTCTCACCATTTTCTGCTAGATATCTTGATAACTCGGAGTTGCTCGCTCTACTCTCAATCTCTTCCAAATGTATAGCAAATTGAGATGCTAGTGGGGCCTTAGTGGGCTTGGCTGGCATTTCAATTGCTCGTCGAATAAGCAGCAGATTCAACAAAGGATTCAAACAAACGGCACATATCGTCTTCTAGGGGCTGTTTGCTTGCCTTCCCTCACGAGTCTAGCCCGTTCGACTCAGCTAGGCTGATAGGATACGGGATGCACAGATGCAGAGACGATGCAGAGACGGTGTTTGGTTGAGTGTTTAGTAGGTAGGTATTTTGAAATTTATATAGCAAGTGTGGTCTAGTTTTGTTCGAAAAAATGTCAGGAACCCATTTTTGAAATTGGTTCGGTAATCGGAGATGCTAATCAAAAGATATAAAGAAAAAAGAAAAAAAAGGAAAACTTACATACCTGCGTGGCACCGTATGCATGGTTTGCTATTGTGGCTGACAGTGGCTCCTTACGCAGAACACGAGGCTGCCATACGCTGCATCCAGAGATACGCCAATTTTCTCCGTATCTCCAGAGCCAAACTGTATGAAGAATCTTGCATCCAAAGAGCCAGGCTCAAAACTAGATGCAGGTAACCAAACATAAGAAAAAAAACAAGATTCTGCATTTGTAGATGCAAATCTCTGTGCATGCAAACAACCAAACAGCCCTCTAATCTCTCAACTAATTTCTTTGCTTTAGCTGGCTCATACATGCCGAAGAAGATAAATCTTAGGACCTGTTTGGTAGAGCTTCAGATTCCAACTTCTCCTGAAATCTGAAACTTATAGGCTAAAATAAAGTGAGTTAAGTTTATATTTTTAGTCTAAAATGTAAACTAGATGATTCATCTAAACACTCTTAATGTACTCATAGCTCCAACTTCATGAATCTGGTGAAGCTAAAATTTTAGCTTCACCAGATTCATGAAGTTGGAGCTATGAGTACATTAAGAGTGTTTAGATGAATCATCTAGTTTACATTTTAGACTAAAAATATAAACTTAACTCACTTTATTTTAGCCTGTTTGGCAGGGATTCAGCTTCTCCAGATTCTGAGAATCTGGTGAAGCTGAAAATTTTAGCTTCACCAGATTCATAAAGTTGGAGCTATGAGTACATTAAGAGTGTTTAGATGAATCATCTAGTTTACATTTTAGACTAAAAATATAAACTTAACTCACTTTATTTTAGCCTATAAATTTCAGATTTTAGAAGAAGCTGAAATCTAGAACTCTATCAAACAGACCCTTAAATATTTCAGCTTGTATCGAGGGTCCAAGATGACTACAATGAACAATAAGAAGTTGAGGTTGCCTGTATCTTCCCAATATGTACTGAACTTCACTTTCATACGTACTGCCATCGCAGCTAAAGTGGAATCACTTTGGCCAGCAAGTTGAACTAACTTTGTCCGCATCAAAACCAATTCATGGAAGAAGCAACTTGATGTCACATGCAGAGATGCTGAGAGGCGCGATGTGACATTGCAGAATAGCTTCAAGAAAAATATAACGATCCTAGCATTTTGCCAATTGAACTCATCTAGTGGGAGCATATGCTTATCATCAAAATAAGTTTTGAATTGCTTGTTTTCATCCTAGCTATGATTCCGCTGTAGAACCTTATTCCATGGCGGTGCACGAAGGCCACATTAACCAGATCCCTTCCAAAGGGCCACCATGCGTATATCCTTCTATGCTAATGATGTTGCGGTCTTTGCAAACCCTGACAGAGGAGAGTTGAAGATTATTCAACACCTCAGTGTTTTCGATGGGGCCACAAGGTTGCACACAAATGTGCAAAAGAGCGAGATATTCCCTATTAGATGCTGCCATTGATATGGCGTCAATTCTATAGTCATTCCCAGCTCGCTTGAGCTCCTTCCCATGCAGGTATTTAGGTTTATCATTGCACCTGACATCCTTGAAACGTTTAGATGTGCAGCTGCTTATTGAAAAATTACAGAATCGTCTGGCGGGATGGAAAAGAAAGATGCTCTCCAAGGCTGCTAGAGTGATCCTAACAAACTCGGTTCTCACATCCCTCGTGGTGCACCATTTAATTATCTACCCTTTGGACAGATGGTGGTGAGTATACAGCAAAGACGGCGTACATGATCCAATTCGATGGTTCCATTCCAAATCCAAACTGCAGCATGATCTGCAAGGCTAGCGTGGACGGTAGGTGCAAGTTCTTCACATGGCTCTTTGCTCAGGAAAGGATCCTTACGGCCGATAGGCTTGCATCTAGGGGGTGACCATACAATGCAGTCTGTATTTTATATGGATCACATAGTGAATCTGCAGGACACTTACTTTTGCTATGCCCTTTCGCGAGGCAGGTATGGCCACAGGTATTGCGTTACATGACTGTAAACCATACACCTCCTGACGCTACATCCGTCAACCTAAGCCTCACTGTTTGGTGGAGCTCAGTGCACTCCTCAGTGCCAAAACAATGAAAGAGGGAGGTGGGCGGCTTTGTCTTGGTCACCATGTGGAACTTTTGGAAAGAAAGAAATGCCATGATCTTCATGGACTCATACCGTACGGTGCATCTGGTGGTCAATATTATTGTTCAGGATGTCCAAAACCGTAATAGTGCTTTCTAGAATGCAATACGTCCCGCGAGTCATGCCGTATCGGGGGTCTAGAGCTTGCCCCCGCGATTCCCAGCCTTTCCACTTTTTCTTGATGTTCGAGTCCTTGCGTCTGATCAGGGGCTACCTGTTTGTGTAGCTCCATAGCCTTTCCCTTTGGATCCTCTTAGCTTCAGTTGTTCTGTAACTGTTCTCTTCTTTTTAATGCATTGATAAAGCTCCTGCTTTTTTTTAGAGCAGATTCACTGCTTATTCAGCATCTTCTTCAATCTTGTCTTCTCCTCCAGAAAAACTTGCATAGTATTCCATGCTACTGTGATTCTAGATGGAAGTTCTAGTCTAGGTTGCAATTTTCTTGAATAATCAATGATTCTTTTCCCTTCAACGACTTTGAATGCCATTTCATCGGTTATAATCATTGTAACAAGTGCTCTAGGACATTCTTCAGCACTAAAGCAATGTTTTGGTGTCCCATTCTCTTTCCTTGGTATGTTCTGATCCTTGAGGGGAGCCATGGGGCATTGATGCTTAAGGTGCGCTTCCAAAGGGTTTCCGTACCATGTATTGGCGGATGACAAATCTGTGTTTTCTCTCAATGCTTGCAGGTTGCAATAGGATCAACATTAGCTTCCTTTGTTGGCTCATGAAAATGCTTCCAAACTTCAGATCTTGCCGGACGGTTTCTTTTCCTCTTCTTAGCAATTGGAATCTGGAGATATCTCCCCGATACTCATAGCCGGTCCCTTTCTCTTCCTTGTCCGGACCACTTATTCCAATGGATGGGATATGGACCTTCCCTTTTCCACTAGTTTGTTAGATATTTTGCTTAATTTCTTCGGTGTTGATAACCTTTCGTCCATAGCCTTCCTCACTACTGTCCCCAATTGAGGTTGTCGACAGTCACGGGTCCCTATTGAAATATGTGCTTCAACTTCCACTTCCATGTCTTCATCCATGTTAACCTACAAGCAATTTGTCAGAGAGATTGACATATGGGGAAAAAAATCCAAGCATATCCCTGGTGGCTACAACCAACAATCAGAATGTTGGCGTTGGCGTAACTAATTTTGTGTAGTTTCTAGAAATTGTCCATAGCTTCTTTTTCCTCTCATACTAATCAAATGGAAGTAAAAAAAAATGTAGAATAACAGTACAAAGTTACAAATGCAGGAAGACCAGATATGCCCGCATCAGTGATTCAATCAATTGGCAGTACATATTAATCAGGGGATGCCCTGCTCCTTTTTGATACCTTCCTCTCTATCATTAATTCATCAACAGACATCAAGTGGAAGCGGTGGTGCTAGTCGAGCAGCATGGGGAATCTTTCTAGCTTCTACATGTCACTTTATATATACTAGATGTGTAGGTAAGACGCACGCCGCGCCAGCCGTAGCATGTGCCCATGCGGGTTAGGAAAAAAATCCAGCTCCATGCGTCGTGCGGAAAAAACAAAATTGCGGGATTTTTTTGAGCTTTCCCGCTGAAAAGGGAATATGGATGCAATTTAAGGAATTTTTGGGACAATTTTTGGAATTTTTAGGGGACTCTCCAAAAAAAAAAATCTTCGAGGGTCTTTCCACGAAGAAAAGGATTTGGATATAATTTTGGGACAAATTTTGTAATTTTCGCAACGTGCCCGTGTCGACCCACCCAAAAAAATCTGGCTCCATGCGACATGCGTGGAATTTTTTTTTGAATTTTCATGGGCTTTCATGTGGAGAAATATTTTTTTTGGATTTTCAGGGGCCTTCACGTGTAAAAGTTTTTTTTGAATTTTTTAGGGTATTCATGCGAAAAAGGGATATAGATGTAATTTTGGAAATTTTTGGAAAAAATTTCTTAATTTTCAGGGGCCTTCACGCAAAAAAACTGATTTTTTTTGGAATTTTCAGGGCTTTCATGTGGAAAAAGGGATATAGATGTAATTTTTGAATTTTTTTGTGAAAATTTTCTGATTTTTCAGGGGTCTTCGCGCAAAAAAACTAAACTGCCGGGGGCTTCCTGCAAAGAAATGGACCTGGATGTAATTTTGAAAATTTTTCTGGATTTATTTTAAAGTTTATAGTATCAAACTTAGATGTTTAAGAATATATTTATGTATCTTTTAGACTATTTAAATTTTTAAGACTTCATAAACATAAGAAACATGAGAAATGGCAATAGAAATTTGAAGAAAAATACACCGTAAAAAGTATAATTGAAATACGAGCTTTGATTAAAAAATCATTAAACACCTCCATCAAGTGTGGGTCATGTTGCTGCAAGCCCCTATTCTTTATCCTCAATAGTTACCCTTTTTTCTAAATTTATGTATGCATATGTACCTCTACTTAATCTCATGCTATATATTTATTTTGTGTGCACTAAATTATCTTATTAGTTTATATGGTATTAGAGTATTTTACTCACATGTACACCAATACACCAAGAGTGACTTACCTCGAACTTATCTTCCCTCACACACCGGTTGCTCAATCGAACCGTGTGTCTTTATATCTCCCAATTCTTAGTTGATCTTTCTTAGCTGCTACCCCTTCTAATACAATAATTTACCACATAGTTATCTTCTATATCTCTCAAATTATTATAGTTATCTTTTATTTCTCTCAAATTATTGTTTAATGCTGACCGTTGCGATATTGACATATGTACACATTGTCGATGTTTAAGACACAAGAACTCTAGATCGAGCTTATGAAAAAAATGGTTGCAAGCTTTTAAGACAAAAGAATGTGAAAGTTGGGACAAAGAATTGCTTCTATTAGCCAAGTGATTTGATAGAGTACAACTATTATAAATAGTGAATCATCAACCGATGCCCCCTAATGGCACAAAGGCTTCCATATTTATACAAAATGAAGGGATGTCAGTTATTTTTCAAAAAGTGTCTCTTGATAAAAATATCTTCTTGCCAAAAAGTGTTTTTCATGGGAGGTGCCTTTTCAGGATAACTTCTGATCAGCCGTTTATACCTGTCAAGGAAAACCATCCGCACGTTATTCTTGTGCAGAGTTAATTGCCTGTTTTGACTAGTTTAATTTGGTTGGGTAGTCTAATCTCTAGTTGGAGTAGACCAGTGTAAATTAATAGAATACACGCTAGCAAAATGGTTGGAGCCGTAACCATGTAACTGATTGTGGATCTTGATGGTTGAATTTGTAACCAGGTAATTTATCATAGGTCTTATTCTTCTTTATAAGCCTTTTCTTATATAGGCCCGAAACAAAGTATGGCTCTTAATCCTTGTCACACATGTTACAACCGCCAATCCGTGCCGAAGACACCAGTCATGCTCTCTTCGATAGCCTCATAGCCTATTCCCTATGGGTGCTATCTTTACTCTAAATTCTTTGCTCCTTTCCTTTTATACCCTATGTGACACCATGCCTAAAAATCACTCAAGGCAGGCCCGTGCACGCATTGTACTCCGCTTACACTTTCGTCATCGCTTTGTATAAAAAGGGTTAATTCGTAGGGGATACATTTGAACCTAACATATATTATATTCTAATACAATTTACTTTAGACAAGTAATATATGACTAATTCCACCATCATACCGCATGGGTACATGGGTCTTCGCACAGATGGACTGGGTATTACAGCCCATGCTTCTATTCATATGGATCCATGTATGTATATATACATAGATGATGTTACACATTATCAATGTCCTCTTTTCCGTGACGGTCGCTCCTTTTCTTCGATGTTGGGCAACTCAACCGTGATAATATCCCATCTTCACTAATGTCGGTATGTCTACTTTAGTCATGTTTAAAGATATGAAGAATCTTCTTGCCATCGTCGGCGACGCTTTGCCACTCACCAACGATGGCACACTCCTAGCTACCCATGGCCCCATATAGTCTATATCTTGTGTTCAATACAAAGCTTCATCTTCTCTATGTCAGGGCTTTCCATCGTGGAGCTTCTTTGGCTACGGACTTCTTCAACCATGCTGATGCTTAGTACTTATCGCTGCGGACTTAGCTTCTTTGACTCTAACCATTCTTTTCAACGGCTTCAGCGAGCAACATGATAATGTCCTCAGCTCTTTGCTTCCTTGTAGGGCATGCTATCTTAAAGGACATATCGATGTCATTGTACTATTTTGTCATCTCCTCCAATACTATTCATCCTATCCTCGTTACAAATTTTATTTTAATACAAAATTTTATTTGTTTTATTTAATTGCTAATTTTATTTAACTTATTGTGAATTTTAATTTTTTGGAATTTTACTTTGGAATGCATATGGAAATAAAATTGCCAATTTATTTTTATTCTAATATTTTTTGGAATTCACATACAAATCAAATTGCTAATTTTCTTTATCTTTTATTTTGAATTACATTTATTTAAGGATTTTACTTTAGAATTTGTATCAAAATTAAATTGTTAATTTTATTTTATTTTTTATTCCAAATTTTAGTTATTTTTGGTTGAAATTGCACACAAATCAATTGCTAATTTTTATTTTGAATTATATTTATTTAGGATTTTACTTAGGAATTCATATAGAAATCAAATTGCTAATTTTATTGATTTTTAATCTAAATTACAGTTACTTCTGTTGTTTATATGCGTACTCAATATATGCATCATGTGTATAGTATAGCATTTGTGTTGTTTATTAGTAGATAAAAAAAATACAAATAATAGAATAAGGATGTCCAAAAAAAAAAGGGGGGTATTAGTTCCTACCTTGATCTATGTACCTAGAACTGTAGCTTAAATGACAAAGTAAATTGGAACCGGATGTTAAACTCAGACCATACATATACTACTCACTGCCAATATATAGAAAAATATTGTACACAATGCAGTTTTCACCCCTAGATTACATGAATGTTGTCCACGGAGACTGTTAAAAGTTCATTCGGTTCAACAAGCCATCGATCAGGAGTAGAACTAAGATAACCATCCTACCATCAATTCAATGAGCCAACCGATTGCAAATAATATATATCGATGCGCCCAACATAGTGAAAAAAAATTATCTTGTGTTCGACCCATTACCGCACAACTGATGGTGGCAGTGGCGCTGTCCATGATCATTTTATATGGGCTTCAACTTCCTGGCCACTCAGTCCTTCCCCTACTTCCTTCAACACAATTTTCGGTGAGACCGATTCCCTCCTAGTAATGCATTTTTCCAGTGTACTGATGAACTACTGTTTTGCATCTGCACCATTCTTTATTTGGACAATCTCTACTCATGAGCGAGCTTCCGAATGCTCATAACCAGTCGATTCTACAGTGTTGCTTGTATACCTCTATTCGTCACGTACAGTATATGGTGCGGGTGTGCCCGCGGTTATATCATGTCATCACGAAACTATATATTGATGCCAGGAGTGTCACTAGCTTATGTCGGTCCTTGGAGGATGGCATTGCCAACGCCCAATACCTGAAAGAAAGCCCAGCAGTAAGCAACCAAAGAAACAAGGCTGTAATTGGTTCGTTACTTAGATTTGATTTGATCAAGTATACAATGCTGTCAGCCTGCCATGCATTTCCAAAATGTTGTTTGATTTGAATATATCTGAATTTGGATAATCTAATCATGTAAAAAATTAGCATCCTACTCCATGACAGGAAAGCAGGGTGAGCAAAAAGAAATAAAAAGGTAATTATAGAGAGGAGGAAATAGTATACTCTATCTACTTGCTAGGGTAATAGGTGATGCCGAGGGCGTGGAGGTAAGGCCCGAGACGATTTAGACGGCGGTGGTGATGGATCCAACGAAGCCGTACACCTCAGACGGCGAAGGAGGTGGGGGTGGAGAGAGACCTTGGGGGCTCGCGGTGGGGGTGGTGGTTTCGGAGGAGGCTAAGTGTCAGGCTTGCGAGCGGAAGAAGAAAAACAGTGTAGACGGGAAAGAGAACAGAGAGGTTGCCGAATTCACTTAAAGCATCAAGCGGCTGAGATCAAAGGAGAAAAACTACCGAGACATCCAATGGCTAGTGTTACCCAGTTAGTTCACTGTAGTTTCGAAGTAACTTTGTCGTTTACTATTCGTAATCTGAATGTTTTACCGTAGTCTCTTTTACTTTACTGAAAAGGTGTAACAAACTCTGTGTTCTGGTATGCTTTTAAGCAGAGGAATGGAAGGAGAAGAGTATTCTGGACTCCATTTACTAGTTCGCAGCCTCTAGAGTAAAAACCTAGCTTGTTTTCTTGTTTCTGGCTGTGTTTGTGTTTGGTTTTCGGATGTATACTTTTAGTCTTGATTTTGGATTTCTCAAGAAGGCCTGACAAAGTGGTATCAGAGCAAGCGATTCTTGGAAGTGGAATCGATATCTCTGGAAGAGGTTGGTTAATCCGTAAAATCCCTCAATCTGGGCATTCTAAGAGAGTAAATGTCATCTGGAAGTCAGAGCAGAGAGGAAGGGGTGGAAGATAAGTTGGAGATGGAAAACCGAGTGGAGATTGGGAAGATGCAGGAGAAATTGGAAGGAGTTCGCGCTGACATGGCGGAAATGAAAGCTATATTAAGGAATCTATCTGGTCAGATGGGAACGTCAAGAGGGGGACTGTCGATTGCAGCAAGCAGGGAGGAAGGTGTTCTTCAGGAACAGTTTATCCCAGGTTTTCATGCTAGTCCGGCCAACATCCCTCAAGTAAGTCTGAATGCTTCTTTATCACCCGACTTACAGATGGTTACTAGCAGTCAGGCACCTATTTTCTCTCCTGCGCTTAGAACTTCAGTTCCTGGAAACCTGAGAGATTCCAGAGGGTTTGGCCCAACTTTAAATTTTGTTACTATTCCATCACATATTATGACCTCCCAATCTATAGCTAACTTACAGAGTGGGGCTAGTATTCCTCAGCAAGCTGGAATGGGTCAGATGAGTTATCCTTCCAATATACCAATGTATCATCATCCAATCTTAATTTGGGCAAGACATCTCCCTAGGACCTTCATATTATAGAGCAGTCCCTGTTCAAGGAGTACATTTGTTTGATGCACAGAGGAACATGTATGTAGGGGATAACAGCCAAGTGCATCATTATGCAGAAGTAGTGTTAAAAGGGCCAAAATTGGAACTCACTTTGTTTGATGGAGACAATCCTGTGAGCTGGATAGAATTATGTGAGAAGTTTTTCGAGATGGCAGGGACTCCGGTTGAGCAATGGGTAAACTTAGCCTCGGGACATCTAGCTGGAAGAGCTCAGACCTGGTTTAAGCGCATTGGTTTGTCCTGGCAGCAGTTATCCTGGTCACAATTCAGTGTACTGTTATGCGACAGATTTTCTGAGGCTAATGCACATGAAGCAGTGGAGAGGCTACAGAACATTCGCCATGTTAACAATGTGAGTAATTACATTGATCAGTTTGAACGTTGTGTGGAATTGGTTAAAAGAGAGCATCCGTATCTTTAGGAAAATTATCTCTTAAGCTGTTTTATCGGAGGATTGAAGGACGAAATCAAATTTGATGTTAGTAGTCATCAACCTAAAGGGCTTATAGAGGCATATTGGTATGCAAAACTGGGAGAAAAGGCTACGTGGGCTAAAAAGAATTCCCAGAGTGGAGGTCTTTCTAAGAACAAGTTTCAGGCAAGTGCACCAAAAACTGGTATTCAGAAAACATATCATGTAAGGAATTCAGATGATAAAAAAGGACCTGCTCAAGATGGTAAAGAAAAGTTATGTTGGCATTGCAAAGAACCCTGAATCCGAGTCATAAGTTCCATTGCAAGGTGAGGAAAGCTCTTCATGCCCTTTTGATGCAAGATGATGATGACCCCCAGAATTGTGAAGGAGTAGATGAAGTGGTGGAACAAGGTTATATTACAGCACCTGGAAGCCCACATGCTGAAAATCCTGTTACAAGTGAAGAACAGCTCATGCATATCTCATCTCATGCGGTTCATGGGAGTTCCAGTTCGATCACCTTTATTCTTCTGGTATCTATTGGACCTCACCAAGCTAGTGCTTTGGTTGACAGTGGCAGCACAAATTCCTTCATCGATTATGAATATGCTTTGAAGCATGGATATCCTCTGAAGTTTAATTCTGAAAAGAAGGTCAAGGTAGCTGGAGGGGGTGAACTGGTGTCTAATGCAACAACAGAAGAGCTCCAATATCGATACAAAATGTCCCTTTCTAATCCAGTTTCACTTTACTTAAATTGGAGAATTATGACATGATTTTGGGCGCGGGCTGGATATATGAACACAGTCCCATCACTCTTGATCTTAAGAAGATGATATTGACCATCCAAAAAGGTAACCAGTTGATTCAATTCGAAGATTACACTCAACCATTTGGCAAAAATTGCGTGCCAGTTAAGCAACTCAAAGGGTTGAAGAAAAGAGCCCAAGGCTGTATCATCCAAATTAAAATCATAGAAGATGTAGTTGAAGAAGACAGAGGGCTAATGCATCCTGATATCACCAAACTCCTGGCTAGATATCCTTCAGTTTTTTAGGAGAGAAATTAACTACCACCTAAGAGGCCATGTGATCATGTCATCAACTTAAAACCGGGTGCAGAACCACCTAATTTGAAGCCTTATCGAGTTCCTTATTATCAGAGGAATGCTTTAGAGGAGATTATCAGAACACTATTGAAGAATGGAGAGATCAGACCCAGCTCGAGCCCATATTCTTTACCTGTTGTGATGGTTAGAAAAAAAGAAGGTGGATGGAGGATGTGTGTGGATTTCCAACTCAATGCACTCACAGTGAAGAATAAGTTTCCTATGCCGATTATTGAAGATTTACTTGATGAATTGTATGGTGCTACTATTTTCTTTAAGATGGATTTGAAGTCTGGTTATCACCAGATTCGTATGAATGAAGCAGACATCCCAAAAACCGCTTTTTGTACTCATCTGGGCCATTATGAATATCTTGTTATGTCATTCGGCTTATGCAATGCTCCTCCAACTTTTCAAGCTCTTATGAATCAGGTATTTGAAGCACATTTGAGAAAGTTCATTCTCGTTTTTTTATGATATCTTGGTGTATAGCAAGTCTTTGACAGAACATTTAGCCCACCTGGAGACGGTTTTACAGTTACTACAACAAAATCACCTAGTAGCAAAGATAAGTAAATGCACCTTTGCAGTGCCTAAGATTGAGTACCTGGGTCACATTATTGATGCTAGAGGAGTAGCAATGCACCAAGAAGGTGGTCGATGTTGTTAATCGCCAAGACCGACAAAGATCACTAAGCTAAGGGGTTTTCTTGGGTTGACTGGATATTACCGAGATTTGTACCAGGTTATGGTCACATTTGTAGACCACTTTTCGACATGTTAAAGAAAGACAATTTCAATTGGGGGCCAGAGCAAACTAAGCTTTTGAAAAATTAAAGAAAATCATGACAACAAGCCCAGTATTGGCTCTTCCAGATTTCAATCATCCTTTTCAACTTGAAACCGATGCCAGTGGAATGGGAATTGGCGCAGTTTTGATGCAAAGAGGGCGTCCAATTGCATATTTCAGTAAAGCTTTAGGGATGAGGGCTCAAAGCAAATCCATTTATGATAAGGAAGCTATGGCAATTCTGGAGGCTCTTAAAAAATAGCGTCATTATCTGTTGGGATCTTTAGTCGTCATCAGAACCGATCAAAGGAGTCTTCAATTTATCACTTCTCAAAAGTTGGTAGATGGTGTTCAACACAAATTACTTTTGAAGATGTTAGAGTTTGACTATAAAGTTGAGTATAAGAAGGGGAAAGAGAACTTAGCAGCGGATGCGTTGAAGAATCATGTGGAATTGAAAGGAGATTCGTGTATGGCAGTTTCCATAGTGATTCCTGAATGGATGTCAGATGTGAAGGAAAGTTATGCAGGTGACTCAAAAGTTGCAAAAATCTTGCAGGAAGTGCAAAACTCAAGTAATGCTGATAATCAGTACAAGTGGGATGCTGATATTTTGAAGTATAAAGGCAAGATATATGTGGGAGAGGGAAATGATCTCAGGAAACAACTAATAGAAAGCTTTCATCAGTCAGCAATTGGAGGGCATTCAGGGAGCAAAGCCACATACCAGCGCATGAAGAAGATTTTTTACTGGCCAAAAATGAAAATGAATGTGGAAACTTATGTTAGAGAATGTCCGGTCTGTCAACTAACCAAAAGTGAGCACATACATGTACCTGGATTGTTGAACCCTCTTCAAGTCCCAGACATGGCCTAGACACACATTTCAATGGATTTTATTGAAGGATTACCCAATTCAAAGGGAAAAGAAGTAATCTTGGTTGTGGTTGACAGATTTACTAAGTACTCACATTTCTTAGCATTGTCACATCCATATAATGTCCAACAAGTGGTACAAATATTCATGGATAACATTTTCAAGCTTCATGGCATGCCCCTGGTGATAGTCACTGATTGTGATAGGGTATTTACAAGTAAATTATTTGGAGAAATTTTCAAACTTCTCAAGGTGTCATTGAGATTTAGCTCCGCATATCACCTCCAGTCGGATGGACAATCTGAAAGAGTTAATCAGTGCCTAGAAGCGTACTTGAGGAGTATGGTATTCCAAGAGCCTAAAAAGTGGATGAATTGGCTGTCAATGGCTGAGTGATGGTACAATACTTCGTATCACACTTCTCTGAAAATTACCCCTTTTCAAGCCTTATATGGTTATCACCCTCCTCAACTGGCTGAAGTAGCTATCTCGGGCAGTATTGGTGAGGAAGCAAGAGTCACTCTAGAGGACAAGGAAGAAATGCGAAGGAAGATAAAAGAAAACTCGATAGCAGCTCAAAGCCGAATGAAATACTTTGCAGACAAACTGAGAACCGAGAGGAAATTTGAAGTGGGGGATTTGGTATATCTCAAAATGCAGCCATACAGGCAGAATGCATTCGGTTTGAGAGGTTCACTGAAACTGAGATCGAAATATTATGGGCCCTTTCGAGTGATGAGCAAGGTGGGATTAGTAGCTTACAAACTTCAACTTCCTAAGAGTGCTAACATTCACCCGGTATTTCACGTCAGCCAACTGAAAAAACACTTGGGACCTAAAGCTATACCCATGCCAGGATTGCCATTAGTCAGTGAAGATGGGAAAATCAAAACCGAGCCCTTAGCGGTGCTTGATCGCAGAATTGTACCAAGGAAGGGATTGCAGTGGCTCAATGGTTAATACATTGGGCTAATCTGGTGGAGTCAGATGCGACCTGGGAAGATGTTCCTTTCATTAGAAGCACTTTTCCTCTTTTGAGCCTTGAGGACAAGAGCTCACTCAAAGTGAGGTATTGTCAGCTTATGAGCTAAGAAGAAAAACAAAGTGTAGGCGGAAAGAGAACGAGAGGTCATTGAATTTACTTAAAGCATCAAGCTACCGAGATCGAGGAGAAAAACTACCGAGACATCCAATGGCTAGTGTTACCCGCTTAGTTCACTGTAGCTTCAAGTAACTTTGTCGCTTACTATTCGTGAATCAATGTTTTACCGTAGTCTCTTTTACTTTCTCGAAAAGGTGTAACAAACTCGTGTTCGTATGCTTTTAAGCAGAGGAATGGAAGGAGAAGAGTATTCTGGACTCCATTTACTAGTTCGTAGCCTCTAGAGTAAAACCTAGTTTGTTTTCTTGTTTCTGGCTGTGTTTGTGTTTGGTTTTCGGATGTATACTTTCAGTCTTGATTTCGGATTTCTCAAGAAGGCCTGACACTAAGCTTTTGCCTAGGGCATCGAACCACCAGCGATGTCAGCGACAGCGGAGGCGATAACTCCATCTCCGCCGTTGCCCGTCGCCGCCGCCTTCTCTTCTTGCAATGCAACTGCAAGCACGGCACGGGCAGGGAAGGGTGGGCTCTAACGAAGTGGTCCGTCTAGCATTCATGGGCCTTATATGGGCCCTACATCCGTAAAAAACAACACACAAAGCCCAGTAGGAGGAGGAGGATCTCCTGTGCTCCATCCGTGGCCATGCCGTCGCGTTCGTCGAGGCTGAGGCGGCCGAAACCCCGGTGGCCTCTCGCCGAGCCCCCTCCCGGCCTCTTTCCCAGCAGGGACGACCTCCTCCGCCTGCTCGCCGTCCTCTCCATCGCAGCCGCAGCCGTCGCAGCCTGCAGCTTCATCAACCGCCGCCCCAAGCCTTTCTGCGACTCCGACGACCGCTATGCCTACAGCTATGGTGATGGATTCCTCCTCCATCTTACTTGCAAGCTTACTTGCCTCTCATCTCATCTCCTTACTAGTTCAAGTCAACGCAGCCAGTAATTACTATAGGGACTAGTGTATGGAACAAGAAAGCTGATGCGTCCTTAATGCATCGGGCATCCATGTGCAGATTCATGCGAATCTTGCCCTGAGAATGGACGATGTGCAGATGGCAAGATGGAGTGCGTCCAGGGATTCAAGAAATATGGCAAGAAATGCATAGAGGATGGACTGGTCAGCCAAACTGCTAACAAGATTGTACTGCCCCCTTTCTCTTGCCTTCTCTTTTTCCAGCTCTTGCTACAGAGACATGCTTATCCTTACGCTCTACGTCTTCTCAACATACTTTCTAGTCACAGTTGCTACAGCTGAGAATCTGCGATGAACATGCCCGTGCTTTATGTGGCCAAGCTGGCAAAATCTTGGTCTGTTATCTTGTCCCACCTCATGGTTTTCTCACAACTCGGATGTAGCAATTCCTTATTACAACTATATTTCCCCTGCTCCCATATCCTCTTGTACTTCTGTTTCCTGACTTTCAGTTCCAAGAACTTGATATGTCAATGATAGCTGATGAGCTGTTAGCGAAGGATCCCATTGGCCTAAGTGAGGATGGAATTAAAGTTGCAAAAAATAGGGTGCTGGAGAATGCACGGGACTTCTTCGAGACAACGTTAACTCATAATAAGTATGATTGAAATTGCATTTTTTTCCCTACAAACCAATACCTGTTAGATGACAGACACGGGGTGTCCATCTAAATTTTTCCATTTAGAGTCGAAGCGTTTAAATGTCCAGAGCAGGCTGCAGAGCTTCATAGGCCCCTGACTTGTCAAGTTCATCAATGGATCTTTAGGAATATCATCTTTGTGACGACCTACTGTATGCTGGTATGATTGTAGCATTACCATCTTAGACATGCAGCTTGTTTAAAGACAACTCAAATTATGATAAAACTCAAGTTTGCAGCACTGCTCTGGATTCTATGGAACATTTATCAGAGACGAGCGTTATTAAAGAGAGCTGAGCAAATATATGAGCAGGTATGGATTGCTATTATTATGGTTTAATTATTTTTGGTGTTTATTCTTTGTGTGTTGCATATGTTTGCATTGCAGTGATGCAATTTGATGTACTATTGACAAATACTGTACTAACAATTTGTTGTGTAAATCCAATATATCACATGGATGGGCAAATTGAGTTTGCTTGGATTGATGACTTACAAAATGAAAAGATGTTCATGTTGTAAGCTATAGCTGTTTGTTTCATTGTTTTGCAAAATTTGCTTGGAGTGACCGCAGTACTTTCATTTTTTTAGTGCAATTTACTAACACGTCCACCACCTTCTTCTCCACCTCTTCCATGTGTGAGGGGGGGACCCAAAAATGTTTGTACATTATTTGCTGTTGCATTTTTATTTTGACATAACGTATTTTGGACCTTCTGTTATTTGTGCCTTTGTCTGTTGTCATCTAGTAGGTGTGTGAAATCCTTGAAGATAATGCCATAAATACTAACATTGGCAACCCTGAATGTGAGCCTTGGGTGGTCACCTCTTGGCTGCGGGATCATCTACTGGTTCCCCAAGAGAGAAAGAATGCCGTCTTGTGGAAGAAGGTAGTTATTTAGCAGTATATTTCACTTACTTATGTAGCTATTGACTTATATTGGTTAGCATTATCCAATGCCAAATTTTGAAGGAAAGTTTCATGGAGTTGCCATGTTTGTGTACCATTTTACAAATGTTTCCAGTTGAAGGCACCACATATACATGTGTGTGTATGAAGCAATTGTAAGGACATGGTAGTACTTGCCTGTCAACCAATAATGTTTAGACTACACAGCATAAATAAATTGAAAGAACATTTGATGATTTTGGAGAACTGATTAGGTTTAAAATGTAACTAGTTGTGGCATTTATCAGAAACAACACAAGTTTTATTAGTCCTGGTGTTCTTGGGCACTTACTCAAAATTATGGTTTCAATTGCTCCCGCAATATTTTAGCCCATGACCGCTCTTTGCCACAGCACACTTTATTTCTTGTTCTATTGCTAGAGAAAAATGCTGTTGGGGGGAATGGCTTAAGTAGCACATATGTGCTGCTTTGTTATTGAGCAGATAGTTGACAGGAGTCTCATATTTATATTGCTCTGTTGTTGAAAGATTTTCAATAATGAGCCTCTAAATATCTCCCACACATTAATGCACTCTCCATCTCTGGTGAACTCATAATCCTTTTCCCTGTTCTCTTTTGGCATAGGTTGAAGAATTGATACTGGAAGATTCTCGCATAGATCAGTATCCAAAAGTGATTAAGGGAGAGTCAAAAATTGTTTTTGAGTGGCAAGGTACAAACATTCTTCCCTCAGTTTCAATATTGGGGAGTACTACCACTATTCGTAAATTAGAACTATTGGTACGAATGATGCTGAAAGCTTTTACCTTTTGTAATAAAGGTTGCTGCTATTTTTATTTTGATGAATGTGTGCCTATGTAAGGGTAAGATACATTTTGTCACTGGATGTTTTTTTGTGCTTTTATCTCCCTGATTGCAGCTAGTGGTTCGCTTAGTTCAAAGATTAAGAAGATGCAAGGTGGAACAGGCAAGTCAAGGACTAATGTTGGTGCCATAAAACTTGCTGAACAACTGGGTGCTTTCATGGGTGAGGTGAGGGAGCAGAGCCCATACTATTCAACACGTAAAGAAGGAACTAAGGCTTGAGCTGGAGCATTCATGTGATCAGGTTGACTGGTTTGCCTATTTAGTGCTGTCATCATCATATGCCAAGATGCTGATCGTGTGTATTATTACCTGAGACCAACACTGAGGCTTGTATGTGAGCTTGATTGAACGTTTTTTTTAAGGCGATTGAATGCTAGTTTGTATTCTGCGGTGATGAATCCTATTTTCCCTTTGGCAAGTTGTGCGACTGCAGTAGGTGGCAACTGATGGAACAGAAGCAAGAATATCCGAAAACAGATAGGGAACATATGTAGCAAAGGTGTAATCGTTGAACGGATGACAAGTACCCAACGACACTATTTGAGTATAACTATTAACACTAAGTTGTAGTTGTCCAAGCAGCAGTGACGATTTATCTCTACTACTTCTAATTTCCAGTTGGTGGTGATTGGTCCGTTCTCCACCACGGAATTTTACAGAAATACCCTCCGCTCCCTCGCGATTCACGCCCCGCTCCACCGGTTCGCTTATGCGCATCCTCGCCTCGCATCCCTCCGCAAATCTCCTGGTCCTTCCCCGACCCCTGCGGTGATCCCTTTTCGCTCAAATTTCTCCCGATCTACTCCAACGGCCGCACCGCCCACACCCCACCCCCTCCCAATCTGCCCACCGCCGCCTCCTCCCGATCTGCACCACAACCACCGCCTCCTCTTCGCCCTTGCGACCACCCTTACACGACCGATCCCGCTTATCCACCTTCCCCGCCCCGAACAGGAGAGACAAGAAAATGGCGGCGGCGGCCCGTCTGCCGATCCTCCGCCACATCCGCCTCCCTCCTGGCGGCCCCTCGCCTCGCGCGGTGGCTCACGCGCCCATGTCCTCCCACGACGCGGTTGCCGACGTCTTCAAAACCACCCCAAGGTCAACCTCTCCAAGGTAATTACAGCACCAACCCTAACGCCCCAAATCCACATCGCGCCCCGCCGGCGTGGTGCCCTCCAAACCCTAACCCTAAGAGAGCACGGCTTTGGTGGTGGCAGTGACGCCGAGGCGCACTTCGAGAAAGATCTGGGATGGATACTGGACACGGTGGAGGTGGTGATGGCGATCGAGGAGGAGTTCAAACTCGAGATCCCGACGGGAGGCTGAAGAAGATTGACTCGCTCCCGCCGCCATCGAGTACGCCGCCAACCACCCAATGGCCGCCGAGTTGGGTGTATTCGAGGTGATGATTTTCTTGGGTGTTTTTTTCCGATCGGGGATGAATAATCTGGCCGGAGTGGTTCAGAAAATCGGTCCTCGGTGCTCAGACAGTCACAAAGGACGTTGATCTTGAATGGAACATTAACATTTTGTTCTTGTGACGGTGCAATGTTAGATTCTTGCTCTTGCGCTTGTTATATGGTGGGTGATGCAAGGTATGTTCTTGATCTTTCTCTTCCCTTCTTATATTCATCCGTCATGGCTGCAATGTGTTTGTTGAAATGCTTGAATGACATCTACACAATTAAATTTCTTTGGGTATCTATTATGTTGATTGCTCATAGCTTTGTTTTTGCCGCTTCATCATTGGTTATGTTAGTGTAAAAAGTTGACAACTGTGGCGTAACTTAGTCTTTGCTCTTGATTTATGTAGTTGAAGCTTGTGCTTGGATATGTTTAAATATACTAACTTTTTATCGATCATTTATGTGTGTTGTTTTATTCATCAAGCTAACATGGACCCCTATGAAGACAACAACCCTACATTGTTGGACGATAAACCGTGAGTCTCGTGAGGGTTAATTGCTCGTGCTAAATAGTATTCATGTATTTGTGTGCTTCGCTGAAAACATTCTCAGAGGATGTGCCTAGCTAAAAAATATTATGTTTTATGTGTTAGATATGGATGACTTTCGAAAGAATTGAAGGACGTGGCCTCTGGGTTCCTTCTACGCTTAGTTAGTGCATGTTCTCTATCTTTGGGATGGAGCTATGAGAAGGTGGTGCTGAACACCAGTGACTTGTGCTCTTTCAGGTATGTGGAACTTATTTTTCCTTTTTTTTTTCAATAGGTTGTTCCAGGAAAAAAGATGAAAAATATACAATATTAGGTTGCAGAATTAATTCCATATTTTCGTTAGGGCTTTTCTTTCTGTATTTACCTCTATAGACTTATATTGTCATGGGAAATTTGAAGTAATATTGTTGTGCAAATAGGTTCGAACCAATAGATCGATGAACCAATTACTAGAGAGTTCTCGCACAGAAAATGTGCCAAAGATATATGTGCTTAATCTATTGCCAATCATTGTATTATTTTCCGAGATGCTTTATGAAAGAAATCTCCAATCATTTCTGCCAATCAGGTGTTTGGCATGTGAAATCATGATATTTTCATGTCTTTTTAAGCATACTGCTTCTGCTTAGCTACCCACCTCCAAATCGATAGCTATTTAGGACCGGAGGAAATACTGGTTTAGGTACGTAGTTACACCACGCACTAGCGGATTAATTTTCTCTTCATTTGCTGCAGTCATAGGAAGGATCTCTTCGCCTCGCGAGAGAAACTCGGACCTACTGGCTTCTGGGATTTCATCAAAGAAAAGGTAGTTGCTTTGGCCGGAGACATCAAGGATGACAACCTTGGGCTCGAGAGCTCCCAAGTTGACGCCTTGTCCAAGGAGATCGATGTTATCATCAATGGAGCTGCAACAACTAGATTTTATGAAAGGTAAGTATATATGTACTCTGGCCGTAGTACTACCCGGCCCTTCCCCCTGCATCTGCATCCCCTTTTTGTTAATTAGACACTCAGAGCAGGCGGTCTCAGATCCCTTCCCCAGATCTGCATGCTCATTTATTTGTTTATTTATTTTGCACGTCCTAAGAAATAAAATGGTTGCATGAACAGGTACGATGTTGCTTTGGCATCTAACGCGTTAGGAGCCAAAAATGCATGCGAGTTTGCAAACAAGTGTGCTAATCTGAAGATGTTGCTTCATGTTTCCACTGGTATGTTACTTAAATCGTATATACACATCCGGAATGTTACTTGCTTGTACGTGAATTACATTGCTAATATAGTAATTAATTGCCGACGAGCATTTTTTTCTTTAGCTTTTGTAGCTGGTACCCAGGAAGGATTGTTACTGGAGGAAGCATTCCAGAATGGTCAAACGCTAAGGCGAGGTTGTTTACTGTTAATTAATTTGTAAACATGGTTATCTCCAGATAAGTTCTTTACGACACAGAGTAAGTAAACATGGTTATCTCAGCCATAAATAAGGTCACAGTCATATGATTGTGCCATGTAAATCGATTTGGAGTATATATGTATAACACATTAGTTTGCTTTAATTAATTTGTTAAGGGCTTGCCATTTTGGATGGCCAAACGTATATGCATTTACCAAAGCTATGGGGGAGATGTTACTTGGGCAAAGACAAAGTAGACCTTCTGTTGTCATCATCCCACCAAGCATCATAACCAAGACTTACCAAGATCCATTTCTGAATGGATCAAGGAACAAGGTACATGCTCAAGATCTACACTTCATCGCTCCCTCCGTTATCTTCCAATTATCATTTTAGACGTTGATATGGCCTCCATATTTGAACCTTATTTTTCCAATTAAATGTCAGAGCTTCTGCTATTTCTTTAATAAAAATCAATGTTATAAAATTAATTAGGAAGCTAGCATGCATGCTGAAATGCGTAAATTAACTTTTAGTGAACAACACCACTAGCAATCGAGTTTTGCTATATATTGATCACTCGTTCTTTTTCGTGACAATTGATGCTCGATTGTCGCCACACACGGCACGAAGGAGTCTCCGCAGAATGCCCACCAAGGAGAAGGTTGATGAGGTGGGATCAAGACACTGCGTGCGAGATGCCAACCAAGGATAACCACGACAAGAGTTGGGATCGATGCGCTTGATCATAGAGGCTTGCCGCCACCGTGCTCTTCAGTTATCCTCTAATATCCCAACTTGTGTTAATTCGAGACATGGCTACATGACGTACATGACATATCCTCGAACTTTCTTTACATTGGACTAAATTAATTTATTTTCTCATTGATCCATAAGTACATCACAATTTATAGACCCAATATGTTCTCTCCAAATGGGAGAACCTTTTCAGTTTTGTTGCTTTTATTATGTAAGGTCACCACTCTTTTTTTCAGAGAGTTGATCTCAACTGCCATGCATGAACTTACATGCTTAAAGTCATTAAGTTTTTAAGTGAAGCGTGCATGATAAAGTCTAGGAGTAGGAAGTAGTATCATGCACAAGAACAGGGTGGAGCTCCACCAGAGCTCAGGCTATATATGCCATTTATGCGCGCACCAACCTTACATGCCTAAATTCCTTTGTTGTTGCAATGTTTTCACTCTTTAACAAATTAAGTGGTTGTAGTATGTCATTCAATAGGGGTATAAATGATCATTTCTTATTAACTTTTTCTTAGATTAAGTGTTTTATTTCTCTGTTTGTATGGTAGACTATGGACATATATTGAGAAACGGAGGGATTACCAATTAAACAAAGAAAATAAATTATGGATGCAAGTGTAGTACTTAGTTAATTAAATGATATATATATATACTTCAATAGGTCAGAATAAGATATTACTTATTTGGGGGCAGTGCGGCGCTAAACAAGTGCAAATTATTGTATTTTGGTTGATGTCAAAGCAAAGGACAAAGGCCAGGAACGTCCTGCTTAGGAGATGAATCCTCGTAGATGAAGATTGTGCTTTTGGATGTGTTGCTTCAGAAACAGTTGAGTTGACAGACAAAGTGCAATTGTATATAATTAAATTGTGTTACTTGTAAATGTTGAGTTGACTCCATATTCATCACTAACATCTAATTATATATATAATGAAAGACTCCATCAAAAGTGCTTACCTTCAATTTTGAAGATAAATATTCTTATTTTTGGGAGGTAAAAGTGTTTTCATCGCAAATCTCCTTTTTGTTTTCGGTAGCTACCAGTAATCAAGTGTGTTATATTTTTAAGTGGTGGACTTCTTGTTATTCTATATTGTGCAAAGTGCCCGATTTAGTTCAATTGTGTAGGATGGGCAAGAAGAAGGTAGAAGATGACGACAAAGATAGTGACGATGATGTGGATGATGATTAGGTGCAAATACAAAATCCATAATTCTTGATGATGGGAATTGCTCGAATGGATCCAACAAAAGTGATGATAGCTCCAGGTTAAATGCATTAAGATTCCTCTAAAAATTCTTTACAATCTTAGGTATGTTGTAGCGCTGGCAGCTCATAGCCTGTGGTTGTAAGTGGTATTAGACAACCTTTATCAGATTATGTGAGCTTTTTGTTAGTGCTTACAAATAATCCTCGTTTGGACTCGAAGATAGAATTTTGTGAAAGTTCATATGAGTGAAAACACAATATTTTGTCACCATGTTGTTATGTAATGCATGTATTTTAATTTCCTCTCACTCCTATTACTACGCTTCTCACCAATGGCTAAACTCATCTTTTGAGAATTCAAATATCAAAACTTCGATGGGCCTTTCACTTTATTAGTTACTTCTCTCTAATAATGTTCCTCGTGCCCGTGTCTTATTTATAGTTGTGCCTGTGTCTTATTTATAGTGAGGTGAATTATTGCAATTAGACCTTCATGCTAACAGATTAGGTTATTTTCTTTCTTTAGACAATGATGATGGTCCCGGAAGCACGGTTAGGAGTTTCCAGGCACTCTCGTCTTGCCCACGCCGCCTCGGCGACCGTGAGTGTGGGTTCTGTGGCGCTTCCTCGCCGCCTTCCATGGCAATCGGGCAGAGTGCACTCACAGCGTGGGCAAGCGAGCCGGCTACGTGTAGAGGTGGGTGTCGTGCCGAGCCATAATTCTTGATGATGGGAAATGCTCAAATGGATCCAACAAAAGTGGGGAGTGTGTTGATCTGGGTTTAGTTTCGGGGTCACACTCAGAAGGAGAGTCCTCAGGTAAGAAGATCCAGAGCAGTGATTCAGAGGAAAATGGAAACTGTGTTCAGGAATCCATAAAATTGATGATTAGATCTAGAGGTGAATGTGGTGGTTTTGAATCAGATAGTAGTATGGAGCATGAGGGAGGAATGGCAGTTCAGCCCACTGCTGAGAATGGTATGGGTGCTCCTTCAGAAGAAGTGCCAAAATCAGATGGGGAAGCAAATGGGGATAACACTGATTCAGCTACAACACATCTCAATGACCCTGAGATGCCTCCAGTAGAAGAATCTACCGATGGAAATAAATCTATTTCGGAGGAACTGCTAGACCTGACAAAGTACAGTTTAGCTGCAAAATTGGAGGTATGTTATGTTCTTTTACTCCTGATACATATTTGTTGGAGATAATTCAATATCTCTAGCTGCCATATCTTTTGGTTCTATTCAAATAGATAGTTAGTCCAAGTCTTCTACAACTAAGACTCTTTGGCTATATATGTCTATCCCTGTACACTTAAAAAATGTACTTGTTTTCAGAAAGAAAAAGTGTGAGGATTCGTTATATGCATGCATGCTCTGTTTAGTTTGTCTGATTTGAAAACAAGGTATTTACTAAGAAAGGTCATTGTTGGAGAAGTATAGTGTAACAACGAGAAAAACTTCTAAAAGGTAGTCACAGTGAAATATATTGTAACAAATGTAAAAAGTTTCTCTTTGAACTGTTACTTCTCTGTTTTTCAAATATTCTTGAATTCTCAAAGTCTTGCTTAAGTATTTCAAGATGCAGATCATGCCAACATGCTAATTCTTACATGCTTGTTTTATATAAATTATATTGCAAATAGATTTCGATAAAAATGAAGTCATTGAATTCTAAATACACGAAACAAACCAAGGCACATCATAGACAAGGTTTCTAAAGTCATTGGTTTTCTTGCAGAATTTTAATAACTGGGAGACGAACAAACCATGGCACATCATAGATGAGGTTTGATTGGAATGATATCCAAATCGTGTTGCAATGTAACTATTTATTTTCAGGTCTTTGGGACGTATACCAAGAAAATCATTTCAAATATATTCTATTGACATGAATGCCTTATGTACTATGTACAATATATTTGATTTTTATTCATGTCGGAGGAGAAATTATAAAAACTTTTGTAATTGAGAGATATAGATGTTTGATCTTGTAGCAAAATTTTCTTTTATTACTTGATCTTTAGGTTTCGTTACTAATTTTATTTTTCGTAGCAACGCACGGGCATTGAACTAGTTATTAAACATGGTTTTAAGGCTTTGTGTGCATTTGATCATGCCTTGTACTTTTACGCTTCAAACAAATAGTGTATATAAATTGTAAAAATAGGAGATTATCATAGACCACTCCATTTCTCAAACCAAACAAGGAACAAGGCTATTCCATTCTTCAAACCAAATAAATTCATTCCATTCCTCAAAACAAACACAACGGACCATCCTAGATAGGACGAACTCACCAAAGGTCAAGTGAGTCCTGGATGGAACCATTTCTGATTGAGCTTTGGAAGGGAAGCAGGGGTGGACTTAACATTATGGCAGGTTAGGTTGCTGTCCTACCTACAATTTACAAGGTCTTTTATACTTAGGTGTGTATATACTGTATAGCTCAACAAATTTGGTCCATAGATAGGGCATAGCCCAACAAATTTATGCTCAGATGTGTATATATTTCAAGTTTGCCTCACCTATAATTTCTTCCTGGGTCCGCCAGGGAAGGACAACTATATGTCTGTCTACATATTACTATAAGTGATTTAAATAGTCCACTAAGTTTCACTATAGCATTTTCTAGACATAAAACGACACGCAATTGAATAAAATTCGGCGAATATAGCTACAACTGCTATATTGACCGCTATTTCAATATTTTTGTAGCAACGATAGCTCCGCTATGCTACATGTGCCAGTTCCATTTATATTTCTAAATATTAATTGTGTTTGGTTTATAATATTCTCCTTTTATCATATTTGTTATACTTAAATTAAATTAATTTAGCTCCTAGAAATAATAAATATTAGTTTAAATCTAAATCCATCTCCTAAATTTACATATAGCTTCCACGATAGTCTGCTATAGTCGTGATAGCTTTTTCATGTCTCTCACAGGGATCTAGAATCAAGATATGTGAACCATGGGGCCGGTCAAATCAAAAGAACTGTCGATTTGAAATGGATTATGTATATGCATGTGTATGCAATCTGCAATGGAATGGAATGGATCACTGAAAGATGCTGCTGACTGAGCAATCGTCATGAACACGCCAGATGGTTTCGCCGAGAAGATTGGCGACGGAGAGAATAGTGAGCTGGGGGAAACTCTTGTGGTGCAGCACCGGGACGGTGTTGGTGATGATCACCTCCTGGAAGAGACCACCGGAGAGCCTCTCAACCGCGGGGGGCTGAAAACTGCATGGGTACTGCAAGCATACACAGCTCTCGCTCCCTCCTTGTGCAACAGCTCAGCTCCTTTGGCTATCGTTCCTGCAGTGTACAAGGCAATTCCCTTAATTAATTGCATATCGTACTCGATGATTAATTAATTGTCATATCATATATAGTATATGCATGTAACCATCTGCGATGCTTGCACTAGTAGCTGGTATAGAATATTAATTAATTACCAGCTGTGTCGATCATGTCGTCCACCATGACAGCCACTTTCCCCTTGACATCCCCTATGAGATGCACCACCTCGGCCTGGTTATGTCCGTGGCGCCTCTTGTCAACAATGGCCAGAGGCGCATCCGAAAGCTTCTTGGCAAAGGCGCGAGCCCTCGCCACGCCTCCCACATCCGGGGACACCACCACCACCTCGTTGGGGCAGATGGTCTTGCTGGCCAGGTAGTCCAGGATGACAGGCTAGCTTGTTGGAATTGGAATTTGTTTCATTAATTTGGAAATCGATCGACGTACTGATGAGATAAGATTGGAAAACCCTATCTGGGAATAATTAATAAGTAGTTACTTGTCCGTAGACATGGTCGACGGGGATGTCAAAGTAGCCGATGGACTGGCCGGAGTGCAGGTCGCAGGCTAGCACGCGGTGGGCGCCTGCCTGCGTGATGAGGTTGGCGACGAGCTTGGCGGCGATGGACTCCCGGCCTTGCATCTTCCTGTCGGCCCTGGCGTAGCCGAAGTAGGGGATCACGGCGGTGATGTTCTTGGCGGAGGCCCTCCTGCAGGCGTCGATCATGATGAGCAGCTCCATGAGGTTCTCGTTGGCCGGCGGGCACGTCGGCTGCACCAGGAACACGTCACAGCCCCGCACGCTCTCCTGCAGCTGCACGTAGATCTCCCCGTCCGCGAACCTCTTGATCTCGATCTTGCCCAGCTCCATCCCCAGGTAGCACGCGATCTCCTGAGCCAGCGTCGGGTTCGCCGTGCCGGAGAAGATGCGCAGCCTGCTAGTTCTAGCGCTGCTCGAGCTCGACTCCGGGAGCCGCACGGGGAACAGATCGGCAGCAGCTCGGTGCAGCGAGTGGCTGTAGTCGTACATGCTGCTGCTGCTGCGGCACCTCCAGTGTGACCAGTACGTCTCCTGATGATCGTGGGATCGTGGGAGGAGGACATGGCGGCGAAGAGAGAACGGCGATAGAAAGCAGGCCATGGAGATGATGGAGGAGGGCATGAAGAACTGAATTACCAATCAAACATATATGTATCCAGTACTGTGACCACCTCTCCTGACCATCATGCACGCGTGCGTGTATCAATCGACTCAAGAAGCGGAGTCCGGTTTTGGTGCTCCACTCGTCGCTATCTCCTCCTCCTCTCCTCTCCTCTCTCTCTCGATCGAGTTTGGGATAGCCATCCGGATAAGAGAGGAAGCTAGGAGCCAGTGAGGCGTCAGAATCCTTTATTAATAGGCTGCACTGCACGCCTTCTTTTCTGACGGCCCGGCCCGGCGCATTCGGCTCCGACCGATCGGGAGCCTCAGCTGCACGCCACCTTCCCTCCACAACGTGAACGTGCGTATTTCCATTCCGGCCTGCTCTCGCCGGCAGGCAGCTACACTCCTAAACTTGCACATTAATTCCGTCGCCCAATACCGGACCGGTGGGGAGTGTCCACGCACATGGAACGATGGAACCTGCGACACGTCAGCCGCCGTATGAGACTTCAGAAAGGTGTTAAAACATTAATTATCCTAACATGTTGGTAATAGTAAAAGAAGCACAGTAACAAAATGTTCCAAAATAAATGGGAAACCATCAAGGAGATACTTTAATCCATCAAGAAAACTGGATAGCCGCAGGAGCGGCAAAGCTTAAAAAACTGGTTGAGCAGCAAAATTGAGATTACTTACCAACCTCACGATGGATGCCAGAGCATCTTAGCACTTCCCCCCTTCTTTTTCTTATTTTTCTTCCCTCCCCTGCCTCTCTCTTTCCTATTCCTTTCTTTCTCCCAACCCTAATTCTCCCACCTCTCTGTATGCTCTTGTTCTGCGATACAACCTCCTGCATCTTGTACCCTTGCGCTTTGTTGAGTTAGAATATAATATAAATTCCTACTCTATCTTCAATCTAATTTGTACCATTATAAATATAACAGCCTAGGACAAAAGCAAGCGCTCCATTGTAAATATCTCCGTATATAGTGATTGCCTTCGTGCGCCTGTGGTTTTTTCCCGCAAAAAATTTTCATGTAAAATTCGTGTCTCTTATTTTCTATTTTCTGTGCTTTATTTGTAAAAGTGATATAGCACAGGAGTTCCCGATCACCAGGGTGAGGTGGTGCAGAGCAAGTCTCAACGACGCAAAAGCAACGGTAGATTGTGCGGTAGATCAAGACTCGTGAGAGGCACAAGACGTCCTCCATATGGCACAACAAAGAAAAAAAAAGCATGTCGTATGGGGCCTGCGGGTATACCAAGAAGCTTCAACGGCAAAATTTTGCAAGAAAGGTGGACATGATATATCTGAGTGCTGGTGGGTAAAGAAAAAGGAGAAAAAGAATAAAAACTTTAAAAGTATCAATAAGAGGATGAAGCCAAAGCCACCATTGTTACTAAATAAGATTTTGATAGTGATATTCTCGTTGCCTTTGCTGGTGATTCTAAAAGTGGTGACAAGTGGATTTTTGGTTCATCTTGCAGCCCTAACCGTGAGTGGTTCATTGACTATGAAGCTATGCCAAGTAGATCCATGTTAATGGGTGATAATACACCATACATGATTGCATGCATTGATTCTATCCAGATTAAGATGTTTGATAGCACTGTTAGAATATTATCGGATGTTCGGCACATCAAAAATTTAAAGAGAAATCTAATCTTGCTTAGTACTCTTGATACAAAAGGATACAAATATTCAGGTGAATGTGGAGTTCTGAAGGTCTCCAAAGGCTCTCTTATTGTGATGAAGGGTGATATAAGGGCTGCCAACCTATATCATCTGCGAGGTACTACAATTTTAGGTAATGTGGCTATTGCCTCAAATAAATCATCTGATTCGATGCAACTAATCTTTGGCATATGCGTCTAGGGCATATGAGTGAAATTGGCATGATAGAGTTATGCAAAAGAGGACTTCTTCATGATCAAAATATTGATAAGTTGAAATTTTGTGAACACTATGTCTTCGACAAGCAAAAGAGGGTGAAATTCAACACTGCAACTCACTCTAGAAAAGGCATATTGGATTATATTCACTTAGATTTGTAGAGAGAATCCCACGTTCCATCACATGAAGGTGCTAGCTATATGTTGATCATCATTGATGATTACTCAAGAAGAGTTTGGTCATATTTCATAAAGCACAAATCGGATGTATTCCAAATATTCAAGGAGTGAAAGATTATGATTGAAAAACAAACTGGTATGCATTTAAAGAAGCTGCCTACCGATAATGGTTTGGAGTTCTATTCTGGATAATTTGAAGCTTTATGTAGATCAGAGGTTATTGTGAGACACTACACCGTCTCTAGTACTTCTCAATAAAATGGTGTGGCGGAACGCATGAACAAAACCATTATGGACAAGGTACATTACATGTTATCAAACTCCGGCTTATCTAGGAGTTATTGGGTTGAAGCAGCATCCACTGCTTGTTATTTGATCAATTGGTCACCAAACCTAGCAATTGATAAGAAGACTCCAATTGAGGTATAGTATGATTCTTTAGCAGATTATTCAAATTTGAGAATATTTGGCTGTCCTTCTTATGATCATGTTAATAATGGCAAATTGTAGCCTAAAGCTATTGAGTGTATTTTTCTTAGCTATAAGTCTGGTATGAAAGGCTCTAAATTGTGAAATTTTAAAATTAGAATGGTGATTATTAGCAAAGATGTTATATTTGATGAATCTGTTATGTTGCATGATAAACCATTTATTAATGTTCCCACTGAGGAACAATATAAATCAAACGTGCAGGTGGAGCATGTTATTGATTCATGATTTACACAAGAAGCCGAAAAGGAAAACATACAGAATATTCTTATTATTACACAACCAACACAATGTTTCCATTGCAACCGACATGATTAAGAGGAATATTCAAGCACCCAAAAGATTGATTGAAGAAGCCAATATTGTAGCTTATTGTTTAAATATGATAGAAGAAGTTGAAGGTATTGCAGAACCTTCAACTTATTCAAAAGGCTATCTCTTCTGGTGATTCAGAAAGATGGATGACTGCCATGCATGATGAAATGCAATCTCTTAAGAAGAATAACACTTGGGAGTTAGTCAAGTTGCCAATTGAGAAGAAGGCTATATGTTGCAAATGGATCTTTAAAAGGAAGGAAGGCGTATCACCAACCGAAAAGGTTAGGTACAAAGCAAGATTTGTTGCTAAAGGATACAACCAAATTTCGGTATTGATTTCACAGATGCCTTTTCCCCAATTGTGAAGCGTAGTTCTGTTCGCACTTTACTCAGCATTGTGGCGATGCATAATTATGAACTTAAGCAATTGGACGTGAAAACTGTGTTCTTACATGGGAAATTAGAAGAAGACATTTATATGGAGGAACTAGAAGGTTCCATCGTTCCAGAAAAGGAGAATTTTGCTTGCAAGTTAAAGAAATCCCTTTATAGTTTGAAGCAATCACTTAGATAGTGGTATAAGAGATTTGACTCCTTTCTAATCTTTCAGAATTTTAAAAATCAGATCATGATATCTATATCTATTTGAAGACTTTTAATGTTTTAGCTATTTATTTGCTCCTATGTGTTGATGATATGTTGATTGCTGCAAAAGACAAGGCAGAAATATCAAAATTGAAGGCACAATTGAACATTGAATTTGAGATGAAGGATCTCGGTGCAGCAAAGAAGATTCTTGGTATGGAAATTACCAGAGACAAATGGTTTGGAAAATTATACCTAAGTCAAAAAGGGTATATTGATAAAGTCCTTCATCATTTCAACATGCATAAAGCCAAACCAGTGAGTACTCCATTAGCTGCACATTTCAGACTATTTTCAACTTCATGCCCACAAACAGATGATGAAATTGAATACATGTCTAGAGTTCCATATGCCAGTGCAGTTGGTTCACTTATATATACCATGGTATGTTCTTGCCTCGACTTATCTCAATCTTTGAGTGCTGTTAGTAGTTACATGGCTAATCCTAGACAAAGAGCATTGAAAAACAGTATAGTGGATTTTTCATATATTTGCGGGGCATTTCCAATGCTTGTTTACAGTTTGGAAAAACTAGAGATGGACTTGTGGGTTATGTGGATTCAGATTTTGTTGGAGATTTGGATAAGAGGAGATCTCTTACTAGTTATGTATTCACTGTTGGAGGATATACTGTTAGCTAGAAAGCAAGTTTGAACCTACCATTGCCTTGTCTACTACAGAAGTTGAGTATACGACAATTTCTGAAGCTTGCAAAGAAGTTGTTTGGCTGAGAGGTTTATTTACTGAGCTTTGTGGAAGTACATCTCACAATACAATATTCTGTGATAGCCAGAGTGCTATTTATTTTACAAAGGATTAGATGTTCTATAAGAGAACAAAGCACATTGATATTTGATATCATTACATTCGAGGTGTCATTACTTAAGGTCACATTAAAGTCTTCAAGACAAGTACACATAATAATTCAGCAGATATATTGATAAAGCCAGATCCAACTGCTAAGTTTGAGCTTTGTTCAGACTTAGTTGGTATCTCACTCAATAGTCCTTTGGACTTGTGGCGCACAAGGTGTTCATGATGATTTATTTCGAGGAGAGAGTTGCATTATATTTTGGCTACAAGAAGAATTTGTCTTAAGGTGGAGATTGTTGAGTTAGAGTATGATACAAATTTCTACTCTATCTCTAATATAATTTGTACCACATAAATATTACCCCATAGCCTAGGGGAAAAGTAAGTGCTCCATTGTAAACATCTCCTCATATTGTGATTGTTTCCATGCGACCGTGGTTTTTTTGCAAGGGTTTTTCACGTAAAATTTCTGTCTTTTATTCCCTATTTTCTATGCTTTATTTGCAACATATGCTCTATCTCTCTAATATAAACACAGCTCCAGCTGTTTTGCCAAAAAAACATTAATTCAACATAGTATGTTAACATTCAAGGGTCCTAGATCTGAACCTCGCTTTGTTGTTCAGACGAGGCAACATGGTAGGTAATTATATGTTTGATTTAGTCAAGTTGTTCTACTCATCGATGTCAGCTGTATATATAAATCTAGTTTAATTGGGTTATATATACACTAGTGGAGAAAGGTGGTACAAGGCTAGGTAGTTAGATGCATGTATGGTGTGCACCTAGTCCACCAGGTTTAAGTCCTATACTTGACGCTGGTGTTTATTGATTTTAAGAGTATACACACATGCGTATTTAGTGAAAAAGCACGTGTTTGAGCTCTATAAGGCCTTGGGTATCTCTGATAAATTTCTATCACTCATGTGTGTAGATGGTGTGTAATTCTGGTGTACGCTGAGTATGTGCATCCGCGCGCCTTGTACTTACACAGATTATAGGAGCATCCGTCGTTCCACAGATATGACTTACACAATCAATGAATTGAAGAATCGCCACAATTAATAATGAATTCACCATGCTCGACATAGATTAGATATAAGTAACTAGGGCGGATCGGATGGGATTGCTTTTATTTTGCAGAAAAACTAACCAATGGTATACCGTTGCAACGGTATAGGATGAAACTTACCCGTGAAACATGAAATTTTGGTTGAAACTTATCTATGAAACTCGAAAACCTGATGAAACTTACGCGTGAAACATTCATGAAACTTACCCGTGAAACCTAGCAATGAAACTTACCCGTGAAACTAATGAAACATGCTATACCGTTGCAACGGTATACCGTTGAGTAGTTGCTCTCTTATTTTGGCCTGCTAGCTGTGCATGGCCCAAGCTGCCACATACATTAATCGTCGACAATATTCCTATCCAATCTTGGCTAGCCATACAAAATGTCATTTGAACTCAACCGGGTTTTCTTGATCAGCTCCAGGTTTCACCGGCTGAGCACGTCGGTACCTCTTGGCAAACACCACAAACGCTAACAAATCCATGGCATTAAGCACTGCTATAACAAAGAAGAACCTGTCTACGTGACCTCTATTCAGATCTTGGGGTATCCATCCAGCTTCATCTCCTTTACTGGTGATCGTCATGACTAAAGTAACTAGCAGGCTGCTTGCGTAGCTCCCCGCGGACATGGAGGCCACAGATAATGCACTTCCAAGGCTTCTTAGGCCATCAGGGAGTTGATCATTGAAGAATTCTGTCATAGCGACATACATGAACACTTCAGATGCTCCGATCAGCACATATTGGGGGATTTGCCAAAGGATGTTTAGAGAGCTGGACACTTCACATGTCGTGCCGCAGTCTCTCCTAACATGTTTCAGTCTCTGCTGTTCTACCAACCCGGACGTGATCATCGCTACTGTTGATATGGCAAGTCCAACACCCATCCTCTGAAGTTCAGTTGGCTCTTTTGATCTCTTTGACAAGGGTTTGGCGATGCAAAATCTGTAGACAAAGACGAAGAGCGTTACACCGAATATTTCGAATATGTTGACGCCTGCAGGGTGTATCTTGAACTTTGAGATGGAATTGTCCATGGCTGCTGCTTGTTCGATGAATACAGATGACATCTGTGAGTATGCAGTGGAGTAAATGATGCTGCAGAGCCATATGGGAATGAGTCGCAGAATGCATTTCACTTCTTCTACTTGAGTAACTGCGCAGAGGCTCCATGGCTTCGGTGGATGGTGCTCACCTGGTAAATGGGAGTAGTGATCTTTTATCACCGCTGCCTTGTCCAAACACCTGCAAATTAAAAGAAACATAACTATGGGGACTGCCAGAATCACTCAAGATGCCGTTTTTTGTTATGTGAGAAAAATCAGGTTAATTTTAGGCCAGTAAAATGGAAGGTAACCAGATAGTCTCTATATATATAAGAGATTCTTTCCTTTTCTGATGGCAAAACTACATAGGTAAGCTTTTAGAGCTTTGAACTTTCCAGTTTTGTATTATACGGCGGTTTAAATAAGTATTTTGTAACTATAGTTTTGTCCCATATGTTTTCTTACAGCATGTAAAAAAAATTACAATGCCGTCTATATACTTTGCTATATAAGGTTTTTACTGATATAGAGGAGAGAGAGTATAACTATCTTTTTCACGAAGAGATGACTATATAGAGAGTGTAAATAACTATAGTATAAGTTACTCTATATGTTCAAAAATATAAGACCTATACTTTGAATGGTTTTATTTAGAAATATAAGGTTTGTATATAGATTTAATAAGGTTTTTTTTCTAATATACCCTACTTATTTTCTCTTAACCATATGCATTTATTCATTACTACCCACATAAAGTATTACCTCTTATCTTCCAAAACAATTAATTAAATTTGGTATCTAAGTTATTTTCTTTCATACCTTTCTTAATTTCATTGTAACCTTAATCTTTGTGCAAAGTCAAAATACATCTTATATTTTGAACTGAGGGAGTATTGTCTATAATAAACACTTTTTCATACTATAATTAAAAGATCATAGAAAATCATATAGACAACCTTAAGATATTATGCACTATAGAAGTTGTCTTTAATTATGTCTTTAATTAGATGACAAGGAGAAGTATATAGACAACAATTGTCTCTACTATCGTACATGATCTTAAGCAGCCAACATGTGAGATCCAGTTTGTGTTTCCAGAAATATTTAAGGATGGGTACAGGCCGGATTTCTTGTAAATGTATTTCAAACCTAAATTCAGGTTTTCTACTATTTAATAGAAAATATAAATAGTCATGCATGATTATCAGTCACTAGGTTAAGATATATCGATCTAATTAAAATAATCTACTTTTTCTATACATATACGACATGCCAACAGTTAAAAGCCTTATTAGAAACACAAGACAACCGATACCAAATGCTAGAAAATCGGCCACGCTTAAGGGACATGTGCTACGGTACATGTATGCTTGAAGCCTTGAACAACGCCGTACAAAAAGGATTTATGATCAGCTGATGGTTATTGCTTAATTGAGAACATATCCTGTGCAATCACAAGTTTCGTGCAACCACGGTGCAACCCAACTAGAAAAAGTTTCAAAAAATTCTGAAAAAAATCATGGATGTACATCTCATCTTACCCCATCTACATATAAAATTTCATGATCAAATTCGTCCTGTGCTAGAAGTTACAAAAAAAACAAACTTGTGTTCCTGTTCATGATCAAGTTTGTCTTTTTTATTACTCTTAGCACAGGATGAATTTGATCATGAAATTTTATATGTAGATGGGGTAAACTGAGATGTACATCCATGATTTTTTTCAGAATTTTTTGAAATTTTTTCTAGTTGGGTTGCACCGTGGTTTCACCGTGACAGTTGATTGCACAGGATATTTTCTCTGCTTAATTACCTGTATTCCGGTGTGTGTAGTAGCTTTCTTCCCCCATTACTGCTGTCAACTTCATATAGATCTTCTACTCGCTGTGGAAGTTTTACGCGTCTGTTCTTGACCGAAGCAACAATAACCTGGCAAACACTCGTGATAGGGTTTCCACTGGGCACAAAGTGCCTAAACCTTAAGGTTCCAATGGCAAATAGAATAAGACCGATGAGTGCAGCTCCTGTTGAAATCCATAACGCGATTACCCATTTCCCCTTATCCTCAATGTATGCCAGTAAAGTGACAGATACCAGGCTGCCCAGATTATTTGCTACGAAGAAGTAACCATAGAAGGCTGTCTTCGATTTCTTTTCCTTGATGTCCACTTCATCAAACTGATCCGCACCAAATGTTGTGATGGCTGGCTGGTATGCACCATTTCCCAGTGCAATTTGGTATATGGATATGTAGAGTAGGATCGTGTCTGCTTTTGTTGGTGCCCTGCAGCTTGCTTGTTTTCCTTCACCATTTCCGAAGTCGCAGTATTTATGCAGGAAAAAATGGGATGATATTGATAGCTCCACCAATCCCTGTCAATTGTAATGTTCAATATTATCAGTTGATTTTTTGCGGCAATTAACAATCGATCGATCTCTCAATTTTTTTTTCTGATGCCTGATAATTAAGGAAGAGATCGAAAGCAGCTTACAGCAAGGAAGACAAGCTGGAAGATGATGCAGGCCTTGTATCTGCCCCAGTAGGAGTCGCTAATGAGTGCCCCGACGATGGAGAAGATGTAGGTGGTGCCGGCCCAGTTGCTGACATGGTTGGCGGCGTCAGCATTGTCCAGCCTCATCACCACCGTCATGAACGTCACCAGGTTCGTCCCAATGCCGTTGACTGCTAGTGTCAAAAGCGCCTGGTTTACTGCTTAATTTTTTCCACAGAGGCAGGCAGACAGGTTAATTAGCTTATTTAGACTGCAGGTTTACTCGTGAGACTATCTGGTAATTAATTTACTACTAGAAGACAAGAATAAGCATATATACATGTATATTCCTATACCTACAACCTAGTTTAACTTATTTTATCTGCGATCGATATCTTCTGCTTTGTTTTGGCTCTGGTTTTAATTTGCATATGCAATACATGCCTTCCAAAAAAAAAGAAAGAAAGAGAGAGACGCGTATAGTGTAAAAGAAAAAAAAAGCGCTGGATCTCTTCTTTACTCTCTTTGTTTCACTATCTTTGTCCGTAGCTCACTAAGCGCATAGACTAGGAAAACGGTAAATCTAAGAGATACTTAAAAATGATCATATATACATCTATTAAATGATACAACTTCTAAAGCATTTAACTAGAAGGAGGGGATGCAATAACAACAAATATAGCGAAACAAAGGGAGTAATAAGTAATTAAAATGAATGCTAATTTCTTGTAGAAAAAAAACCTGTCCTTAATTTCCTGGACATGCATGCAGGTGAAGTAATGAACGGTGAGATAGAGGATTGATTAATTGCTTACGTAGAACGAGGAACCCAGAAAGCCATCCACCCGATTTGTCTCTCAGGCACCGGCTGCCGTTCCAATCCACGGACCCATCCATCGTCGTCGCCCCTGCGCCCGCACCTGCACCTGCACCATGGTCGCCGCCGCCGGACGAGATCACTCGCGATTCATGCTCCTTCCCAGCTTGATGGGGCTGCTCAGCCATGTATGTAATGCAAGACCGGACGGACGACGAAGGTCGAGTATGCTTCTGTGATGTAGTATGTAGGTATTAGGTAGGTATGTGTATATATATGCATTTGTTGCAAGTGCCAAACGGCGAGAGGGCTGCGCGACATGCCACGTGTGGGCGGAGATGGGACCTGATGTGTCATCCTCTTAATTGCTTCAGCTTCAGGGATCCCTGCATGCTTTGTTAAAAAATAAAATTAATAATAAAATAAAATCCCCATGTCTATGCTGTAATGCATTAATAGCTCACGATCCGCAGAAGATGTTTTTTACTCCTCTGTCCAAATTTATAAATTGTTTTTCTTCTTGTCACATAGACAAAAATATATTAGAATAACTAGATTATTCTTAATTATTGTCACTAAGCACTACATTCGGATGTATACATATAGAGAATATAAAATAAATATAGATATTTATTGGGGGTACAAAAGGAACATCACACTAATTTTGCATTTGAATATGAAACACGCTTTATATTTATAGAAAAGACTATTAAAAATATACATCTTGTAAACTTAGACAAAGGGGTAGAATAATATATAGAGCACAGTGCTCATTTTACTACATCCGTTCATAAATAGTTATTGTTTTATACATCGACACGATCTTCAAAACACAACATTGATCAATAATTTCTATTATAATATATTTATAAAATATAATTAAATTATAATATTATGAAAGTGTTTTTCGAGATAAATCTACACATATGATTTTTATGTATTCAATTTAAATATTTGAAAGATATTGATAGTCAAAGTTTTAAAAGTTTGATTGCACCTAGGTCCAAAACGGTAACTATAAGTAGGGAGATCTCATCTGCAAGGAATAAAATTGGGGTTAGGTCTTTGGTTGTCAAGCTCTCCGACCATAGGTTGGTGGATAGCAGTATGAGGTGCCTACCAGCAAGAAGATAATTGAATCAGGAAGTGCTTTGCTGGGTAGTGGGAGGCAGGGGTGCAATCGGATTGGTTATGCTAACTGATCGGATCTGTTTGACTCAAAGGAAGACGAGATCAGCTTTTAGTTGCTTTATTTCACGTACAGAAACATCTCCCTTATAAAGGTGCATCAAGCCAAAACTGCCTCATAAGACCATAGCGTTACGAAAATCAAACTGCCACGATCCCTGAAACCGCCCCTGGTATCTCGCATCGTGGGCGAACAGACCAACCGTACAAGAACATGATCTCACTAAGACCGTGGCACCACGTTGATAGTTGAGGTGTAAAGTAACGTGGCATAGTGAGAATAGGTGGCAAAAATTTAAGTACATTTATAGCATATCGGGTCGCGTCGCATATCATCACAAGTTACATGATAAACATGTGAAATACGTGATATGCGCATGCTGGTGTATACATAGCGTAAAATAGCCAAGCATGTGTACATCTAGCCATACCACCAATTTATACTAGAGTCCATACAAGAGCTCCTATTATATGTTGGTTTCCCACTACCTAGCTAAGCAATATGGGACATCCCACGCATAACACAACACCGCTTTGACTTCTTTGAATGAATTAATTCTAAAATTAATTTTAACATCTTCTATTTCATTGTATCCAAAGAACCCAATCTTACCTCCACTGCCTCACCACCATCTATACGACAACGCCGAGCCGCCACTGTCCTTTTTGCCCAAAATTTTCTTCCACTCCAAATTCATTTTCATTCCAGCCTGCAAGGTAAAAGCAATTGGGTTGCGTAGGAGTGGATCAGAGGCTAGACAAGAATCCGAGAGTACAAAAGCGAGATATATAGTTGTAAGAACCGCCATTGCTCGCTCGCTTCCTGGCCACCACTCATGCGTGCACCTCCCGCACTCACTTTTGCCTCATCTGTTGCCGCCGCGCTTGCTCCTTTCCTGACCACCCCCCGTTATTGCAGTGCATGCACTCACCTTCTTCTCCACTGCTCGCTGGCGCCCTTATCGAATAGGAAGGACTCAGGAGAGGGAGGAGCGAGCGGAAGCAGACCGCACAGAGAACTACTCAGTCATGCATTGCAAGCAAAAAAAGAACTACTCAGTCTGTGTAGAGGCCGGAAGACTTCTTAGTATAATTGTATCTCCTTGATGTAATTTACTGAGATTAATAAAAGCTTCCTTTATCCAAAAAAAAAAATGCATTGCAAGCAAAAAGGCTCATCCATCTGTTGCATACATGGTACAAGTACTACGTGTAGTATAGTTTACTATACGCGCATACACCCGTATATTGGCACCATCCTGCATATGTACAGCTTGACTTGTACCTACATACCTATCTATCTTCTACCTATCTTAGGCTAACCGGATCAAAACTTGTCAGATGCCTTCTCCTTGGTGTTCTGACCATTCCATCGCAAAAACTCATTTATATAGATGTCGTCAACCATGATGCATCTTAGCCCCTCGCTGCTAGTTGCATGTCACAATTTCTCCGAGCTTCTCCCTTCCCGTCTAATTTCCTGAATCCTTTGTCGCAACCTTCTCCTGTGGTCGTGGATTTTCCACAGCCCATGACCAAGGACAACGGCAGAGTATATGCCGTGGGTGATCATTGGTGCGAGAATATTGTCGGTCTGCATTGATCGCATACATGTATTACCGATGGATCCTTTCAATTAATAAGCAAAGCTCAAGTACAGAAAATAAGGCATAGCCATCGTGGTTGTGTTACCTGGATCCATTCAAATCCAAGGTAGAAAGCCAAGATTCCTTCTAGAAGGGGGAATATATCTTCCTCATTTGCCTCCTTTCGTACCAAGCTGAAAATCAGACGCTCAAGAGTTCAGTTATGCCTGCACATGCTACGCTAATGGCTGTTTCTACCTCTAACTACGTACGCTGCTATTGCCTACTGTACTGTAGCAGCACGAGAATATATACACACCTGCAAATAGTTTCTTGAGATTCTCCCGCCCGGTGTGTGAACCCATTGCTGGTGTCACCACATAAGTAGGGTCTGAAATGAAACACAGTATATTACAAGACTTAAGGAACGCCCGATGCCATAAATTCCATCCCAAACATGCATGTAAATTAGGACAATAAGTCACCTTTTGGAGCAGTAGCGATATAATAGAGGGATCCTGTGAGGGCCGCGGTGATGGCTGCTGCAAACGTTTGTGCAAATGGGACAAAAGGAGGCACCATGCCACTCTACATCATATCAAAACAGTTCAGATCAGGGAGGGACATATCTCGGATTGCGGATATCACAGAAAGTAGAATTCATACCAGCGATGCAATCCCTCGAGCATCTTTCATGAGCTCTGTGCCTCTCAGAAAAATATCAGCCAATGCTCCCTACAGTTTCAGTTATTTTTGCTCTACAGAGTGAGAAAGTGAAGGGAAAAGCATGTGCTACGTACTTAAAAAATGAGTACTGTGCCTCTACAGTTACAAGGAGCGTAATCAAGTAATAAGAATTCCTATAAATGTAGTTTATCTAGAACCGTAAGGAGAATGGACAGCCAGCATATACCTGAACAGCTACACGATAGAACAGTTCCTCACCAATCGAGCTGGCAGTTACGAGGAGAATGAACTGCGAATAAAAATTATACAGTCACTGTATATTGTTTTTAATCAGGTGCTTCGAGCAATGCTCCATAAAACCCAAATTTAGGACAGTTTCACTTGATGAAAGTGATGGACACTGAAATGTGCAGGAAATCACTGAAAAGATTCCCAAAATGAGTGGTTTTCTGAAAAGCATGTGAAAACCTGTCATGTTTTTATGAATTCTTCTCAAGGAAGTTTGAGAAGCACATAGCTAGAAGGAAAAAGTCTACTTTTCAACCTTAAATCCTAGAGTCGGTTTAATTTTAAACCTTAACTATGAAACCGTTCGATTCAGAATCTTAAACTAACGAAACTGTTCAATTTGCCCTCTTAGAGCAAAACCATCCCAGGTTTTGCTGTCGTAGCATCTACATGGACAATTTGACTGACATATCGTCCACGTCGGTGTCCCACATGTCATACTTTCCACTTTCCTCTCCTCTCTTTCGCCCATCAAACTACGCCGTTCAGCTCCGCCGTCCAGCTTGATGCGGACGCAGGCTTGCAGCTGCGGTTGATGCAGACGACAACCTTGGTGCCAAGGCGCTTCACGAGTCGGAGGATGGCAGCCATTGCGGTGGCATGGGCTGAGCTGAAGGGAAGGTAGACGGTAACGACGTAGCCACCAGCAATATCGAGGAGATCCGCGCGCGCACTGGCCATACCAGGCTAAAGTGGGTGAACCAGGGTTCGAGGCATGCAGGGGCTTCAAATTTCGTTTTCGGTTTATATTTCGCTCCCCACCTGAAATCCGAAATTTCGGTGAAATCTCATTATTTCGGACAAAATCTGAACAAAATTCAAAAAATAAAATTCAAATCCGCAATTTTTGATCCGAATTTCGGGTGAAATTATTGAAATTTTGGTAAATTTCAACGGAACAAAAAATGGTCAAATAATGTCAAAAATTTTGAATTTTTTTATGAAGATTTCTGACACATTTGTGATGTTCCCAAAAAATTTCAGATGATTATCATGTCTGAGGAATTTTTAAAAATTCAAATATTACTACTGTTCTGATAAAATGCTGACAAGCAAGTTTGAACTGAATGAAAAATGGTTCAACCACGTTAGCAAATTTTTAAATTTTTTTGCATGGTTATGATCCATCACTAATGTTCTTATAAAATTTTCAAATAATGATCAAGTTGTGAATGTTTAAAATTTGAATAGTGCTATTGCCCGTTAAAAGGCTTACCAGCAAACTTGAACAAAATGAAAATGGTTCAAACTAGGTTAGAAAATTTGAAAATTTTTTGTAGATGGTCCTGACATAACATTAATGTTTATATAAAATGTTTAGATGATTATCATGCTTAAAAAATTTTCAAAAATTCTAAGAGTGCTACGTCCTGATAAAAACTTGATGATCAATACATAGAATTGCTTTAGCAATAAAAAAGGTTTAAAATTTTTGAAAATTTTACAGAAGGGTGATAAGGAAATGCAAGATCTCATAAAAATTTTACACTCCAATGAATTTATAAAATTCTTGCAAGGCACAATACCATTTATGTTCTTTCTCTTTTTGATTTTTGAAATATAATATAACAAATGAAGTTCAATACTTACATAGATTTGATTGACCAAACAAAAAAATTGAAATTTTTTAAAAATTTATATAATGGTACTGAGGCAATTCTTAATCTCTCATAAAAATTTTAGATCATGATCACACTTGAGAAAATTTATAAAATTCTGACAAGGTTATGTCCCAATTATGTTCATTCTGTTTTTGATTTTTTAAAGATAACAAATGAAGTTAAATTATTTTGAAAATTTTTATGTATAATCCTACATGACTAAATATAGTACTATAAAATTTTCAAATCATTATAAAATTTGTAAAATTTTATAAAAATCTAATAGTGTTTCTGCCAAAATTTTAAAATATCTCAAAAAATTCGGTTTTCAACAAATTTTCATAGAAGATGACTTTCTTAAGGGTTATTGGAACAAATCAGGTCAAATTTAGACCTAAAAGTTCAGAAAGGTCAAAAATCATGAAATTTCGTTGAAAAAATAAATTATTGTAGCAATGTCAATTTTTTTAGATTTTTTATCTTGTCGGTAATTTGGATTTCATGGTGACCCGAAATTTGAAATTTCAGCAAAAATTCACCCAAATTCGGTGAAATTTGTATCCATGCGTGCAAGATGCTTGACCTACTTTTGTACGTGACGCGTCGCCTCTTTGGTCCCTCCACTCTGGTTAGATTTTCGTTAATCTTCTCACGACTGTGTTCCAACTAGTGTTACATGGACACCGATCACGAGTCGGACTCGACTCATATTCGATGTATCTGATTCGGCCAAATTTTATAGACACAGAAAATGTTACTCGAAATTGGATACGGTGTCAGAATCTAACCTAGATTCAAGATATTCAATTTGGCAAAAAATTTTAGACACGGGTATTCGAGTAACACTGGTTCCAATTCTTTTTCATCCATCTCATCGATTCTTGCAATGTGTTGAATTGGACCTTTTCACCGTCACCTACGTTCCATGTTTGCTGCCCACATTTGCCATCCTTGGTAAGACCCTATCTGATTCACTCACACCTGAGCCTCCCCTCATCTTCCCCTCCATTTTTTTTGAAAGAAGTTCTGCCATGCATTAAAGAAGAGTGCTAAAAATACAACAGAGCATTTGATTGAGATACATCCTGAATTCTTTTGAAACGAGAAAGTACAACGCGAACGAGGAATAACCCTAGCCTCGACCATGTCTCAACCATGGCACCATCGACTTTTAGAAGACTAAACCTCTTTCAAGAAATTCGTGCAGTATACTATCGAAATTCGGGAGCGACCATGTTTCTTCGGTTCTGTACGTCATTAGTGATGGTATTAGCCATAATGCCACCAGCTGCACGATTCGATACAGGTTATTGAAAATTTTGTTGTTCCTTTCCTTCCAAAGATTCCACATGGTATACATGGAAATGCCATCCACCTCCTTGCGATGTTGCTCGGCGAATGAGGAGGTGTTTGGACGATTCTGGTTCTAATCCACACAGCACGCAAAAAGCGCTATGAGGGCGCAGCGGCCGCAGCCAATTCCTGATGACTAGCTTCTTCTTAACCGAACCTCCTGTCCTCCGAGCTAACTGATAGCAGGATGGTGCATGGAGCCAGTTAGACTACCAAAAGCTTGCTGTTTGGCTGTTTCCCAGCATGAGCGTGGTGCTCGCGTGCAATAAGCTACGGTCACTTCCCCTCCATTTGACGCGCTTAGTTCAGGTTCCTGTTCATCTAGCCACCGTCACTACCACCCGTTGTCACCGGCATGTCTCCGACGCCCGTCTGGCGCTAAACCACCATGACCAGTTCCTCGCGTCATGTGCATTTTGTTTGACCTATCTCCCATGCCTATCCCTCGCCATCGGTAACTTCCACGTGAGGCACTTCCATGGTTTCTCCCGTTCCAGTCCAGAGGAGGAGAAGACCTATTCTCTCTCTCTCTCTCTTGTTTCTTACAACCATGGTAAGGCTGAGGAGGTGTTTTTGCACCGGCTTTAAAAGTTTGAGGATAAAAGTGAACGATTTTGATGTTGCGGGTTGAAATTCGGACTCAGACTTGAAAATTGGACTTTTTCCTAGCTAGAAGGATATGTTCTGTGTTCTGGAGCGAGCGACTAAACATTCTGTTTTTCCCCCTTTTGGAGTGTAACAATTAAGCTATCTGGAAAATATGCAACTAATTAAGTGCACTTTTTCTTAAATGAAAGACAGCAAATAAAACACAGCCCAACAGCATCATGTGAAACAGTCCTGATTTTTTATGTGCATTTGGTTCTTAGAATTTAGTTGTCTCTGTTGCAACTTGTGGCTAAAGTCGATTTAAACTTGGAAATTGGAGTGAACAAGAATATATAGTTGATACGAGCAGAAAGAGATACTTGAATTGCTTCGAACTTGGAAGTACGTACCTGCCATGGTGACATGCCATAGAAGAAGCTGCGAAGCTCCTCATCCTCGACATCTCTGATGGCACGAGCATGAGGTGAATATTTGACTACTTCATCCTACATGCACAAACTAGTTAAGTAGACATTTACGACATGTTGTAGAAATTAAAGCGAGTGGGGTTGAGGATGTACAAGATAGTGTTGTACTACTACAACATACATCGAGGATAAATAACAGAGCCATGATCGGTGGAGCTGCATATCCGAGTCCCTCGACAAACGCAGTCAGAGATGTATGGAAGCCCCCTGTGCAATCTATTCCGGCCATTTGGCAAATGAATCTCCCAGTAAGCGCCATGGCAGAGTAAATCCCTGCATGTGCACACATGCATAATGAACAGCCCATTTTTTCATATTAATCGAGTTTCATGAATGCTTGCGTGGAACTAATCTATTGATGGAGCTAATTACGCATATGCTGATATGCATGCATGTGGACAGATATCCTAATTCCAATTAATTTGGAAATTAGCGAGCGATCTTGCACATGCACTCCATAACATATAGCTAATTAACAACCAATTAAAAATACGACATGTGGGATGAGATGAGAGTACTTCTCACCAATGCCATAGCTTAGCCTGACGATCGCCCCCAGCTTCTCCCACATGGCCAGCTCCGCGTCCCGGGCTGCAAAGCCCGAGCCGCCGCCGCCGCCGCTGACCACAGGAGCGGCAGGTGGGGCGGCGACCTCGACGACCCTGGGGCCATCGGCTGCGAGGCGGCCACTACGACGTCGGTCTGTGCCATCGCCGCCGCCCTCAGCAGCCGCACGGATCCAGCTGCTAACGCGAGGGGCGAAGCCGGTGGAACAGTAGGTGTATGTGTAGGTGTAGTTGAAGTTACAGGAGGAGGAGGCCGCAGAGGGCGCCAGCTCCATTCACAAGAATCCCTCTATTAAGAATCTTTTTTTCCTGTATCGATGGTCTCTTCTCTCTTCTCCAAGGTATTCTTGTGCAGGAGGGAGAGAGAGTAGAAACGGAGTAAGCAGAAAAGAATCTGCAGAATGAGGAGCAACAAGACAAGAGAAATGCCAAAGATTTTTCTTCACTTGGTTTATTGGCCTTCGCCTCTCTCTGATCTGATCTGATCTGTGAGCTAGCCTAGCAGTAAAAAATAAACTCGCATCTCTCTCTTCTCTCTTACAGAGTTTTATATGCTAACGAGGGGCGCCACGAAACGAAAGAGCCATTTGCGCCGTCAGTTTTTTTTAATGTGCGTGGCCGCCGGTTTTGCTCTGCCCTTGGTTTTTCTTTCTTTATTTTCTACTCTTCTCGAAGTGTTTAATTTGATGATTTTCCAAACAATATCAGCAGTAGGGCAAGCAGGTACGAAAGCGCCGTGGCGCGAGGCGAGTGGGCGCTGGCAGATGAGAGGGATTTGCCTGTCCAATTACCGCCTGCCACGCCGACCAGTTGATAAGGGGTCCGGATGACGCGGCAGCTATCCTAGCCTAACTCACCTTGGCCTGGAGTAACCAGCGTATATTGATCCTGGTTGAGAAAGAATGAAGAGATAAAAAAGTTAATTGATATATTTGTTGTAAAACCATGTCACCTGTTTTTTATCAACTACGATTTACCAATAGAATAGCAATCATAAATATAGAGCGCACACAATGTAGGAATGCAAAACTGTTCTATCTTTTTATTAGATTAATTCTCTTTACAAGGAGGTACCAGATATATTATAATAGCTAACAGAGATAGATCCAGATTCGCCCACACCAAGTTAGAGTTCAACTATATTTAGATAACTAGGACTCAGAGTCCATCCATATCTTAGCAATCCCCTTTAGCCCAATACTGCATAATGCACATGTCTCACCAAAAACTCCACTAAAAACCCCAATGAGAAAAAAGAGATAGAGAAAAAAATATATTACATTCACACATTATTCTACACTAGTTGCCTCATTGAAAATCTTTATGTGAGAAAACTTAAGAAAAATTCACTAAGGAAACAAGAGTACAACTTATAATTTTTTTGGATTTAAAGTAGTATTTTCAGAATCATGGTAAGGGTCATGGTTCAGAGATTTACTCCTCTTAAACTTTGTATATCTCTAAATCATCTCATTCCAATGCCACTAATACATCTTTGGAAACTAGATTTTGGCAAAGACTGCTATATTTTCACATTACTTACTTTGTAGAATCTTTACCACATCATTCTTTTGGAGTTCGTAAGGATAGAAAAGTTTAGCGGCAATATACTTCGTGATATTGCTTTTAACATAACCTATTTGCATTTGTGATAACACAAGCAATATTATCTTCATAGATAATTATGGGGATATCGACGGTATTAAAACCACATGACTTTTAGATATATGGTTAATCACACGTCTTAGCCAAACACATTCACGTGTGACTTCATATAAAGCTATAATCTTCGAGTGGTTGGTAGAAGTAGATACCAAAGTCAGCTTAAAATACCTCCAAGAAATAGCTGAAACACCATAGAGAAACACAAAACCAGTATGAGATTTAGCATTATGGGGATCAGATAGATAGTCAGCATCCGTATATCCTACCACAGTTAAGTCTTGGTCTTTTCGGTAAAATAATTTCTAACCAAGATAAACCTTTGTCTATTTTTCGAGTATCCTATCCTAAGAGCATTCTCCAGACGTAAATCCTTCACCAAAAAGGGGCTCTATTGATCCCTCATTCAACAAGTAAGCTCGACGGGGACCTATTTCCCAAACGTCGACAGCTGGCGCCGTCCGTGGGGATAAGGTCACTAGTAGATCCTTTCGTGAAAAATCCCTGAAGATGCCCGATTCCTAGGATACTCAAGACCTCTGAGCCTTTGATGGCGCCGAGGATGATGACATGTACTATGCCGATGGAGGTGTAGCCGATGTCGTTGACCCAGAGGGTCACACCGAACTCGGGAGTCTTTCCCCGGTGGCTATAGTGCGAGAGCGATACCTTCGCTCTCAGCGTGATACCCTCACAGATGATGAGGAGTGTGATGGACTCTACGATGGTCTGGACATTCCTGACCATTTCGAGCCCGAACACGAAACTACATCATGAGGAGACACCATGATGTCACCTTCACGATCCTCGTATTCCCGCGATGTTAACATGGCGGGAGGAGAAGAAGACCCCAAGATTGAATCCTCGAGGGCTACCCGTCATCACCACTATGAAGCAGCCAGAAACCACCTAGAAGCGTCCCTAAACAGGACCTTGGCAAGCATCCGCCGTCAAGCTCGTGAAAAACCGAGCGCTAGGGCTGAAACCCCAGCTCGCGAGATTTCCCGCGGGTGTCACACACTACAGCATGTACACGATAGTTGACCAAACTCGCCTCCTCTCGTTCCCCAGAGCAGGGAGTGACTGCAAGCTCTGGCGGCGGTCGTGCGCGATCTTTGAAATTTCTCCGAACAGGTGGATCTAGAAGCGATGGGCGCGTTTGTAGCCGAAGACTTGGAGAAACTCATCGCCGACATGAAGCTATCAGGGTCACCTCGTGACAAAGAAGCCAGGGGAGTTTCCCGGGAAAATCGACATCACACCCCTATTTCGCTCCCGTCACGGTGATTCTCGAAGCCTTGCTCGGGAAGGCCGTGGGAGGTATGATCGGTACCGTGAGGACTCTCGGAGCGATTCCCGAGCAATCTCACGGGGTCAAAGGTATGTTTGTCACGGTCACGGGCATACCGAGCATTTTGCCTCAGATCGATCCCCGTTGCGCCAACATCGAGAAGTTTTCTCTCGCCTTGGTCCGCATGTCAGAAGCTAGCATAGCGATGATCGCCATGATCACCGTGCCCGAAGAGACCACCATGATGCCCCGGCTTTCGGATGTCGGGCTTTTGCAGCGCCTCTTCGTAATGTCTCGTGACTGAGCAAGTTCAAGCCTGGACACATCGAGAGATTCAACTGGACTCAGAATCCGGATGAGTTCCTCTCCATTTACACCACTACGATTTTAGCAGTTGGAGGTGATGAGGGAGTTATGGCTAACTTCCTACCTACAGTGCTTGACGGAGCTACTCAGACTTGGCTCTTCAATCAGAAGGAGGGATCAATTCGCTCCTGGAGGCAACTCAGCAATGCACTCAGAGCAAATTTCCAAAGCTGTTACACCCGCCTAGGCAGAGAGTGCGACCTCGAGCACTTGATCTAGACAGAAGGTGAGTCTTTGTGACAGTTTTTCCAAAGGTTCATTCAAGTGCGGAATTCGATCCCAAATGTGTCGGATGAGGCAGTCATCTGCGCTTTCAAGTTTGGGGTCCGAGACATCCACTTCACATAGGATCTGGAGATCTATTCGATTTATCTGGCCAATGAATGCTCCAAGATGGTCCGATCAAGACGTGAACGCCGGCGAGGCGCCCAAAGGAAGAAAATGCCGACTCGGCAAGCCGAAGGACCGGGATGTCGCCAGAGGAGGGGTGAATAGCGTAATTAAAATTTTAAAACTAAATCGCAGTGGAAATTAATAGTCGAGTATCCGAATATACTTCTGACCGTCCGAAAGTGATTCGGATAGTCCGGTATTATTCAGATATTCCGAGTTCTATTCGAATAGTCCGAGGTGAGTTCGATATTCAATGCTCCAGAGCACACACCAATGAAAAATATATCTAGGCTATTTGGGGATATTAAACACACCAAATTAAGCTAGTTAGCCTAGAATACTTTAATCAAGTACAGATCTAATGGAAAACTTAATAGAAAAGTAGATCGGGCAATTTCAAGATTCAAAATCAAATACTAAAGCAAGAGTAAGAAGCAAACATATAGACATAGATTTTTCACTCAAGTTCGGATCCTTGAGGATCCCACGCTCTCCTGAGGCGCTCGGTCACACTTGAGCCGGTCTCTTTCAACCCTTTTCCTCCCGGTGTTGCACAAATGCACTCACGCAATGTTCGGTCACACTTGAGACGGGGTCTCTTTCAAGCCTCTTCCACCCTTGTTGCACAAATGCACTCGCCGGACTTCACTTCTTTGATTCCTTCCCATGAGGCGGAATCGGCCTTCACAAACTCCCACGGCCAACCACACAAAGCTTCGGTGGCTCGTAGGTGACCTCCGCCGTCTAGGAGTCCTCAACCTCCAAGAGTAACAAATGCTCATGAAGAACAAGCTTGGAGATGAAATCAAGTGCTCAAAGATCAACTCTTCCTCAACATACACCTCTTCCAACTCTTCTCAACCCTTCTCACTAAGGGGATCACTTAGATCTAAGAGTGGAGAGGGATTTTAGGGGCTCAAGAGCAAGGGGATAACCTCTCAAATCTAAAGGGTTGCAGCCCCCCACAAATAGGGAAGGATGGGGGTTTAAATAGAGGCTCCAAAAAACTAGCCGTTTGGAGTCAGCCCCGACTCAGTTCGGACAGTCCGAACTCACTTCGGATAGTCCGAACAACACTTCGGATAGTCCGAGTAGAACTGAGTAGCCCGACGAAAACGAGCATAACTTTTGACTCCGGACTCCGATTTTAGTAATTTTGGACTCTACCGAAAGCTAAGAACGAGGGCTATACAACCAACAAGGTCTCACTATCCAAATCTCAAAGGATAATTACATATTTCACCAAGAATCCAAGGGAGACCTACAATTCTTACTTTCCGGCACCACCAACACTACTCTCTCTCTAAGTTTCACAAGGATGGATCACTTGAGCACTTGACACATCTAAAAGTCATTCGACATCGCATCCCTCTTAATAGTACGGCAATCCTTAGACTCAAATTAAATCAAAGATAATAAAGTCTAGAAATAGTCACTTGTCGTCTTCTTTCTTAATGCCAGTGCATGAAAACCTTCACCATATAATTGATGACATCTTCGCCTTGTCCAACTTGACTTGATTCACCTCATGAGACTCTCGTCCTATCAACCTTGACTTTATCATCCTCTCCGATGATCTCCACGCCAAGTCGATCTTGACTTAGTCCTCAACTCTTGGTGATACCGCCGTCTTGTTGACCTTGGCTTAATGATCATCCTTCAGGATACCTTGGTCGTCATACACACACGGGACCTAATTCTTTCCAAACCACTCATGAAATGCATTAGTCCCAAAAACTCAATAGATATGAAGAAATTGATATTTGTGAGCAGTTGATTACCACAAGTGTTTCATATAAAGAAGCACAACATAAATGGAAACACTTGACATAAGAAATGTTCTCTACTAAGTGCACCATGATGAATATGTAATTGATCTATATGCACTAGAGAGATAATTGTCGATATGATGAATCAATTAAATCATGGCAAGGATCACAGTCTTTACTTAAATGAAGCACATGATAGAATATACACGAATTGTACATGTGCGACTAATATTTGGAATAAGAGTAAATATGTGATCCAACACTAGATTAAACTTCACTAAGAGAATTGCATGAGAAGATATACAACTAAAACATGCATGCACCAAGTCAATCTATAGCAATATGAAGTTTAACTCTAGTTAATACATGCATACTAAAAACAAAGCACATAATGAGCTCAAATGAATATATATGCACAAATAAATATGACATGAACCAATGTGCATATATATAATCAACATGCTACTTGGAGTTCACTATGCATTTGCACAAAAGGAATGCAATAACAAATATAGAAGGGATACCAAGATTGCATACCTTATCTTTGCTTACCCATCTCACTTGATTTTCCTCTAAATAGATGAGACTAATACTCAACTTGGCAATAAACATATTAGTCTCATAGCAATATAATCATATTAGAGGTTTGTCATTTGTTAAGCACTAAGTTAAGTATTTACACAATTACATAGATTGTCATTATATGCGCTTATCATTAATCACTAAAATAACATAAGTGCCTAGATGCACTTTCACAAGCTCCCCCCTCAACCCGGCTTAGAAGGCTCCACGAGTAAGAAGAATACAGGCTCCGTGGAGAAAAAGATCAAGAAAAAGAAAAAGAGGTCGTCTGTGTCGAACGTGGTCGCGGCTCTCGAGCATAATTAGCCACAAGCTTCGTAGCCGCAGAAGTGTAAGAATTTCAGCGGAAGAGGCAGGGGTCAACCTCCCCAGCACCACAACGACCAAGGTGTCCCGCTGAGCGACCGTTTCTGCCCGTTCCATCAAGCGTATGGGCATGACCTCCGCAATTGCCGGACCTGGACATTCCGCTTAGAACAGTTCTACAACGGTAAATGCCCCATGCCTACGCTCCCAGAGTAAGGCAAGAATAGTAAGGGCAAAAAACCCGTTGACGACGAAGAGGACATGGACTACTAGGAGCCCCGCAATCAGACACGGTAATATTCGGTTCCTCACCACAAATCCTTCGACCTAACGCCGCCAGGTAAGCTCCTCGTAGCAAACTCGTGGTCTGAGCTGCCCATTATCTTCTCCAAGGATGATTGTCCCCTTGGATTAACCAAGCCCTAAAGGCTTCCAATGGTCATAAACCTAACCATCAGTAACACCACAGTGGGACGAGTGCTCATTGACGGTGGAAGTTCCTTGGATCTCATATCCGCCAAAGTCTTGGATGAGATGCAAGTCCCTCGGTCTAAAATCAAGAGCATAGCGGTCCTCTTTTACGGGATCGTTTCGGGCACCTCAGCCAAACCTTTTGGTCAGGTCGTTTTGCCCGTCACATTCGAGAGTCTGAGTAATTTCTAGACAGAGATGATCACCTTTGAGGTGGTCGATTTCGAGTTGGCATACAATGCCATCCTCGGCAGACTGGCTCTTGCCATGTTCATGGCTGCTACGCATCATGCGTACCAGTGCTTGAAGGTTCCTGGTACAAACGGAGTAATCACCGTAAGAGGGAACCAAAAGGTGACCTTGAGCTACGACGAGAAGGTGCTAGACATGGTCGATTAATTGCCTCATCCCGGCCAAAAATTGCCTTCTAGCCCGGACAAAAGTGCGCGAGATGGACAAAAGTGCGCGAGAAGGACAAAAGTGCAAAGACCAGTGCTGGACCACTAAACTCACCACCAGAGGCCTCAGTCTACATAAGCCGATTATTGTTCATGAGTATTTCAACAGAAGTTTACAATCGATACGTACCCTCTCTGATCGCCCGAGTTCTAGTTCAATTCACACGCGTTCTATTGCCAGCGCGATTGTCGAGCAACCGCATGTCTTTCTCGTCCTTGTCAATATCATGCTCGCAACTTAGGGCATGGGTCAAGACGCCTGGGCGGCGAAGTCAGTTTCAGATTTCTTTCTCTCGACCTAACCCATGCTCGTAACTCAGAGAAATGGTGTTGGATCGTTAAGAGAAAAGCATGCGCACATTATTTTCAAGCCCACAAGATTATTGTCGGGGACTGATAAACCTCTGACAAGTCAACACACGGTCAACAGGGGTCCCTAGCTCGAGACGATGCAGCAAGGGGCCTCAACCAAGACCTAAGAAGCGCTGATACCCGCACGATCTCGAGCTTGGGCAGGAGGGTCCCGCCTCAAGACGGCCTCGGCCTTGGTTCGGGAGGCGATTTGGTTACTAAGACTGATGGTGGCATCAAGGCAGATGCGGGCGTATAACCGGCAAGCATAAACCACCTTCAATGCGCACAAAGCCACTACTCCAGGAATCTCTCCCGTCCGTTACAGGCAGCACCCGGGAGGATATAAGACCACACAAGGCATATGTACAGGCATCAAAGACACCAAAGAGAGACCACTAGACACACCAAAGACGCCAAGCTCGAGTCAGAAACGACTCCTTGTACTCCCAATTAGTGAATTCTCCGCCTTAAGGAGAAGATCGACGAGAGCCAAGTACTCCTCGTGGGTGCTCGAACCAAGATAATCTCGCCTCCTCGCCGCTGACGCCGCCTCGACCTATGTCCTCACCATTGTTGAGTGAAGCGCTTTCTGGGTCCCTCATTCACACCGATCCCCTTTTCACTTTTGCGGTCAGGCGATCATGATTGTCGATAGCTGGCGCCCACCGTGGGGCCCGAGAGCTTCGTTCAACCGGAAGAAGTCCTAGATTTTTGAGGTATGGCGTCCTCCGCAGCAGCGCATTCCGTAAGCTCGGGTTCGAATGCGGCCCCCGAGCATGGAAGTTCCACGTCCATGTTCTCCCCCTCTCCGCCACTACGAAATCGATTCGTTCTCATGGCCGCTAGCCTTGATGTGGATGTCGAGGAGGGGAGCGATCCCGAAGACTCTCGAAGATGTCACGGATGGCCTAGGTTGCCATCAACCAGCTATAACCGCCCCCATGAGAGGAGCTTGAGAAGATTGGGACGCCCTGGACGCCCAGACTTTCACGGGCGAAGGCCCGCGATCGCACGAGTCATGATTGATCCCGCACATCCAACGTTGGGTCTTTTCGGTCGAGCTCTCGTGGACGAGCTCGATAAGGCGGCCACCGAGGCTATGCCATCATAGCGCCAGGGCCTCCCTGCTGGGTCCCGGTCGTTGAGGAGCGACGTAGCTCTCGCTACAGCACCAACACCCCGCTTGCCTCCAAAGATTCTCGCAGCCTCGAGACTCGTCTCAGACACCGCCATTGCCGCTTGCCATGAAAGCGTGACTCGGACGGGTACGGCAACGATCGGTGTATGCGATTCTCGCTTCCAAAGCAAGCAGACGTCAGCCTTTCTCCCGATGTCCCACCAAGGCACCGACGGGTCCATGAGTGCCTACAGTACCTCCTGGGTGATGCTCGGGCCCACCGCCGCGGCCGTTGAGGTCGCAGGACGGGACGCCAAAGCGATCAGGAATCCAACTCCAAAGAGAGCGAGAACCTTCCCAAGCGCCGTCCTCAAGATACGCACAAGCAGGTGTTCGGCGACCTTCGCGGTGCGATGGCCGGCTCGCTTCAAGCCCGCGTTGATCGAGCGATTTGTCGGGACGAAGAACCCTGACGAATTCCTCTTGATCTACACCACTGCCATCCTAGCCGCAGGAGGCGACGAGTACGTTGGCCAACTACCTCCCTACCGTCTTGGACGGTGCCGCCCACACTTGGCTCTTTAACCAGAAGCCTGGCACTTTCCGCTCGTGGCACCAAATTCAGAGTGCCCTCCGCTCAAACTTCCAGAGCTGCTACAAGCGGCCTGGTAGAGAGAAGGACCTGGACTGAGTGATCCAGGGAAAGAATGAACCCCTCCGCGACTTCGTGCGGCGGCTCATTCGCACTAGGAATCGATCCCTAGTGTATCCGGCGAAGCCGTGATCAAGGCCATCAAGTTCGGGCGTCATGCGACCGGCGCCACCAAGACTTGGAGATTACAATGAGGCTCACCGCTGGAAAGCTTTTTCAAGATGGCGGAGCGCCACGCAGATGCGATGACGCCGAATCACCGGAAGCGCGACTACCACCATGTGGTAATCTTGGTGTCAATTCGGCGAGGCCGGCCTCCAACGCCAAGAATGCCAACCAAGGCTCTACCGCCAAGAAGCGGAAGAGGGACCGCAAGCGTGAGGCGTGTCGACTCGGTGACTGCTGGCGATGGCCATCGTGAGGTCATGGAAGTTTGGGACTCTGCCAGAGAGGCCCCATTCTCAAGAAAATCGACCACGGCCCCAAAGAGCGCAGGCCGACCTCGGCAGACGATCACGGCCTGGTCGCGACAGTCGATGGTCGCCACAAGGTTCTCGAGGGGCGGCCCGGCCGACGAAGGTAAATTTTGCTCGCTTTACAGACTCTAGGCCACGACCGCGAGGTCGCAGGGTTCGCGTGCCAAGCTCGAGGCCTTCTACGACGGGCGTGGAGAGATGCTCACGCCCCGGCGAAGGAGATCACCGAAAGGGTAAACACCGGGAAGACCAGCCGACTCGAGCCGACTTTCACAGGCGACACGCCGGATCGACGCTATCTTCGCCGCTCATCAACAGACGGCCTCGGCCACGAGATCAATGATGCCGCGCGTGTGGTTTACCAGGCCACCATCGGGACGCCCATGGACCAGCCTTGCAAGTGGGCCGGGGCTACGATCACCTTCACGCCGGAGGATGCCCCCCAAGGTATGTCCAAGGACCTTAAGACTACCTTGGTCGTGACCCCGACCATCAGCAACACCATGGTCAGGCGGGTCATGGTCGACGGTGGCAACTCTCTCAATTTGCTGCTGGCTAGCGCGCTCGATTGAATGCAAATCCCCCGGTCGAAGGTCAAGAGCATCGTGATTCCGCTTCTTCGATCGCTCCCGGAGCTCGACCATGCCTCCGGGGGTGGGAAGCCGCCTGTCACCTTCTGCCTCGAATAACTTCCGTGATTGAGCTAATCACCTTCGAGGTGGTCGAGGGTGACCTCCCCACAACGCCATCCTCAGCGCCCCGCCTCGTTAAGTTCATGGCGCCATCCACTACGGCCACCGCCGCATGAAACTCCCGGCCAAGTGGCATCATCATCTGCGGCGCGGCGACCTCAAAGCGGTGCACTGCTATGAGACTCAAGCCCGCGCCCGCACGCATGTCCGCTCAAGAGGGTCCAAAGAATGACCACTAAAGTGGCCCGCCAGAAGGCAACATCCATTTCAATGACTACGAAGGCCGTGCCGCTAGTGGAGGGGGTGTAGGGTCGAGGATGCGCCAGAGGGGGTGAATAGGCGCTTACAAAATTAATCGCCACTAAATATTTCGAGACTAATCAACCCCTATGTCAAAACCTAATCAATTTATATGCTGAAGTTTATAAACCGCTTTTGACAATTAAAGCCTAAATCAACTAGGGCTTACTAGTGCACTATCTAAATTAAGTCTCTACACTAGAATTGCTAAATTGAACAATCAATTAATACTAAGCAATTCTAATACATTCAAGCAATCAATAATATGCAAAAGGTAAATACTTGAATGTAAAGAGACAAGGACAACCGATGTTTTTTCCGTGGTGTTCGGAGACTCTGCTTGCCTCCCTAGTCCACGCTGAGGCTAGCCCACACTTGGACCGCCCCGCCGAGCACCCGCCTCTTTTCTACTAGTCGGGTTTTTCACGCTATGCCAGAGGCTCAACCCGAACCTTCACAAACTTACCGGGCTTCACACCTCGAGAGCCTCCAAGACGACGCCACGCTGCCTAGAGCTCAAGAACCTCCAAGAGTAACAAGTCGCCCTTCGCTTGAACTTCACCGCACAACGACGCGCCTCTGATCACCAAGTGCAACACATGCACAAGGCTCCTCAAGTGCAACACATGCACAAGAGGCTCTCAAATCACTTCCTAATTGCAACTTGCCAACACCCGCTGTAAGCCCCACTCACATGCTCTCGAATTCCTGACTCATAAACCTCAGCTTTATTCGCACAACGAACTTGCAAATAACATAATAAACACATTTTATGCTTGAGCACTACTCTTGCAACACATGCAAAAGTCTAGCTCCAAGCAACATCAATCAAGATGCATGAACTCTAATTGCAACACATGCAATTCTCTAGTCCCATGCAACACCAAAACCAAACTCTCGACTAAAACTAAAACCATACGATGAGCTCTTTACTCGCAACACATGCAAGCCTCTAGCTCCATACAAACACTTAAACACCAATCAAACATATGTGCTCTCCACTCACAACACATGCAGCCTCTAGCACATACACAACCACAAACACCAAATCATGCTTGAGCTTTCCTTTGCAACACATGCAAAACTTAGCTCCAAGCAAACTCACGGTTTTAAGAAAGATGTTTTATGAACCAAAATGTGAAGCTTCAACTAATGCAACTCATGCAAAAGTGAACTCCACGTTAAAAGCCAACGATTAGCTTATCCTATTTGCAACACATTCAAATCAAAGCATAATGCGAAAATCAAATGCATATACTCCTTTCATCTTTGCAACACATGCAAATCGAGCATAATGCAACAACTACATAGGCTTAACACATTTGCAACACATGCCAAATGGTTAACCCATATGCAAAAACCAAATCAAATAAGATTTGAGCTCGAGGAACGCGATTGAGATCACCAACACATGATGAAGCTCAAACTAGGAACTAATTCTCTTAATAGTACGGCGATAAAACCTTAGACTCAAAAACTACAAAAGTCCTTAGCCTATCTAGTTATACCTTCGCCGCATAAGCAATCCCTTTGGGGTCTTTATGATCTTCGTGATATTTGTTCTCGATTTCACTCGACTCTCTTCGGATCCACTCTTGACGCCCATCAACTCATGATGCCGCCCTTGTCCTGTTCTCATCATCTCATTCATCTTTGGACCTAACTCAAATATAACTCAAGAAACTTGTTAGTCCAAGATGCATGGTTGTCTCAATTATTTCTTGTACCCATTAACACATAATGGATGCCTTTAGATCAATTGAGCACAACCTAAATCAATTGAAATAATTTAATCAGGTCTTAAGTACAATAATGCAACTCATGCTTTATTATACTTAAGAACTATTCATTTATCCTTAATTAATCACAAAACACCATCAACACATGATGAAGTGTTCTTTAACGACAACAAGACAATGAACTCAATTTAAATTATCATTTAAATTGACTCTTCAAGTTAGAGTATGAACTCCCCCTAGATATATGCATCCATGTAATATATGGATTGGGAACATGATGCACATTTTTGTGGTTAATATAACGGAGACATTCACACTTTAACTTGACTCCAAAGTATGCAACTAATATTAAGATGGATATGCAAACATACCTTGGGTTTTCCATTTTTCAATGCGATGAGACTAAACAAAGATATTCTAAATAAACAAGTTAGTCTCGATATAAGATTGTCATTAATAACACTATCGCATTAGGGGATAAACTTGATATTGGATTTGTCATTAACACAAGATTAGATTTGTCATTAACACAAGATTAGATTTGTCATTAACACCAAAACCATAACTAATGAAGGTTGAACTTACAATCTCCCCCTTTTTTGTGATTAATGACAAATCTAATCTTAATGAGCACATTTGGGTTAAAACTAGCATGTTGGGAGAATTTAAGTTAATTGAACACATATGCATATTAATTCTCCCCCTTAATCATATTAAGCTCCCTTTTTAAACCAAATGATATTAAGTTTCCTAATTCTCCCCTTTGGCATTAAGCACCGCTTGCATGCATTATACACTGTGGTACCTTCTTCGCCGCACAAAGTGTGCGGCCCACGGGCGCCTAGCAAGCGTGGGTGCTACACCTCTGCCTGTTGATGCTAGTCCACGTGGCGCGGCGGGCGAAAGCAGTGGGCGATCACGCCGCCGCCTGCCGCCACTAACGGGTGGCTCGACGGCAAAGTGGCGAAGCACGCCGCCCGGTGCGGCCCACGGGCGGCGGGCGAAAGGGCGATCACGCCGCCGGCGCCACTAACGCGGGCGGCCGACGGCAAAGGCGGCGGCACGCCGCCCCGGTGCCGGCCCACGGGCGCGGCGGGCGAAGCAGTGGGCGATCACGCTGCCGCCGCCGCCACCAACGTGGCGTTCGACGGCAAAGCGGCGGCACGCCGCTTTCCGGTGCCGGCCCACGGGCGCGCGCGCGGCGTGGGCGATCACGCTCGCCGCCTGGCCGCCACTAACGGGCGTTCTGGCGCAAAGGGGCGGCACGCCCGCCTCCGTGCCGGCCCATGTGGCGGCGGCGAAGCAGTGGGCGATCACGCTCGCCGCCTGGCGCCACCAACGTGGTATGCGACGAGCACGCCTCATTTATTCCGCCGCCATGCAAAAGGGTGGAATGCGGTTTGCTTCCAAGTTTTTTCGCACACAGATCGTCGGCGTAGGCTCATTACTGCATGTCGGCCCCAAGGAATTCTCGCCATGTGCCTGCTCTCGACACCTCTCACCCACCTGCCACCGAGAGGTCACATTCTAAGAACCGAGCGAAGGCATGCGCCGGCATTAATTAGCCGAGGAACGGACAATGCGGCAAGAGTGTAATAAATACGGTAAGATAGGCATGATGACCTCTCTCCCGAACCGATCATGTAAGCTCGCATATAAGGGCACTTGAGGAAAAAAAGAGGAGGGAGGGAATGTAAGAGCCGTCACCCACAATCTTGGTAACGACTTTCGAGAGGCAATCCAACTTCAAGCAGAAGTAAGGTCACATCTTCTCCATGGGGGCCTCGAACTCGTAAAAAATCATTGTGTTCATCTCAATTTAGACATCGAGCTCGTTAGTGTGAGAGGTGCCGGGTTTCTCCGCTAGGGTTAGCTAACCACCGGGCCACCCCCTATCGAACAAAACCCGGTCCAGAGGCTCGGCCTCGCAGTGGAATACACCGGCAGGGCGCGCTGTAGGGGAGGTAGTCGGTTTTTCCGATCATCTCCCATGAAGTTTGGGTGTTTTTCTTTCGCCTGGCATTTGAAGATGTCGAGTTCATGGGCGACAGAAGGAGAAGAGTCGGCCATACTCAGAGTGTGTCCCTTAACCTCATCAATCGCAAGACTGCCTCACTCCACCTCGCAGGTGCCGCGGTGCACCGCCAGCCGGGGGGCATCCGGCGGGCCACGGCCGCCATGGAAGCGCCACCCCGGCCAAAACCCGCGATGCCGCTGTTCTCTCGACCACCTCCCTGGAGCTTATGGAGACTCCTCACCACCCTGCGGGTCAGCGGATCTTGCCGCCTTGCCGGCCGCCCAATCTCGGTAGATTCTCCCGCCACAGAGAGCATTTGGCAGATCCGCCTGCATGCAGGGTCGGGCTCGCAGGTTCCACCGCTCGGCGGCAGCGCCTTGGGTTCGGCGGGTCGTGGCCGTGGAGGAGATGCGCGCCAAGGCCGGTCCCAAATCCGAAGGAACCGTGGGGACCTAAGAAGCTATCTTGATGAATCCGCTTGCGACGCTGTGATTCGCGGTCGCAGGCCACGCCACCCGGCCCGGTAGGAGCGCGGCAAGCGGTGGCTCCCGAGGATGGAAGTTCTCCGACTCACGGAGAGTCATGTTTCCGCCTCCGGACGAAGTCACGCGGCCGGCTTTGTTTATGGCGCCGTATCGTGTTCTCCCGCTGTTACGCCGCGTGGATTGGCCCAAAAGTTTCGCCCTGCCTATAGAAAGTTACGACGCACCACCAATCCGAGGAGTTCTTGCAAATTTATACAACGATGGTGCGAAAGCAAAACGGTGGGTCCGGAAAGTTATGGCTAATTATTTTCCGACAATTTTAACGGCTCGCCTCGTTTGAGAGTTGAACCTCCCGCGAGGGTTTGCACTCGTGGGAGGAGCAGGTGGCCTTTTGTCGCCAATTTCTGTGGCTCTTTTCGCAAAATGGGCGTGGAGGATGATCTCGCATGCCTCGAACAAAGATAAGGGGAGTCGCTAGTGATTTCATCCGGGCGTTTCGCCATTGCCGCAACACGATTCCCCATATTTCGGAGCACCGGCCGCCATCGCTCAAGAGGCGCCCGCGACCGTAAAATGAAGGAGAAGATGGCCACCCGCACCATCCGCACTACTCGAAGTTGTTTTCTTGCGCATAAGGCGCACGCCGCGGAGGCGCGAGGGGTTCGGTCTGCCCCTGTGGTGGCCGGGTAAAGATGAAGCCGAACCTCAAGGGTTCCAAATCACAAGCAAGAAGGCGCGAAGCATGAGGCGTGAGAGACCCGACGGTCTTGGCCGCCGAGGTGACCGCGAGGGCTCCGGTCGCCAAGCGTGGCCGCCAGATCAGCGGCAACCGCCGTGAGCGGCGTGACAATCGCCGGATAGGCGTGACGATCGCCGACCGACGCGATAACCGCCTGCCGCAGCAGGAACGATCGCCGCGACGGAACGAAGAGGGCCTTGGTGCCCAATTCATCGGACCGACACCCATGACTTGGACAATTGTCGTTGTGGATAGAATGGTAGAGCGACGATCAAGGAACGCCGCGCGGATGAGGAGCGCCACTCGTGACGCGTGATCGTGGCGAAGACCCCCCCCATCGCTTTCCAAAGAAGCGGATCATACCTGGCGATATCTATGGTGGCTCGTCCGCCTTCACTCTAATACCGCTGCAAGCGTTGAAGAGGGAGGTGTGTGCGCGGCCAAGCTCGTGGTCGCGACGCGATGTCGAAATGGTCGGAGGAGACGATCATCTTCGGCCAGCCGATCACCCCGACAGCACCCTCACTCGACATCTCCCGATTGTGGTGTCGCCCATACGCCCGTAATGTTCTACCGGCCGTGTTGGTGGATGGAGGAGTTCTCTCAAGATCTTGTCCTCCACGGCTGCCCTAGCTCTCCAAATCCCGCAGCAGATTCCATCCGCTGCTGTCTTTCTTGAATAGCCCCGGGTTAGTGTAATCCCCGGGCCAAGTGCGCCTCGTCACCTTGGAGAAAAGGATAATTATCGCACCGAGCCGGTGGATTTTGAGGTCACCGATTTTGATATTCCCTACAATGCCTTGCTTGGCCGACCGGCCGCCGCCAAGTTCATGGCGGACCCATTATGCATATATGGTGGTGAAGATGCCTTATTCACGCCCCATAACCATTCGAGTGAACCAATATTTCAGCGCAATTCTCAACTATCATGATCTACATTGTATGTGATCCAGATAGTGTTCATCTACCTTGGCCATATCCGCATGTGTGCGTCGTCGACCGTGAAGTTTTGGCCCGATTCAAAGGGATAAACCTAATAGTGTACACGAGCCCGGCCGCCGCCAGCTTGGGGGGTCGGTCGCCTCAAGATTCGTACCGCCGCCCAGGCCGCTGGGGGCCGGTCGCTCAAGATTCTACCGCCGCCTGGGCTTGGGGGCCGGTCGCTCAAGATTCCGATCGCCGCCGCTGGGGGCCGGTCGCTCAAGATTCCGACCGTCACTGCCGCCGGGTCGGGTCGCTCAAGATTCCGACCGCCGCCTACGCTGGGGCCGGGTCGCCTCAAGATTCCTACCGCCGCCAAGCTGGGGCCGGGTCGCTCAAGATTCCGATCGCCGCCAGGGCTGGGGCCGCCCCATCACTTAGGCTGGCGCCCGCTAATGCGTAGCGATAAGTGTTCAATAACACTCGCTTGTACGCTTATGAGAATGCTAAAATTAATCAAATTATGCATGGTTATCACGATGTTGCAACCGACGGCCTTGGTGATAAAAGGAAAGTCTTCAGCAGAGCGCTTAGTAAAGCTAAGTAACCAGTGGTGTGTTGGGCACGAACTCAAACACGGCTCAGACGCCAAGTTGGTTCTAAGCACTACCGGTTGTCACCGCTGAGTGTCACTGCCCAAAACCACTCGGGACTTATTACTTTGCTCACCACAATCGGGCGCGATTCTAAGAGATCACAAGGATTTAAGTTCAAGAGATTTCAGCCAATGATGACCTCGCATAAAATATTGACTACGGTTATTATGTGCTTAAACGCACCTTTATGCTTCAAAGTTGCCTTTGCCTAAGTCCCATATCACTTATACGCAGATGCTTACACTTGTGGCTAGTTACATTCAACCTCTCGCAGAATTTCGGACATTGCCCAGCTTAGAAACCTAATTGGTGCTTTTAGCCGAAGTCGCGACCGCCACCTAGCAATTTCAAAGATGCAATATCGGATGAGCATGGCAAAAAGGCGTGAAGGTAAAACCGAAAACATCCATTACAACCAAAGTTTGTTAAAGTGTTCATGCAGTAATAAAGGAAGGGGGGTTGATCAACAAAAGAAATAAACACGGAAAAGTGGAGCGTGGCTCCACTCTTCACTCATCGCCCACGCCGATATCGCGGTCTTTTGTTCGCCACCGGGTGGCGACGCCCATGACCGGCCGCCGACTCGCAGCCTGCCCGCCAAGCGCCGGTCATCAGATAGGCTTCCGCCGGGCGGCGTTTCCCACGATGCCGCCCATTGCCGCCATAGGATCCAGAGAGGCGCTGCTACCGCCCAAAGATGCCAAAGACGGTTGTCGCGGTCATCGCCGCAACCTCCTCGCCTCAAGTGCGAGCGCAGCGCTGTATGGGCGGCCCGGCGCCTCTCGGCCCGGTTGGTCGGCATGCATCAGAGGCGTGTGTCCTCGAGAGAGGTTCCAACACCACGCCCAAAGGCTCCGTGCATCTTTTGATGCGCAGAATGCTCCCTTGAGCATGGTGGTGAGATTGCGCTGAAGCGGGCGGCCAGACGGAGGCCTTCGCGCCCGCCTCACTCTCTCCGCCTGTCGCATGGCGATCAGACGGTCGCGGTGGTCCTTTCTGCGCCATCACCAGAAACCGACCTCTCCCCGCCTCAAGGCCACTGCCGATGGCCCTCAGAAGTTGTCTCGCCGTCTGCCCATGCCCACGGCTGGTAAGGAGGCGCTAAGCGAAGTCAGGCAAATTGTCGAAGTTCGGTGAAGAGCTCACGAGCGTCGCTGGCAAAGCATGGCGATCCGGGGCGAGTTGGCGAGGCTGCGCCGGGCCGCCGCCACCTCTCGGGCGGGTGGCGGCCACGGTGTCCGAGCGAAGCCTCCGCTGCCCAAAGAAAGCGCAGCTGGCTCGCTCAGAGGTATCTTGAGGGGTCGCCTTTGCCGCCTTCTGCCGGAAAGCCGCCTTTGGAACCTCAAGCCCGCTTCGCCGAGTGGCGCTGGGTCCTCATGCGCGAAGGTGGTGGCGCCGGAGTGGAAGTCGCACACGGGGAGTTGAAGGAAAGGCGGTGAATCGGTGCACAGGGGGCGCCGTGCGGTCGCCGTAAACAGCGCCATTGTGACCGCACCGGGCGGGCAGACGGGCGGCCGGAGGTGAAGATACCGGCTGCGGAGGCGGCGCCGGTGCGCTGGTGTTGCGATTAGCGCGCGGCAACCGCCTGCAGAAGTCACCGCCACCCTTGACCGTGGCGGCGGAGTTTCGCCATGAGCTGCCTTTTCATGTCCGGACGCACGGTGTCCGGGACGAGTGGCCACATTCGCCGCCCCGATCGCTGGAGGGGAGCATCCCCGATCGCCGTGGGGGCGCTATGGCAAGACCACACGGCAGGCTTGGAGTCCATGGGCGTAGTAACTCGACGATTCTCAAGCCCGCGACTCCAATCGCGAGCGGCCGCGCCGATGAAGGAAAGTCCAGCCGGCCGGGACCCATGGCAAGATGAGCCCGTAAAGCCACCGCCGATGCGTGGCCCATCCAAGTTTCCCCGAATCGCCAAAGTTAAAAAAGGATCGCGGCTGGTAGGAGCAACACGTAAAAAGTCTAGATGCGAAGAAAGCTAAAGAAAAATAAAGACTTACTACGAAAGGTGCGGTGATATCGCTGTCGTCAGATATCGCCACATCATGGGCACGGCGGTGAAGGGGCTAAGTCTTCGATACGAAATCGACGCGACGACCGCCTTCAGCTTAAACCGGGCGCCCCGCAGCCGTTGATGTGGGCCGCCATTGCTTCGGAGTTCATTGCCTTCTTCGACAGCGAAGTTCCAGCTTTGCGATCGCCGCGTCTTGCGGCACCCCTGTAGCATCGATGTCATTGCTGCTATTGACGACAGCCCACTCAAGGCGCTTAGGCCTTCCGCTTGACCCGGCCGAAGGAAGATAGTGGCGCCATCCCGCCCCAAGACGAAGTGGCAGCTTTTCCAGTTAGCCGCCGCCTGAGGAGGCGCGACAGAGGAAGAAATGGCGAAAAGTGGAGGTTCGATCACCCCATGAACATTTCACAGAGGTGTGCGTAAAATGGCGAGGAAAATGATGGAGTTGGGGGTGAGGTGAAGATGATGGATTTCAGAGAAGTGAAGGACTCGGTGAGAAAAAATCGTAAAAGGCTAAAGACTAAAGCTCGCCATGATGCCCCACACGAAGATGATGATCTCACTCCAGGCACTGTGGTGGGGGGTCCCACTGAAGAAAAGAGGGTCCTCCCAAGACGATGGTGTGGAGTCTCCCACTGTAGGAGTCCACCGTGAAGGGAATGGATGGCTACAGCAGAGGAGCCATGAGAGCGAAAGTAACAAGAGACAAGAAAAGCTTGGAGGAAGAAGACGGTTTGCAAAGAGTACTAAAAGCGTGAATCGCCAAAAGTGATGGATCTATATGTATCCCCCACTCATACCGATTTGGCTCACGAAAGGACAAGGTTGTGCGCCAAGCCGTCCCAAAGAAAAATTTATGGATGCGGAAGGAATCGAGGCTACAGATCCTCGAATGAGTGATGGCCCCATCCAAGAATGCACCGTAGATTTAATGAAAAGATTTTGAAAACCTATGATGTATGCTTGGGTGGGCCCGGCTACCGCTTGCCGATTATACACCAGTACTCTTCACAAGACAAAAGCGCGGCGGGCCCACGTGGCGCTTAGCAAGCGGTGGGTGCTTACACCGCGGTCGTTGATGCTAGTCCACGGCGCGGCGGGCGAAGCAGCGGGCGATCACGCCGCCGCCGGCCGCCACTAACGTGGGCGGCTCGACGGCAAAGCGGCGGCACGCCGCTTCCGGTGCGGGCCCACGTGGCGGCGGGCGAAAGGTGTGGGCGATCACGCCGCCGCGCCGCCACCAGCCAACGTGGCGGCTCGACGGCAGCGGGCGGCACGCCCGCCCGGTGCCGGCCCACGGGCGGCGGGCGAGCAGTGGGCGATCACGCCGCCGCTTGGCGCTACTAACGTGGTGGCTCGACGGTAAAGGCGGCACGCCGCCGGGTGCGGCCCACGTGGCGGCGGGCGAGCAGTGGGCGATCACGCCGCCGCCTGCCGCCAGCCTAACGTGGCGGTTCGGCGGGGCAAAGCGGGCGGCACGCCTCGCCCGGTGCCGGCCTGGCGGGCGGCGGGCGAAGCAGCGGCGATCACGCTCGCCGCCTTTGCCAAAGCTAACGTGGCATGCGACGAAAGCACGCCTCATTTATTCCGCCGCCATGCAAAAGGGTGGAATGCGTGGTTTCGCCTCGAAGTTTCTTTCACATTGATCGGTCGGGCAAGTTCATGGTACTGTGCATGTCGGTCCTAAGGAATTTCACACAGTCTGCCTCTCGACACCTCTCACCTACCGCCACCGAGAGGTCACATTCCGAAAGAACCGAGCCAAGACATGCGCGGCATTAATTAGCCGAGGAACGGGATGCAGGCAAGAGTGTAATAAATACGTAAGATAGGCATGATGACCTCTCTCCTAACTGCTCATGTAAGCCCGCATATAAGGGCACTTGAGGAAAAAAAGAGGAGGAGGGAAATGTAAGAGCCGGTCACCCACAATCTTGGTAACGACTCGAGAGAGGCAATCCAACTTCAAGCAGAAGTAAGGTCATACTCTTTTCCATGGGGGCCTCGAACTCGGGTAAAAATCATTGTGTTCATCTCAATTTAGACATCGAGCTCGTTAGTGTGAGAGGTGCCGTTTCTCCGCTAGGTTAGCCAACCACCAAGCCACCCCTATCGAACAAAAACCCTATTCAGAGGTTTCGGCCCGCTGTGGAATACACCGACAAGCACCAAAAATGGAAAACCTAAAAGATTAACTTGAAATACATTCTTCCCCTTTTTGGCATTTAAACATTTAGCATTAATAAGATTTATCATTATCTCCCCCTTTTGACATTTAACTTTGAAAAATATTCTCCCCTTTTATGAAATGATTTTCCCCCTTTTTGCATTTAACCATTTCTTTTTAATGAAGATCATATAAGAATTAGAATGCATACTTATGACCTTGGAGTGGAATTTGAAGAACTTAAGCCAAATAAAACTTGAAGGGTCATTCAAGAGGTAAAACAAGTTTTTATTTAAAATATGGTCTAAAAAATAAGGAAAACTCGAAAAGAGACCATATTTGGATTTATGGATACCACTTGTAAAACAAATACCACTTGTAAAGATAAGCGTGAAAAACGAAGTAAGGGTATCACACGGTTTATTTGAAACTAAAAATATTTGAATGAGTTTCAAATTTCAAATAACTCACTCCTCATTTTATTAGGCTTTGCAACTTTCAATATGATTCTTTCAAAGAAGCCAACAAATTTGCCTAATAGGGTCAAACGAGGAACCCAAAAGAAATAGATACCACTTGAGAAGTTAGATACCAGTTTAAATCTATCTCAAGGGCTTTGCATGAAGGACCAAAAGAAATAAGCATTTTCAAATTTTTGATGCAGAACAATGCTCAACTTGAGATTTTCCTCTTTTATGTATTTCAATCCATAAAGACTCTCACACAGAGAAATCTTAAGTGGTTGAACTTACAATTTTAATTTGAGAGGAAAAATCTTAATCAAGAATGTGGGTATCGCAATAATGCTACAAAGAGGTAATGAAATACCACTTGTAGAAAATAATTGAATTCAATGATACCACTTAAAAAGAAATCCACATAATCAAGGATATCACATGAGAGAAGATCAATAATAACCATGATACCACTTGGAGAAATGAGAAACTCAATGATACCACTTTGTAAGCATATGAAATGAATAAAAGCTCGATTTGATACCACTTAGGATCAAATCACAAAGATTGATACCACTTGAAAGAATTATCGATAACATCGATGGGTATCAGAGCAATATTCTCAGAGCAATAAACACTTACGGGTATCGAAAGAAGAAAAGCTCAAAACAGATCAATGAAATCCAAAAGATTCAGTATCAGAGCAAAACAAAGACATGATATCACTTGGAAGCAATTAAGTGCCCAAAATTTGATATGAATAAACTCCCCAAGATGTTCAATGAATGAAACATGGAGTTATTTGCATTTGAATTGCACAAGTTTTGTCTTTTCAAAAGATCAAGTGAATACCACCTTTAAATTTATTGAAATGCTCATTAACTGATACCACTTGTATAAAACGATAATCCTTCTCCTCTTGAATGAGCAAGCGTCCAATCCATCTCATATCACCTAAAATCTTTTAGGCGTATTTTTGGTACCCACTCCTTGTTGGGTCCGGCAATGTTAGTCACAATTGATTTAGGAACCCAAATGGTCTTAATTTTAACATTATTGAATTGACTAACATGACTAGGAATAGTTTTATGATAATTATTCCTCCTGCACAAAGTACTTGTATTTTTATGGAAGGGCATAGGTGGACATTGATATTTTACAAAGCTATTTCTAGTTTGATCTCTTCTAAGCATGTGATAATCATTATAGTAAGAACGCTTAGAGGATCTAGCATTTCTAGCAAATGTTTTGCTATAGTTATTTTTCCTAAGCACATGATTTTCATGATTTTTCATAGTCTTAGGAAATCTAGCATTTTGAGCAAACACATTTCTAGAATTATTCTTCCTATACAAATGAATATCACTTTTAGCTAGCATAGGGGACTTGACAAGCTTGGCAAACACATTACTATTCTTGTCCTTCCTAAGCAAATAATTTTCATTAATGAGAATAGGCTTAGGAGTTATATCTTTGGGACAATCTCACCAAGTGTCCCTTCTCCCTAAGAATTGAAGCATGTCATGCTATTTGGCCCTCTCTGACCGATTTGACTTGCTCCTTGCCGGCTTGCCTCATTGTTGATTTTGTGGCCTTGTTATCCACTTGATTAGGGCACACTGAGGCGAGGTGGCCCTTCTTGTTGCAAGCTAAGCACTTGATGGTCTTCGAGTGTCTTATGCTGCCTCGCCTTGCTATTCTCCTCTTGGAGTTGTAGCCGAAGTCTCGCTTGTCTTGAGGCGCCTTGGCTTGCTCAAGATTTCGCCGAGGAGGGCTTTTCCTTTAACGCACCTCTTCAAGTCATTTTCCAACTTAATGACTTGAGCCTTGAGCTCATTGTTTTCTCTACAAGGTTAGTCTCAACAAGCATAGAGGAAATACTAGCAATTGAATTAGAGCAACAAGGTATATCATCGCTAGTGGTGGATATGCATTTATTAGATGAATTGTTTGTGATAGGAATTGAGTGAGGCAATTCATCAATTAAATTGCATTGAGTGGCAATATCCACACTAGCTTTACTAAATTCCTTGAAAAGGAGTTTCTCATGATTTTCTTTTTAGAACATCATAATTATTTTGAAGTGATTCATATTCTAACTTCAAAATTTTATATTTCTTTTTCTCCTTTCCAAGAAATTCATTGAGCTCCTCTAGCATGTTCATTAATTCATCATAAGAGGCTCATCATCTGCGCTATTTACCTTATTTTTACCTTTTGCCATGAAGCAAACGAATTTTTGATGGGAGTGAGAATTGCCGTCGCTGAGGCGGAGGTTGAGGTTGATGGAGTTGTTTGCTCATCATTTGTTGTAGAAGATGAAGGATCATCAACCGACACTTCCTCAATGCAATCCTCATTTGATGTGACACTTCATATAATTCTTGAATCTTGATCCACATTGCATGAGCGCCGAGAGGTTGCATATGAGATTAAATATTTCTACGCTCACAACGCTAAATAAAACGTTAGTAGCTTGAGCGTCGAGATGTAGACATTTCTCCTCTCCTTTAGTTGGAGCAATATCATTGATTGGAGAAGAAATGCCGACATCTACGATCCACCAAATTTGTGGGCTCATGGATTTAAAATAATCAATCATGAATAATTTCCATTGAGCATAATTTGATTCATTTAGCATGAGTGGATCGTGAGAGTGCACTAAACCTCTAGTCGCCATCCCTTTTACTCTCTAGACTGCTGTTTAAAATGAGAGTGACCGTGGCTCGATACCACTTGTAGGGTCGAGGATGCGCCTAAAGGGGGGGTGAATAGGCATTTTACAAAATTAATCGCTCACTAAATATTTAGCACTAATCAACCCCTATGTCAAAACCTAATCAATTTATATGCGAAGTTTATAAACTCGGTTTTGACAATTAAAGCCTAAATCAACTAGGCTCACTAGTGCACTATCCAAATTAAGTTCTACACTAGAATTGCTAAATTGAACAATCAATTAATACTAAGCAATTCTAATACATTCAAGCAATCAATAATATGCAAAAGGTAAATACTTGAATGTAAAGAGACAAGGACAACCGATATTTTTTCCGTGGTGTTCGGAGACTTGCTTGCCTCCCTAGTCCACGCTGAGGCTAGCCCACACTTGGACCGGCCCCGCCGAGCACCCGCTTCTTTCTACTAGTCGGGTTTTTCACGCTATGCAGAGGCTCAACCCGAACCTTCACAAACTTGCCGGCTTTCACACCTCGAGAGTTTCACAAGACGACGCCCACGCTGCCTAGAGCTCGGCAACCTCCAAGAGTAACAAGCCGCCTTCGCTTGAACTTCACCGCACAACGACGCGCCTCCTAAGTGATCACTATGCAACACATGCACAAGAGGTTCTCAATCACTTCCTAATTGCAACACATGCAATTAGTCTCACTCTTAAGCTCAAGATGCAAATGGAGAAGAGTAACACATGCACACAACTCCCACACACAAAGAACAATACCAAATGCACTATGGTCTCAAGCCCCTAAGGGGTATTTATAGCCCCACCAAGAAAACTAGCCGCTTGGGGGCTTAAATGGGTAATTCACCAAATCCCATTACTCACTCTCTAAGGGCCTAGAGACGCCCGACCTCCAACGGCCATTGGCAGAACTGAGATATTTATAAGACTATCGCTTCTAGGCGCGCAGAGTACCGATTTTATAAGACTACCGCCTCCCACCGAGCAGAGTGCCACTTGCTCACCAAAGAAAAACAATACTGGAGAAAAGCTACCGCAACCCAGTTCCTAGAGTACATGATTCGCAGATTACCAACCATCATGTAGTACCGGCCTCCGCAATACGTAAAACATCACAAGATCAGAAGAGCTATCAAGAAGTTTAGTCCTCAGAGTACCAAGACTTACAGATTATCACCATGCCTCACAGAGTGCCTACCAGAGAAATTCAGACTAACTCCGAAACCATTTCTCCAAACACCAAAACTATTCTTTGAGCCATATAGATGATCAACACATGATCATACACACGCAAAAACACATTTGCACCAACTTAGCTCATACTCAAAGAATTAAACCAAATCGCGAAACACATTTCGCAATCAACTCAAGAACTATTTGCAAAACGATACAAAAACAAACTCGAAGTTTATGAGATTAATCCCCTAGCCATGTGAAGGTCAACACAAGACCCGGCCAACTTGCCAACACCCGCTGCAAGCCCCACTCACATGCTCTCGAATTCCTGACTCATAAACCTCAGCTTTATTCGCACAACTAACTTGCAAATAACATAATAAACACATTTCATGCTTGAGCACTACTCTTGCAACACATGCAAAAGTCTAGCTCCAAGCAACATCAAATCAAGATGCATGAACTCTCTAATTGCAACACATGCAATTCTCTAGTCCCATGCAACACCAAAACCAAACTTCGACTAAAACCAAAACCATACATATGAGCTCTTTACTCGCAACACATGCAAGCCTCTAGCTCCATACAAACACTTAAACACCAAATCAAACATATGTGCTCTCCACTCACAACACATGCGAGCCTCTAGCACATACACAACCACAAACACCAAATCATGCTTGAGCTTTCTCCTTTTGCAACACATGCAAAACTTAGCTCCAAGCAAACTCACGGTTTTTAAGAAAGATGTTTTGCGAACCAAAACGTGAAGCTTCAACTAATGCAACTCATGCAAAAGTGAACTCCACGCAAAAGCCAACGCATTAGTTTATCCTATTTGCAACACATTCAAATCAAAGCATAATGCGAAAATCAAATGCATATACCCTTTCATCTTTGCAACACATGCAAATCGAGCATAATGCAAATAACTAAGCATAGGCTTAACACATTTGCAACACATGCCAAATGGTTAACCCATATGCAAAAACCAAATCAAATAAGATTTGAGCTCGAGTGAACGCGGATTGAGATCACCAACACATGATGAAGCTCAAACTAGGGAACGACCCCTCTTAATAGTACGGCGATAAAACCTTAGACTCAAAAACTACAAAAGTCCTTAGCCTATCTAGTTATACCTTCGCCGCCCGCAAGCAATCCCCTTTGGGGTCTTTATGATCTTCGCATATTTGCTCCCCCGGGATTTCACTCGACTCCTCTTCGGGATCCACTCTTGACGCCCATCAACTCATGATGCCGTCCTTGTCCCGTTCTCATCATCTCATTCATCTTTGGACCTAACTCAAATATAACTCAAGAAACTTGTTAGTCCAAGATGCATGGTTGTCTCAATTATCTCTTGTACTCCATTAACACATAATGGATGCCTTTAGATCAATTGAGCACAACCTAAATCAATTGAAATGATTTAATTATGTCTTAAGTACAATAATGCAACTCATGCTTTATTATACTTAAGAACTATTCATTTGTCCTTAATTAATCACAAAACACCATCAACACATGATGAAGTGTTCTTTAACGATTAACAAGACAAATGAACTCAATTTAAATTATCATTTAAATTGACTCTTCAAGTTAGAGTATGAACTCCCCCTAGATATGTGCATCCATGTAATATATGGATTGGGAACATGATGCACATTTTTGTGGTTAATATAACGGAGACATTCACACTTTAACTTGACTCCAAAGTATGCAACTAATATTAAGATGGATATGCAAACATACCTTGGGTTTTCCATTTTTCAATGCGATGAGACTAAACAAAGATATTCTAAATAAACAAGTTAGTCTCGATATAAGATTGTCATTAATAAAACTATCGCATTAGGGGATAAACTTGATATTGGATTTGTCATTAACACAAGATTAGATTTGTCATTAACACAAGATTAGATTTGTCATTAACACCAAAACCATAACTAATGAAGGTTGAACTTACAGGGGGACTCATCCAAGTGCGTCCACGTCTCGACCGAGCTGAGTTCCAAATAGGAACTCAAGCTCGTCACCTTCCTTCGCGCCAACAAAGACATATTCGCTGGGAGCCGCAGACATGCCAGTGTCCCGAGGAGGTGGTCGAAGACAGATTGCGTGTGCGGCCCGACCGCCGAATTGCGGCGCTAGAAGCTGCGACGCTTCTCTCCCGAGAAGGTTGCCATAATCAAGGAGAACCTTGACAAGCTATTGAAGGTCAGCTTTCATTCGTGAGATCAACCACTCAATGGTTGACCAATCCCGGCCATCGTGATGTAAGAAGGAGGAAGTGGAGGATGTGCGGATCATACGGGTTGAACTCAAGATACCCGGCGACAACTTCCTCTCCCACGATCGACCAGATCGTCGACCCACTCAAGAAATGCCAAGCCATCGAAGCTTCCTAGACGCTTTATTCGGGTACCACCGTGATCAAGCTAGCTGTTGATGACGAAAGCAAGACGCCGCTCATCACGCCGCTCGACGCATCGCTATACGACCATGTCGCTTGGTTCACGCAGCGCTGCAATGCGACCTTCCAAATACTTAATGACCAAGACGCTCGAGCCTCAGATTGGCCGCAACCTTGAGGTCTACGTGGACGACATAATTGTCAAGAGCTCCGCCGAAGCCAGCCACGTACAAGATCTTGAGGAGACTTTCACCAACCTGAACAAGCACAAGATCAATCTCAATCCAGAGAAGTGCGTGTTCGGCGCCACCTCTGGGAAGGTGCTCGGCTACATGATCGGGGGCTCAGAGGTCGAACCGAACCCAGAGAAGATCGATGCGATAGAGAAGATGTCTCCCGAAGTTCGGTAGAAAGGTGCAATGCCTCACCAACCGATGGTCGCCTCACCGGTTCATCTCGAGGCTCGGTGAGCGCGGGCTGCCCTTCTTCAAGGCCTTGCGCAAGCACGGGGGCTTCAAGTGGACGCCCGAGCTCAGCGGTCCTTCGACGAGTTGAAGGTATACCTGTCAACACCACCCTTACTACTTACGACCCCGCGATCAGTGAGAAGTTGTCGCTTTACCTGGCGGCCACCGCCGCCGCCGTCCGCCCCCGTGGCCGAGCGGATGCGCAGTTGAAGACCGATCTACTACGGCAACGAGGTCCTCCATGGGTCAAGGAGCGCACTTCTCAGTCCGTGGAAGTCGCTCTATGCCCTCCTCATGGCTTCAAGAAGCTCCCGCGACTACTTCCGTGCTCACTCAGGGTCATCCCGAGTAACTTTCGCCGGGAAATCTTTGAGGAACCCGGAGGCCGGAGGTCGACGCCAAGGGGCCATAGAGTCGGCCGCCTCGATCTCCGGCTTCAGGAGCTGCGACGGCCATCAAGTCGCACGCGGTCTGGCCGACTTCGTGGTCGAGCAAACCTCGCAGCCGGCTCCCAACCTCGAGGTCGACAAGGAGAAGCCCGATCATGTACTTCGATAGCTCGTGGTCCTTCAAACGCCGGCTTGGATCTCATCCTCGCCGCAGGCGGCATGTTGAGGTATGTGGTTCGCTTCGATTCTCAAAGAACAAACAATGCAAAGAGAAAGTACGGCCCTTCCGGCGGGCTCCAGCTTGCAAGGCGCTGGCGCTCACCGGCTGGTCGCTGGCGGCGGCGCGCATTGCCATCAACCGGGCTTCAACAAGGGTTACCAAAGGTTTCGGAGGACTCTATGGCTAAGTACTCGCCAAGGCACACAAGATGGAGAAGTGGTTCTGTAATCGGAGGTCACGCGATGTGGCGGAAGGACAACTCCGACGAGGTTTCTCTCCAAGCTCGTCGTTCGACGATGAAGTTCCTCCAGACGTGATCTTGGAAACCCCGGCGCCTCTCCTCCATCTCCCACCAAGGGGCCTTTGGTCGCTTTCATGAAGGTATTCCTCGTGGTCGAGCCGATCCATCGCTTCGGGCGACGCGAGCTCCTCGCCGAGCCAAAGAAAAAGGAGCAGGATCAGCGCCGCGAGCTCGTGAGTAAGCTCGTGGATGGGAAGCTTTATCGCTCAATGTTTCCAGATCCCCGACGGGCGTGTCACCACAGAGGAGGGTAAGCACTGCTATATGACATTCATTCAGTGTCCGTGGTGGGGCGACTCTTCTTTCAGACCATGGCTCGAAGGCTTTCCGCATGGGGTTCTATCGGCCAAAACGGCGACTCCAGATGCGCCGCAACATTGTCCGCACTGCCGAGCCCGCCAGCCATGCTCTAAGTCACATCAACCGCCTTACGCCTCCGCACCATCCCACTCGCTGGCCTTCTCGACCGGGTCGGACATCCCTCGCCCTTCCTACAAAGCATAACGGGGGAAGAAGTTTTTGTTCGCCGCCATCGATACCTTCACCAAATGGATCGAAGTCAACCCGCCTTTCGACCATCACTACTCAGGCGGCGGCCAAGTTCTTCCACCGCTCGTGGTCACTAGGTATGGGGTTCCATGCGTAATCATTACCGATAATGGAACTCAATTTACCAGCCAGAGTCGCTCCAGAGTATCGCGAAGACATTTCCAACCAAGGTATGCTATTATGCCCTGGGCCCACCCGCAGAGTAATGGAGCAAAGGAACGCACCAACCGACAAATCGCTCAAGGCGCCAAAAAGCGAGTGTCGATGAGCTCGAACGACATAGCTGCACCGGGTGGACGAACTTCCCAACCGCCTTATGGTATATTCGCACCACATCACCGAGCAACAGGTCCACACCCTTCCTACCATGTTCAGATCGGGTTCCGCCCCGCCTCGAGGTCACGCTGGCTTTGCTGTGGGTCACCTTTGGTCGATCAGACGACTTCGAGTAAGAGCGGCCTCTTGACCTTACCTCATGCGAAGAAGTAAGATGTCGGTACATCGCTACGACGGTGGCAAGACTGCAAGCTTTTCTCGACATGCTGCCTCGACAAGACGACCTAGGAGCTCCTTGTTGGGGACTTAGCCCCGAGACGATTCAGTTCGGCCAACACCAACAAGTTATCCCTCACAAGTGGAGGCCCCTATAGAGTTGTTTCAACAGACGCACGGGCTTACCAAATTAGCGATGCCCGATTGCAGAGAGCTCTCTAGCTCGTGGAATATTGACCAACTTCACAAATTCTATGTGTAACCCTTTTACCTTAAATTTTAATAAAGCTCTTGTTCAATTGTCATGATTGGTCTTGCACACCTTTTTTCTATGTTTTGTGTTGGCTCGAGCTCAACTCTCCTCGAGTCTCGACCTATGGATGAGCGCCATTGCTCTTGGCCCAGTGTTGAGGGCTTACCTTCACCCCCAAAGGGTCGAAAGTTACGTGTGTTTAACTCTTCGCGATCAATACTCCCCTCGCTTAGGTTCAATCTAAGCCCGTGATTGTGTCCAACGAGTAGCGCCGCGAAATCATTGTCATGACTCGAGCTTTACTCTAGATCCTAAGTTTTTCTCGTATGCATCATGTTATGGTCCCCGGGTTTTTTCGATCTTGTAGGTCTTGGTTCACAGATTTCTAATCTCTTGGCGCCTCAAGGTTTGCCGTTGTTTCGACCTTGAGCCCAACGTAATGGATTTGAGATATGGACTCACCGTAAAAGCTTAAGTTATGCACGATCGGGGAAAATTTTTGGTCGAGAAATGATAAAGCAAACTAAGACATTAAACCGTTTCTAGCCGAAATGCATTGTTCCATTGAACTGCTTTTCTTACAAAAAACTTGCGTGAAGTCTACCTATCTACAAGTCGGCCATCTCAAGGCCAGCTTTCCCCGCTCAAGCTCTGCCACCTTGGCCTCAAGGTTGAGAGCTCGCCTCGAGCTCTGATGGCTTTAATCGAGGCTTGCAAGGCATGACGTTTTTCTTCGAACCAAGGCACTCTTGGTCAGCTTTGATTGCTCGACCCAGCTTTCCTCAAGCTCTTTTCATCTTGGCTCGAGTTCTGTGAGGCCTTCGACGAACCACGGCCTGTCCGCAGCTGGCATTTTGTTTCGCTCTTCTCTTTTGGCTCGTCGGCCTCGAGCGCCTGGGCCGACCAGACGATCGCTTCGACCAGCTTTAGGTATGCATGGTCCCGCCTCGAGGCGATGGCCCGCCCAAACATTTTTACGGGCGGCCTCGAGCATCTCGACCACCCTACTTGAGGTCATGATCTCACCGAGTCTTCGCCGCTTTGCGCCTCTCCTCACCGCTTTGTGTGTCCTCCACGAAGCTTGGAGCATGTTGTCTCCTGCCCTCCAAAGACATCGAAAGCAAAGCTTTGAG